>OW240920.1:51239545-51254687 GCA_933207985.1 Pelobates cultripes | reverse complement strand
TTAAAATCATATATAGGTAATACAAATGTATTAAGTGGTCTAATAATAGATCCACTTGTTTAGCCAAAACGCGTTTCACCGAAAAAAAGGCTTCCTCAGTCAGCTTTAAATGGTGTCCGGTATTCACCTCCTTTTAAATCCTCAAATCGTTCGCCAAATTTCCTCCTCTCCATTCCGGTGTGTGTCAGTTTGTGGGGTGACACTGCCCCTCTCTGGAGTCACTTGTGCAGGATACAACTTGATTTATAGGTATAAAAAATATATTTATTTGAAAAAAGGTAATGTTAAAATGTATACATACTTTTACTAAAATACAAAATAAAAATAGAAACAATTAAAATAATATATAGGTAATACAAATGTATTAAGTGGTCTAATAATAGATCCACTTGTTTAGCCAAAATGCGTTTCACTGAAAAAAACAGCTTCCTCAGTCATCTTCAAATGGTGTCCGGTATTCACCTCCTTTTAAATCCTCAAATCGCCCACCAAATTTCCTCCGCTTCATTACGGTGTGTTTCAAATGAAACACACCGGAATGGAGAGGATGAAATTTGACGAAACACACCGGAATGGAGAGGAGGAAATTTGGCGGGCGATTTGAGGATTTAAAAGGAGGTGAATACTGGACACCATTTGAAGCTGACTGAGGAAGTCGTTTTTTTTCAGGGAAACGCGTTTTGGTTAAACAAGTGGATCTATTATTAGACCACTTAATACATTTGTATTACCTATATATGATTTTAATTGTTTCTATTTTTATTTTGTATTTTAGTAAAAGTATGTATACATTTTAACATTACCTTTTTTCAAATAAATATATTTTTTATACCTATAAATCAAGTTGTATCCTGCGCAAGTGACTCCAGAGAGGGGCAGTGTCACCCCACAAACTGACACTAGGCTTATACACTTAGAGCCAGTTACCAAAAGGCTCTAAACAAGGTGAGCACTCTTGTATTTTATTTATATTGATATAATCAGTATCTAAAATATTACACCTAGACTGGAATATCTGTGTCTTTTTTTGCATAATGTGGAGAGGGACATACGCTTTTTCACCTTGAGAGAGGGGTCATGTGATCTACCAAAAAAGACACAGACATCTGGAAGTTTAGAGCCTTACAACTGTAAAAGGCTCTAAAAAATGTGAGTTTATTTAAATTTATAACTCACATAACATAAGAACTTTTTTTCTGTGATTTTTTGATATACTGAACTATCATTTGTATATTTTCTGTTTTTCTCTCTATATGTAACAAAGAAACACAAGTGTAATATAGAGGGTAAGTGCCTTTAAAGCACTATTCACACGGATTTACTCACTTTTAATCATCTGTTGTTGGGAGACCTTAATGAAACTGGAGTTGTGTGAAAATACTGCTCAATGATATTATTATTAGCATTAATATGGCACCAACATGTCATGCCATGCTTTGAAATTATAGCAAGATGATAATTAGAGGTGAAGAAGACCCTACTCAAACAAGCTTATCTAAGATAATTAGAGGTAAGCGGATATACTCAAGGACACATACTGGTGAGATTGTCTGACCAGGATTATGAACCTGGGTTTGGCAGATTTAAAGCATTGATGTCTACACTGCTCTAACAAGCTGATATAGACTGACATAATGCAATGATTCTGATGCTTATTTAAATTAGTTTGTTTAATAATTTAAGAAACATGAAACCAAATGAAAGAAAATGTAAAAAGTACAACGTATACAGCAGTTTAAAGCTAATTTCATTAATCTGAAGAAGAGTGACTTTGATAAATAACTTCTCAAAGCACATATCCACTTGTAGACATAATAGATTAGTTGGCTTGATTGTAAAATGAATTCCAGTGTTACTGTTAACATTTAATTAATCTATTTTTAACCTCTATATAGGAAGATAATTAATTTCCTGTAACCTCTTTGTTCCTCTTTTATAAAGTGTGGATATGTGCTTGTTCTTATTGAATCAAACCAACAGTGTTGTAATCAAATACAGGTAGATTCAAGGAAGTAAAACATTTTAGGATTAAAGTTTAAAAAGGAATTACAAATTAAATGCCTGTCACTAAGGAATGTAGGCATCACATGCATTAGCTTTTTTTTTTTTTTTTAAGCGCCTCTGTCACCTGAGATTTTTTTTACATGAATCACATTATTACAACCATCAAAATTACCAACAAAAAGCAATTTTATTGCGCTATAAAACATTTTTTAAATGAATCTGGAAATACATGCACAGCAACTGTGACCAAAAAGAACAGTGTTTATTGTAATTTTTATTAACACCTCACTTGTAAGTCTGTATTCTCTTATTTATCTATTGAGATATTAAAACTTTACTATACTCCTGTTCTAGTGTACTTTCCTTGTAAGTTCCTTTGCACAGATTCCCAAATAAAGATGTGAGATTTTTTTTTCTAGAGTGCAGTGTGCGTCACTGCATTTTAGGGAAAATTGGTGTTTATTTCTTGCTTCACTTACAACTGAAATGACTGTTTCAGTGTGGGAAAAATTGGGCACTGGGTAAGTAAATGCCTCTCACTCTTCCACTCTGAGAAGAATAACGTTTTCCCACACATCCAGTTGGTAGTGTGAGTAACTGTCTTTTAGTGTGGAAAAAATTCACAACCAGATTTTAGAATACTTTTAGAAATGTTTAAACAGCTTTGAAAGGAGAGATGATAGATCAGTGATGACTAACCTTGACACCATAAATTGTTTTTGGACTACATTTCCCTTGATACTCAGCTAGCTTTTAGAGTCTAAAAGCTAGCTGAGCATCATGGGAAATGTAGTCCAGAAACAATTTATGGTGTCAAGGTTAGCCATCACTGTGATAGATGATAGATATCAAATGCCTCAAGTGAAGTGCAGTGTAACTCAACTTGGGGAAACTGAACTTGAAGAAGGCTACTTGATCCATCAGGTGTGGAGACATTTGTGAGTGTTGTGTATTCCAATCCTTTAACAACAAAAAACACTCACTCATGTTGGACAGTTGGCAATGGACATACCAATAGTACATACTACACCGGAATGGAGAGGAGGAAATTTGGCGGGCGATTTGAGGATTTAAAAGGAGGTGAATACTGGACACCATTTGAAGCTGACTGAGGAAGTCGTTTTTTTTCAGGGAAACGCGTTTTGGTTAAACAAGTGGATCTATTATTAGACCACTTAATACATTTGTATTACCTATATATGATTTTAATTGTTTCTATTTTTATTTTGTATTTTAGTAAAAGTATGTATACATTTTAACATTACCTTTTTTCAAATAAATATATTTTTTATACCTATAAATCAAGTTGTATCCTGCGCAAGTGACTCCAGAGAGGGGCAGTGTCACCCCACAAACTGACACTAGGCTTATACACTTAGAGCCAGTTACCAAAAGGCTCTAAACAAGGTGAGCACTCTTGTATTTTATTTATATTGATAAAATCAGTATCTAAAATATTACACCTAGACTGGAATATCTGTGTCTTTTTTTGCATAATGTGGAGAGGGACATACGCTTTTTCACCTTGAGAGAGGGGTCGTGTGATCTACCAAAAAAGACACAGACATCTGGAAGTTTAGAGCCTTACAACTGTAAAAGGCTCTAAAAAATGTGAGTTTATTTAAATTTATAACTCACATAACATAAGAACTTTTTTTCTGTGATTTTTTGATATACTGAACTATCATTTGTATATTTTCTGTTTTTCTCTCTATATGTAACAAAGAAACACAAGTGTAATATAGAGGGTAAGTGCCTTTAAAGCACTATTCACACGGATTTACTCACTTTTAATCATCTGTTGTTGGGAGACCTTAATGAAACTGGAGTTGTGTGAAAATACTGCTCAATGATATTATTATTAGCATTAATATGGCACCAACATGTCATGCCATGCTTTGAAATTATAGCAAGATGATAATTAGAGGTGAAGAAGACCCTACTCAAACAAGCTTATCTAAGATAATTAGAGGTAAGCGGATATACTCAAGGACACATACTGGTGAGATTGTCTGACCAGGATTATGAACCTGGGTTTGTCAGATTTAAAGCATTGATGTCTACACTGCTCTAACAAGCTGATATAGACTGACATAATGCAATGATTCTGATGCTTATTTAAATTAGTTTGTTTAATAATTTAAGAAACATGAAACCAAATGAAAGAAAATGTAAAAAGTACAACGTATACAGCAGTTTAAAGCTAATTTCATTAATCTGAAGAAGAGTGACTTTGATAAATAACTTCTCAAAGCACATATCCACTTGTAGACATAATAGATTAGTTGGCTTGATTGTAAAATGAATTCCAGTGTTACTGTTAACATTTAATTAATCTATTTTTAACCTCTATATAGGAAGATAATTAATTTCCTGTAACCTCTTTGTTCCTCTTTTATAAAGTGTGGATATGTGCTTGTTCTTATTGAATCAAACCAACAGTGTTGTAATCAAATACAGGTAGATTCAAGGAAGTAAAACATTTTAGGATTAAAGTTTAAAAAGGAATTACAAATTAAATGCCTGTCACTAAGGAATGTAGGCATCACATGCATTAGCTTTTTTTTTTTTTTTTAAGCGCCTCTGTCACCTGAGATTTTTTTTACATGAATCACATTATTACAACCATCAAAATTACCAACAAAAAGCAATTTTATTGCGCTATAAAACATTTTTTAAATGAATCTGGAAATACATGCACAGCAACTGTGACCAAAAAGAACAGTGTTTATTGTAATATTTATTAACACCTCACTTGTAAGTTTGTATTCTCTTATTTATCTATTGAGATATTAAAACTTTACTATACTCCTGTTCTAGTATACTTTCCTTGTAAGTTCCTTTGCACAGATTCCCAAATAAAGATGTGAGATTTTTTTTTCTAGAGAGCAGTGTGCGTCACTGCATTTTAGGGAAAATTGGTGTTTATTTCTTGCTTCACTTACAACTGAAATGACTGTTTCAGTGTGGGAAAAATTGGGCACTGGGTAAGTAAATGCCTCTCACTCTTCCACTCTGAGAAGAATAACGTTTTCCCACACATCCAGTTGGTAGTGTGAGTAACTGTCTTTTAGTGTGGAAAAAATTCACAACCAGATTTTAGAATACTTTTAGAAATGTTTAAACAGCTTTGAAAGGAGAGATGATAGATCAGTGATGACTAACCTTGACACCATAAATTGTTTTTGGACTACATTTCCCTTGATACTCAGCTAGCTTTTAGAGTCTAAAAGCTAGCTGAGCATCATGGGAAATGTAGTCCAGAAACAATTTATGGTGTCAAGGTTAGCCATCACTGTGATAGATGATAGATATCAAATGCCTCAAGTGAAGTGCAGTGTAACTCAACTTGGGGAAACTGAACTTGAAGAAGGCTACTTGATCCATCAGGTGTGGAGACATTTGTGAGTGTTGTGTATTCCAATCCTTTAACAACAAAAAACACTCACTCATGTTGGACAGTTGGCAATGGACATACCAATAGCTGCTGGGCAACCAGACACACAGCAGGCCACACAATCTTCTTCTTATCCCAGTAGCTCAGAAGTATGTGACAAATTAGGTTCAGGGAGATAAGCTATGACCATTTCAGAGACACTAGTACTTAATAGTGGCCTCTGCCTAAAATACATATTCCACTGTGCTGAATTGTGGTTGCGCTGCTGCTGGGAGTAGCAGACATGTCAGGCTCAACCTGTCCCTACCTGAATGGGTGGTTGCATCACAGTCTGTACAGATGTTTAAACAACAATTGGATGAATACTTGCAAAACATAATATTCAGGGATATAATTTTAAATTGGGCAGTAACAGCTTCATGTAGTTCCTATATTCAAAATATCTTACTGGAAATTATACACCTGTGAGCTTAACCAATGGTAAAGTATTTGACGGGTTAAGGAATAATATTCAGAAATAGAATGCTATTAGGAAAAATCAGCCCGAAGTTATAATTCATAGATCATGCAAACTAACTTAACTGCATTCTACGAACAAGTAAACAGATGAATAGATCAAGGTGTTACATTGGGTGTGATCAACTTGAATTTTGCCAAAGGTTTGATATGGTTCCATACAATAGGCTAGTGTTCTAATTAAAAGAAATTATTTTAGATGAAAATTCTTATTATTGGGTAGAACATTGCCTTAACGATAGAGTACAGAGAGTTGTCATTAATGGCAGAGTTAATGGTGTCCAACATGGGCCAGTTCGGGGACCACTTCTATTCAACCTATTTGTAAATGATCTTAAAATAGGTCATGAGAATAATGTTAATACAAAGAGGGAGGTGCAGCGCTTGGAATGTCCTTGCAGTGTGTATATATAACCATAAAAAGGAGGATAAATAGGAAACTGATAGTGAAGTACGTAAAAAAATACAGTAAGATGAGGGTAAATGAATTGATATGCACTCACACTATAGGATCTTAGATGCAGCTCCAACGTAGATGCCTTGGCGGAATAATCCCCACCTGAGGATATGGTGGAGTACAGACTCTATAATAGGATTGGTATGGGTTATTATATATTATTATTTACTATTCAGTAATATAATACGTAATGTTGTTCCAAGGAGAGATCTGACTGCAATTCTGGGGTTGAGAAGGATTTGTTTTCATAGTTTGCGGCAAAATTTGAAAAAGCTTAAGACTTCATTTTTTTTGTGTTCATTTGGATCAACAGCAGAAATGTGTGAGAAAGGCTGAACTTGATGGATTCAAGTAATTTTATAGCTCATGTAACTATGTAGTGTAGGAAATGCTGGTGGTGGTAGGTAGTTCCACAGAATCAGATACAGTACCAGTGGAAATACTGCCTGCCATTGCCCTAGTTTCTTTTCTTCCCTCAATAATACAAACTTGTGGTGTCTTTTCAGATGTAGGTTAAGTGTACTGGCACAAGTGAGATGACCCATAACTCTCTCACCGAGAGTCTTGGTGAATCAGTTTGAGTAAACTCGCAATTCAGACAAATTTGGTATGATTGCTGATTCTGTTGAAAAAACTAATACTGAGTCATCACATGGTCTAATCCTAAAACAACCAAAATTCCAATGGTCAAGGCATTTTGGTTGCTGTGCATTTCAAGTTATCTATATGCACACTGACAGCACTAGAAACCAGTAGACAAATAGTTAATAACTGCCTGTGAGGTTCACATTAGTTTAACCCCTTAAAGACCAAACTTCTGGAATAAAAGCGAATCATGACATGTCACACATGTCATGTGTCCTTAAGGGGTTAAAGGAGATTTTACACCCCCCATGCCCAAATTAGCCATAACACAAGGAAGGGGGAGATCTGCCAGTGACTGCTCATTGTAATAAAAGACTTGCAACTACGTGGCTGCCCAGTCACTAGTACCACACACTTCACCATGGGTGCTACAATTTAAAAAGTGGGGCATGGACAGATCACTGTCTGTCTTTGTGTCTTCAGTGCCACCATGGTGGGGCTCTATTTAAATGATACCCGCCATGCCCTAGACAGGGGGTGTGGACATAACTTTTAAAGGGTGGACAGTTTATCCAAATTGCAATCCAGCTGAAACCAAATTCATAAGTATAGTTCCTGTTTTGACTATCTGATTTCTGGTTGACACACAGAGATTATATCATAGTAAACAGAGACTGTAACAATCACTTGTTAGCTCCTTACAGTTTAGGCCTAGTCATGTGTTACCTATTTGGGGCCACATTATTCCACATTGTTATGTTCCCTCATACACACCTTCATTAGACTAGATTTTATCATAAAAGGTAAGCATATATTGATATCAGTAAGAGAACTGCTATTCAGTTAGCAGAGTTTATCATGGGTGACAAAATCCATGCCCTTGGCATGATAAGATAATGATAAGAGACAACAACACATATGTAGCGGCACCCCAAGTAGGGAAGGGGTTAACGCCGCCAAAGGTGTTCCTTTTCCCGAACGTGAAGTCAGCTACCGAACACTCCAAAGCGCCGAACAGGAAACATACGAATTATCCCCCCAAGTACGAGATGAGGCTCTGTATTGAGGGTCAAGCAGGATAATTTGGACTGAGGAGTTGGGGCTACATGTCAGCCTTTTATTCTGGTGTTCCAGCAAGGGACACTCCCATATGGACCTAGTGGAAGACTGAGACAGTTTTGTACATTAGCCAATCACATACATTTACAGTATAAAACACTCCCACATGAATAGCACAACTCCTCCTCTTTATCCTGGAGATAATTGGGTTAAGTGCTAGAAGTAACTTAATTACCTCCAGGGATAGAGAATATCCTCCATTTTACAGTAACAGTAAAAACACATAAAAATATATATATCAAAATATACCGAACAGAACCTACACATTCAACGTATCCCCAGATAGCTAAGATCTGAGCGCTCAATATAACCGAACAGTGCTCAGATCCCATACATGTAGTTCAATCGCCATGGAATTAAAGTCTTGTACATGGTGCGTTCAACGAAATGAAGGAACTCCATGGGTTTGCTATCTGGTACAGTTCCGTTCGTGCATTGTCAATTTACCAAATGGCACGGCGTTCGTATGAACTTTGAACAGAATGATGAAGGGTCTGTGATTTCAGTGGTGTTCATGGGAAGCAGTGTCTGAAATCAGTTCCATGAGTTTGTTGACGAACACCGCTGAGCATTCGACTGTCCAAGATGGCCGCCGCCATCCAGCCGACCATTCGGGAGTTGGAAGTGTCTGTGGTTAACCACAATGTTTATGAGGGCAGAAAGGTTAATGAGCAGCACACTTCCCTGCTGGGTGGCCTGCCATTCGGTAGTTTATTCGTATTTGGGTGAATGTAAATGAAAACCACACAAACAACCGTCAATAACCGAACAAACAGAAATATCAGGTTTAAGTAATAATCCAAAGGCAGAGAGGTCTGCCACAACATATATCAAAATATTAAACAGAGGTATCAAGAAGCAGAATTGTTATAAAGAGCTCCATTAGTGAAGGTTGTATTGCTCAGTTTACAGGCATATCATAAATTCACTTTCAATTTTCAATACAAACATACCTTGTGCTTTCCGAAAAAAACCTATTATAAAATAATAATAAACAATAATTAATAATAATGGTAATTCATAAATAATATTAAAAAATAAATTATGTGAGATAATTTCTTCACACTAATTATAGTCAGATCCATGCACACTCCATTATTTTACCATGATCCTTACTTCGTCTTGGTTTAGTTTAATTAAAATAACAGATTTGAATCTCAAAACCTACAACTAAATTATTGTTAGCACAGCATATTGTTAAGCCTGACTGCCTTCTGGTAAATCAGCCTCTGGGGGCTTTGCACCAAGATAAGCTTTCTCCTCAATCTCCTGCATACCTACAAGTTCCAATGGTTAGCTGTTCTCTCCTAGTTTTAGCATTCTCCATGTTTCACCATATTTTAGTTCTACAAATTATCACAGTAATCAAAATAACAGATGAGCTCATAAAAGCCATATCTAATTAAATGAGCCATGTCAGCAGGTGGTGATTCTGGGATAATTTGGACTGAGGAGTTTTGCCATCTATTTCTTTTAAGCCTCCTAATCATATAAAATATTAATAATAATTTCATGATGTGTCATTAGAAATACAGATGGAGTCTTCAGAAACCATAACTGATTTAATGAGTTTTGAGAACTGATGGAGATTTTCAGATATTTTCTAATGTTCATTCAGTCTTACCGCATGCCTAAGAGATCAGTCCCAGAATTTTGCAGGGGAGATTCATGATTTAATTTACTCTTCTATGCAGTATATTCAACCTAGTAATGGTTTCTACCAACTAAACATTCATTCCACAGCCTAGGCTGAAGTAAAGGATTAATATCAGATTATACAGTTTTGGAATGTACAACTTTTTTTTTGATTGATGGAAATGGCTAAAATGCATTAACTGAAAAGGGAAAATTTCAAGAAAGAATTAAAAACTTCCAGAATTCTAATTTTCAAGATGTTACAAAATATTGACTTTAATAAATAAATATCTATGGTATATGCAGAAGTATAATTGATTCTATTTTTTTGCCTTACATAAAGCATTGGTGGCATAGCTGCCTACCGAGTAGTTGACTTGGGTTGAATTCCTGGCCAATGCAAGATAAACTTTTCCTTGGGCAAACTAAATGGGCCGAATTGTTCTTATCTTCCGTCACGTTCTATGTTTCTATGTTGAAATTGTAATAATACATTATAAAAGTTGTCACAGTTGTGGAAAGGGGGACTTTTCCTTTTATGATGGGGTCATTTAAAAAAATTGGGAAATGTGAATAACTGACAATGGAATTGTACTTTTTATTGACAAAAATGCTGGAAATATAGCTCAGCTGAATCATTTTACTTCTACTAATTTAACTTAAAGTTTGCAGTGTCCTTGTTATTTTCTCCATAATAAGTGATTTAGTACATACACAAGCATATAAATAAGGAAAGAGGATGTTTGTAAACCAGCAAAATAATATTATTAGTCATGAACACTAAGGGGTGGATGATTTTAAATAGAAAACTAAAAAGAACAATGTCAAATTACGGGTCATTGCACGAAGACAGGACTATAAGGCTTACACATTTTCACAGGACTGATCAAAGTATTATTGGATCATTATATCTCAAGGGTAGCTAAAATAGTACATGATCTGTTTTCGAAAAAAGGTTTTGTGAATCATAAACAAAATATAATATACATGTACTCATGCTTTGTAAAATTAAAGAGCAAGCATCAAGTACAGTAAAATTATTGTTCGCATGACACAGGTAAAGGTACCCTTGAAATGTTGCATGAGTCACCTTATTTATTCTATAGGGAGCTTGGTCTGTTTGAACTATAATGCATCATGTACAATTTACAGACATTCCACCACCTCTTCTGCTTCTTATTGTAAATCTCAGGTTAAAATTGCTTTTCTCTTTGTCAATGTCTATTAATAGATATTTTATCTACTACAGTGCTCTTGTTGAATATCCTGATAATTAGTGAATATAACTCTGTACTATACAGCATGTAAGAGTAGAGATAAAGGGATTATTGGATCAAACATAACATCAAAGTTAATGAAAATGTATGTGTAGTAGTATTATAAAGTGACACTCCAAATATCATAACAATCCGTGCTCCTTGCATAGGTTAAGATGCAAGTTTTCTGGCTATTTTTCCCTCCATCATAATATTTTTTGCTAGTGTAACAATAATTTTGAATGATCATTTTTTTCAGGACATAGTCTCTATCTATGGATAATAGCACATGGATTAGCATATATGTAACAGGGTACATCATGACATTCTGATGTGGTATACAAATGATTGATCAAAATAGGTGGAATAAACATAAAAAAAAAAAAAGACAACCAAATCTATTTCTCCAGTATAGTGTACACAGAAATATGCACAAACCCACTAACGGCCTGTGTGAGAATCTGCATCTCTATGTAGAACTCGTCATAATAGCCTTTCAGCATTCATGATTTGATCTTCAGACTTTTAAGTTTGCTTTTAAGGATGGGCCATTTGCTGTGTATATAAAAGGAACTCACAAATTTGGGATTTCTCAGAAATATGCAACTCTTCTAGTTTTGGCAATCAACATTTTAACAGCAGTAAATGATTAATTTCTTCTTTTTGAAGATGCCCAGAATATACCAAGAAGGGCATCCTCAACTGTTTATGAGAGCTGAAACATAATAGTGAATAAGCAAACTCTCGCACACCCCATATGGACAAACAATGTCACCAAATGTGACAGCACATCTCTTTTCCCTATAATTATGCCAGCATGAAGAGCTGACATTTGGGTACATTTTGTTTGCTAATTTTGCATTTATCAGGTGCCAACTATATAAGACTTTATACAAAAGTTCTTTATGTTTAACACATTTGGCAACACTAGTATTAGTGAGCTTTTGCAATCTCTAAAATAAATTAAAAAAATAAAACACTTTTGATAAAGCCTATCCAAGGAGAAACCCGTTAAGTGTATTGTTTATAACATTTTTTTATCACTATTTTATTATATATTCTATTTCTTTTATTATATATTTTTTTAACATTAAAGTACTTTTTTAATTGGACCTAACTTTGCTGCTGTCGGATTGTTTGGAGCTATACCCCTGGTGGGGATCCTACCACCCAAGCGCTTTGGATTGAGCAAACTGGAACTTGCTCATTAGCACATGAGTAGGCTTAAATGATTTATTTCTGCTTACACTCCTTTTTTACGGTGTACACTGTTGTGGTTCTGTTTGTTTATCTCCACAGAGGGAAGAATTTGCATTTACACCTGTATCCTTGAGTGGGGATCATACCACTTCAAGAGGATACAGGCTTTACGGCTCCATTACACGTGAGTGCACATTTTATAGTTTTTACCTACCCTTGCTTCATAGCTCTACATACTTCACCATATACAATTTTTATTTGTTTGTTTTTTATGAGGATACCACCTACCATACCTATAACTTGAAGAATTGCCTCTGCACTTGATCCATAGGCGGGGATTATTCAGCCCAGGCGCATACACTGTAGCTGAATTGAAGCTCCAGGAATGTGTGAGTGCACATCTTTTATTTTACTTATCACCACTACAGTTTTAAATACTACACTATTATTCCTTCTCTGGTTCTCTTCACATATACCTTGTCAAGGATTACAGAAGCGCTGCACCTACCCTCCTGGTTTTATCTAAAATAAATAAATAAATCAAGTGACCTTTTGAAAGCTGGGGAGGACTAAAAAAAGGTATGTACAATAATGTTGTTATAACATATTAAAATAGATCTATTAGACTCAAGAACTTTTAAGCAGTTTTCTAGCTTATTAAGATGTATTGTATAGAAAAAAAAATGAGAACCTTTTTTTTATTTTTGCTACACATAGGACCTGAATATCTATAGTGGTAACATTGTGAGTCCTGGTACCAGTTCTTTGTCTGAGACTAGTTCTCATTTTTTTTTCTATATTTGTACTTTGGGGTTATGCCATGGTTATCCACTTAGCCCCCTTCTAAACCCCTTAAGGACATATGACATGTGTGGCATGTCATGATTCCATTTTATTCCAGATGTTTGGTCCTTAAAGGGTTAATGCAACAGGTGTAGGACATTTTCTGCCCTGCACTTGATGTGCGTTTTTTTCTTAGATGTATTGTATATGAACATGCCAGTGCTTGGAAGTCCCCACAAATCTACAATAGATTGGAAAGGAAGAAAGTTTCATTCATGCTATATATGTGTAAGCATTTATATGCCACTAGAGACCAATTGGGGTAAAGTCCCGATCAGTGATTGACATTTTGCAAACTGACAATGGTGACACTGTGGACAATAGTCTGAGGCAGGTATGTTTCTTAATCAAAGTGTTCCATGTGTAAACCCAGTGGGGACTCATTGGTAGACAAGATGTAAGAGAACTAGTTCTAAACTACTGTTAGCACAAAAAGTAAGTCTTCCAGCTCAATTATTGAATAGAGTGAACTGCACAAGATTAGCTGCCTGATTGTAAACCCTTAAATAAGGGAGACATACCTCTTTTCAGAGATACTGCCATTTGTGGTTTGATATGTGCCTGAATTAACCTGTTAACATGTTTGCATCTCTGGGAATATAGCCTTAGGGACTAGTAATGGTATGATTCAAAATAAATAGAGTAATTAAGGGAGTATCATCATCTTCAACAGAGGCGCAATGCCCAAGCCTTGAAGTATCATATGTTTAACAAAGAAAAATTATGTGACTGGGCTGGCAGGTGATCAAGGGAGACACCCAGGGTCTTGACAAACCCTGACTGACTCACCCAGCATGTCTCCATACTTAATGTGATTGGTGCAGGGCTTGCAAGCTGCCCAGCACAGGTCACAGTGTAATCGGCATGTCTGAATTTTAGCATTAATTCATTTAATTTGTTATGTTGATCCCACGTAGACAACATAATTTTGTGTATTTAAAAGAATGTTGAGGCTGTCCTGACTAAGATGTTTAGGTACCCAACATTATGTCACCAAAGGTGTATTATTCATTTGTGCTACCCATTGAGGGGCTTTGTCATTAGCATGGAGTGTTGGAAGTACAGCTAGAATTACTATTTTACAGTATAAAGAAGGGTTCAGAGAAGGGCTACTAAACTGGTTCATGGATTGCGGGATAAAAATTACCAGGAAAGGTTAAAGGATCTTAACATGTATAGCTTGGAGGAAAGACGAGACAGGGGGGATATGATAGAAACATTTAAATACAGAAAGGGAATCAACACAGTAAAGGAGGAGACTATATTTAAAAGAAGATAAACTACCACAACAAGAGGATATAGTCTTAAATTAGAGGGACAAAGGTTTAAAAATAATATCAGGAAGTATTACTTTACTGAGAGGGTAGTGAACTTCCAGCTGAAGTGGTAGAGGTTAACACAGTAAAGGAGTTTAAGCATGCGTGGGATAGGCATAAGGCTATCCTAACTATAAGATAAGGGCAGGGACTAATGAAAGTATTTAGAAAATTGGGCAGACTAGATGGGCCGAATGGTTCTTATCTGCCGTCACATTCTATGTTTCTATGCTTCTAAATAGGCAAGTTAATATTTCAGTTTCCACATTGTCTACGAAGGACGTTAATCGCCACTCTAGATTCCCAGATACTTATCATTATAAATAATACCTCTTTTTGTATGTCACTAAAAAACAATCTGAGGTCCAGAATGGCAAGGGATAAAAATATATAGAAGTTTAGGCACCAAGGACATGTGGTATACTGCCACTATATCCAATCATGATATATATTTACTTTGCCAGGATCTCAATCTTGTCTTTTTCAAGTTCCAAGTTTTCAGATAGTTTTTAGGGAACATGTCTGCTGGGCCTTTAGTTATATTCAGTCCTAAGTACTCAATTGATGACTCATGCCAATTACATTTAAATGTAGAATGTAGTCTGACTTATAGTTCTCTTAACAGCTCTAATCCAAAGGCTTGAGTTTTTGTTTCATTCAGTTAATAGTAAGAGACTTTGCTGTAATCCCATGATCCTGAGTACATTCGAAAGGGAAATCAGGAGTTGGGATAATGTTAGCAAAACGTTGTCTGTAAACAGGCTTAGTTTATAGCACTTGATGCCTATAATGATGCTGTGGATACCCAAGGATT
>OW240920.1:51012434-51238838 GCA_933207985.1 Pelobates cultripes | reverse complement strand
CCCACCATCTTTACTTTACTATTTCATATATTTCTATGTGATCAGCTGCTGTAAAGCTGCACAAGTGGGCTCATGTTTCTTCTTACATAAGAATATTTACATAGTATATATAATTATTTAACTAGTTGATAGAAAGCATGTTTAAATCATGTTCCTATCTCACTACACTATGTATAATTCCATTAATTGGTATAAATCTCTTGAGGTATAAAGAAACATAATGCTTTTTCCAGGTGAAACTATGCCCTTTTGCTTCTAAGTTTTATTAATAATAATAATGAAAAAAAAAAAACATGGACGAAGCTACTTAACTATCTTAATCAGCGCCAGTCTTTATATTTTGTGCAGCAGTTTCATTCATATATTTTCAAGTGTATATTTTATTTTTTTATGCAGCAGTTTCACTTATATATTTTCACAGAGCAATGAATTGCATATCACAGAAAACCCTGCACAAACACAGAGAACAAAGTGCCATGATTCGCTGACTGTCGTAACAGTCACTATTTGTTCTGTGGAGCCCTGGAAAAGAGCAGGAGAAGTCACGCCCCTTCCTCCTGACATTTTCAGGAGAGGCCGGCCAACTGACTCACTTCCCTGGCTGCTCCTGTGTGGTGGCTGCAGACTGTTCCTGTTCCACCTGATCACCAGGGATAAGGTTTCTCCCTCACTGGTCCAGGGGAGGAGGGGGTGAGAGGTGGGGGGACACAAAATGCATCTTTGCCCGTGTAGCCAAAAATCCGTGCACCAGCCCTATATGCATACAATTCATTCACATGGGGATCAATCCCAAACTGGAGTGCTAATTAAACATCAACATTCTGTAGGTTTCCATAGTAACTTTTTTATTGTTTTAAAAATTGCCTAACAACTGCTTTTTATACAGCTGCGTGATTTAAACAACATTATTAAGAGGAACAGGATTGGGTTTCTGATCACATTCATAAATGTAGATCCATCTATAATTTCTGTATAATAAAATATTTCATTTCTTTCAGTGAGCTTAATAAATCATAAAATGCTCTGCATTACAAATATTCCCATCATCATTAAGTATATATTTTTTATTATTTGCATCATTAAAATCAACTCATTATAAATCGTAGATCTGTAAATTAACTGAAAATCTGAAGGTTAAAGAAATTCTAATTACTATAGTGATAATTTAGGCAAAAGCACAATTCTGTAAGACTGGAAGTAAGGAAACAGATGAGAGTGGCAATGGATGATAGATTGAAATAAAATAACTGTACTGAAAGTATTTCAAATTATTTTTGCATTCTTAACCTACACAGTTCAGGCAGATAGAGATATTGACCTGATGATAGAGAAATAGATCAAAGCAGCGTTAGAAATAGAAAGTGAAAAATCGTGACATTGCAATAGACACTGATTAAAGAGAAAAAATGTACCCTTTATTTGAAATTTAAATAACAATTTAAACAAAAAAAAGAGAAGAACTGATTTCAATAGCTTTTGTACAGGCTGTTATTTCTGTATGTACTGTTGAAAGAAATAGCAGGTTAGTGGGTGCTTTTCTCTAAAATTCATATCATTATATCAAAAAGAAATAAAATCTATGTACAATAGTAAAGAGTGCAGAAAGAATGCCAATACCTTATCTATGCTTTTAATTTTATCAATGCACATTTCTGACAGATATGTTTGGACTTTTAATTGATTGTAAAATTTTGGATACATCTGCATACAGATTTATCATAAGGCAAAATATAGACCAAATGGCAGAATTGGAAAAAATTTATAAATTAAGATATTTTAAAAGTTTGTTATTCTTTCTTAAAATATGCTAAGTCACATATATCAACTTATTGAATACATGTCTAAAAGCAACTAATAAAAACATTAAAGTAGTATTTGCAAAAATAGCTCTTGAAACTAGTAATAAATATCACATGAGTCTGTTCACTTTTAGATGAGGTAATCTGAAAGGCAAATGTGGAAAACTAAACTTAGATTAGCTGAGTCGGGAAATAGCAGGCCTATTCAAAATGTGCTCACTTTTTAGGCATTTTTGTAAAATGTAACCTCCTGCCCTGCTCTGTGCCTTGAATGGTATGAAATCATTCATGCATCATACAAATGTCTTTGCAGACACCAATTACCACTTCTTGAGAGAAGTCCTACAAGATGGAATGGGCAATTTTTCGGTATTTTTTGTCATTTCCTTCTATTCCTAAATAGAATGTTTATTCAGGGCTGATTATGACTAAATGTATCCTTCTCTTCTTGTACCCAAAATCTAATGTTTCTTACCATCTAATATTTTTCTGGTTCACTATACTGGTATAGTACTTGAATTCCTGCTAACGCTCAGACTGCAGAATTCTCCTTTTATGTTATTCAATCTAAGGAATAGTTATGCTGTCGTAAAGGCCACAATTAGCAGCTGTGCAAGATTGTAGCAATGAATGCATTACAATCTTGCAATACAGAATAATACTAATTGAAGATGTGACTCTGATTAGATCTAGAAGTTTCAGTTAATTAACTTAAGGGCTTTAATACTATTTTTATCATATATCTTAAAATTACTCCCTGGAGCAATATTTAAAATGTATTCTGTAGTGGTTGAACTATCAATTTGGAATGGGTTTCTAGTGATGCCTTTGACTCTGAGATTTGTATTTAGCCCTACTAATGAACAATTTAAATTAGATTTGATCTATTCATTTTTCAATATTTATATTATTCTAAGAGCCTTTGAGTTTTATTTTAACTAAGCCACATTCATAAGAAGTGAAGGGCTTGATTAATAATAATAATTTATTTCAAAGTATTAAACTAGGAAAATACTTTTTATCAGTTCCAAATTTGTTCAGGGTTTAAATGTTATTAGAAAAGCTATTTTCTATATTAAAAAATGAAAAAAAAAAAAAAAGAAATAACAGAGCAATATTTAGTTGTCTCCAAAGCAAGTTGTGGCAAAGATGTCTCGGCCACAAGCTCCTGGAGGAGCCTGCTGACTAGCCTCCTGCCCAAGTACTATGGGCCATGTAAAAGACATGCTAAAAGATTTTGTTTGTTGGATTTCCCTGTATGGTTCGGGAACCGAACAAACCCACAAACTAAGGACCACCCGGATACTTTTTAAGCCCTATTGACACCTTTTAATGATTCACACATCAGTGTTCTAAGTGTTCAGCTGGGTGGCCACCGTTCGTATGCACGAACACGTGGTGTTGGCCATCTTGTTTGCACAAACGCAGGCAGTGATGTTTGGTCGTCGAGTTCATTGAACTAAAATTGGGCACTCAACTTGGCGAACACCGCTGAACTTCCATAAAGGTCTACGTTTGGTTCTTTACATCTTGGAAGGACACTGTTCAGTGGAATCGTTCGCATGGATCAGGTGAACAAACTTTACATTACGACTATGCACTTCATTCGGCAGTTTGTTCATTTTTATACTCCCGAAATTGACCGACCACTACCACTTTTCTTATGGAACTGTTTTGGGCAGGAGCCTCATGTGCATTCGGTCAAAAGTTGACTTCCATAGAAAATCCAAACTACTGAACCAATCTGAGTGATTTTTGGATATGTTGATCACACAGGTTGTGGCTATCCAATGCTATGACCCTTGTGAGGTTTCCATGGATTTTACAGATACTTTTGGATTTTTTAAAAATTTTATGTTTTTCCGTACCTGGAGATTATGTAGTTTGCACAGTTCCTGGCTCAATTATCTCTCAGGCACATGGGAGGAGTAGGTGACATGTATACATTATGTGACTGTTCTTCCATTTAACAGATGACTTCCCAGCATTAAGCCTCGGCTCATGTGTGGGGGGAATGCTATACTGCTCTATTTCTTGCTATACCTGCAATACTCTCTACTAGGAGAGCTCTAACTACTGGTAGCTGGATCCAGGACCCTGGTCCATGGTGGGAAGAGGAGTTGAGACCCCAGACAAGCTGTGGCGGATAGGGGCTGAAGGTGTTTATGGTGTACCAGCGAAGTGCTTATGGTAGCTCGGTTATAACTGGGAAGTGTGTTTGGTGGAAGTACTCAGGCGGTCCACCACACAAGTGTTTCCAGTTTTATAACTCATGTGTGACAAAGCAAAAATAGACTAACATTTCACTCTTTTTGATGGTAAGTAGACTTGAGTAGACCAAACACAAATAAATACAAAAATAATCTAGACAAAACAAAATTAATTCATGCTTTGGTTTGTCTGAATTTCATTCAGAAATATTTGTTTGCTAATTAAATTTGGTAAACTGATTTAATCTTAAACTTCTGACTCATAGCTGGCAAGTAGGAGGGAAAATGGGAAATGGATGGGAGCCTGGGCTTTGGGATTTGGGACAATCTCGTTTAAGAAGTCTAATGCCCATGATTCTTGCCAGCATTGCGGGTTGAGCATCAAAGGAGTTGCATTTCTGGTATAAATGGCGATCAGCATGGCACAAAGCCTCTACCCTGCTGTGGCAGAAATTTAACACCATTGATGTGAAGCCAACACGGATGGCTGAGCACCATGTCAGTTGTACTTCTGTCAAAAACAGTAATGCATTTTTTTTCATTAGTCTTGTTCAAAATGCAATCGTTCATTTGTGTTTCTGACAAATGAACAAAATGATCAAAATTCTGATGTATTTATTCCAACTACACAGACATTGGAATACAGGAAAATAACTCAATATCCCCTACGGAGACATGAAGACACAGACCAAGACTTGCATTAGTATTAATGTAATATTTGACATTGGTGGGAAAGTGAACTATGTGTAATAGTTATTTAAAGAGTACCCCCTAAATAATAACTAATAACATACTTAATATGTAAGGTGATGTAAGGGGGCATAGTGCAAGGATTTTATGCTATCTTGTTATGCTGCTGATTCAACTGTACACTTTATTTTATTTTATCTTCTCCCCCCTCCTTAACTTCCTTTTTCTCTTCTGTACTCTTAAAAAATTTAATAAAATTGTCAAATTGAAAAAATAAATTCAGACAAATTTGCATTCCAAAAATTAGTGCATAAGTCTGATGGTAAGTGACGAATCTTTTTGCATGGAAAACATGAATGATACTAATATTTTTTTATCCTGTAGTCTCTGTATTCCTGTCATGGTGTACTACAGTTAATATTAAAAGTCATTGAAAAGTTGCAAGTTTGTACATGTTTAAAATGTTAAAGTACAGCTAGCCTAGTCCATTGGCCGGACTTGACTGATGTATTAAAGGAACATTCCAAGCACCATAACAAAATGAATGGTGTTAGAATAGTTTGACTTCTTACCTGGGATCCACCAAGTGCTGCTTCCCTCCTCCTCTACTAACAACAGAGAGATGGAAGCATCTAAGTAGGAGTGTCCATTAGCTCTCCTGAACTAAGCCCAGCAGAGCAGGGTTAGCTTATTGGCTGAGAACATCAGATGAGTGCAGCACATGGTGGACCCTAGTGAAGATATAAAACCATACTAAAATATTTTTACTATTTACAATGGGTGTGGGGGGGGGGGAGCACAAGGGGATTACAGGCCGTGGCATTTATGGTGCTTGTGTTTCTTTTAACTATTAGACTTTAAAGAGAAAGCAGGATAAGGCCTTTGCAGAGTCAGAATGGCAAGGCTATTAAATGAATCCTAATCCCAATCAAAAAAAGATATATCAAGGTAGTAAAGATGGAAGTTTTTTTTTTAAGAACGTGTTACCTCAGTGTGTTTTTGTTGCAAGTGGTTGTCTGTGGTTGAAATACAGCTTGGGATTCTGTAGAATAATTAGGACAAGTACATTAAAACACAAATTTGTTATATAAACACATAAATTAATATTATGGTTGTCTTCCAAAAAATATATACAGCTTTAATGAGAAGGAGCAAAGTACTCATATAAAACTTTTGTATTTTTCCAGGAATCCCCTAATCCATATTTAGTCCTTTATGTTTATTGTTGCAAATTAGGTGGATGTCTAAATACCTGAATAGGGGGTTTAGGGAAGATGTATTTCAGTAGCTCATCGTTAGTGAGCTTTGGTTGTAGATCACTGATTATTTTACCTATGGCCTTAATGGTGGGGTTATTGTGACCACTAGTGATACACGTGTGGAAGTTTATTTCTCTTTGTATTGTAGTAGATGTGCATGTAGTATTTGCAGAGCATAGTATATTTTCATATTGACAGAGTATTTAAGTATTCAGGTGTATGTTGTGGTCCTAGACGTCTGAGCAGATGTTATGGTATATTGTAGCTTGGCTATGAATTATGTCTCTTTTGGTATGATATGGGGGGAAACAGGAGTGGTGTAAGGAGTTGTATCTGTCTGTAGATTTCCTGTACACAGATATGCTGAGAGTGCAATTTGAGAAGGTAACAGTAGTGTCTAGAAAGGTAACATATTGTGAAGAGAAGTCAATTTTAATTTTATTGATGAATGGAAAGAGTTAAAAGAATCATGAAAGTGATTTAGTTTTTCTTTACTTTCTGTCAAAATGATGAATGTGGAACATACAAAGAAAAACACTACTGCACATAGGTTTTCTACAAATGGTGAATATGTCATTAATCCTGTGGTAGTGTTTGTAAGGCTTGTAGTTTTGAGTTTCTAGAAATGTTGTTCTAGATCAACTATAAGAGGGCTGACATATTGTGGTGCCATTTTTGTACCTATAGTGACCCCTATTGTTTGTAAATAGATGATCCTTGTGAAATTGAAATAGTTATTGGTGAGTATGAACTCAGTTTTGTGATTACTTTGGGTCAATATTTTTGGTGGTAGTTATAAGTCAAGAGAAAATACAAACAGGGATTAATTCCATCTTCATGTGGCATGTTGCTTCCATGGTTACAGATAGGGTATTGTCTGGAAGCTGTTTACTAAGGACATTTGTACTATTTTCTATAAAGCTGTTTGTTTTGGTAATCAGAGATTTGAAGAAGTTTTCTACTAGGCCCAAAATATGTTCAGTAGGTATGCCCATGCCTGTTATAATTCAGCCCAAGCTTCCTGGCTTATGACTTTTTGGTCACATTTAAAATGTGCTCAAGGTAGAGAACTGGGTACAAGCTGATCCAATTCCAGTGTGACTGTTTTGTAAAATATTTAATTTGATTCTTGAGTATTGTTGGGTAGTCTTTGGCAGGATCATGACTTTGCTTTTGGTAATATATATGATCAAATAATTGCCCAACGTCCTATTACTGATTCTTCTTTGTCTGCTGATTTGATTGTTAATATGTGTTTATCTCTTTCAAAGATGTATTGCTTTTAAGGTATTTTTTATTTCAATGATAGGAAAAATAATTATACTGTACTTGATTGAATTTTGGGGCAAATTGGAAATTGCTCTTGATTCGCAAAAGATCATCTGACCTTTAATTGTCGCCATATGTGCTAAACCAACCTACTACCTATATGGATTAAAATGGAAGAACTGGTTCCAGTAATTACTGTAGGCCACTAAAGAGTAACAATCATGTACAGTGATATACTCAAATCCTGCATAGTAGGAGTTCACAAAACAATTATGCCAGCGTTTAAATATCTTCTTTTTTTTTTTTTAATCTTGCCCATTTATCTCAAACTAATTAAATGGGTCTCTGATTTCTAAAACCAAGTTTGTAATCTTGCTATATTCTATATGTGATAAAATGAGGTAGTTGTGAGCAGACTGTCTAAAAGGAAAATAAAAAAAATACCCTAAAAATAAACTACAAAACATGTGAGGTATATAACTCTTTTTCAAAAAGTGACAATATTAGGTAGCACTAGAATTCTATTAACTAAATATACAACTGAAATACATGATTGGAATTACTTTTAAAAAACAAGCAGCATAAATGTGTACCTACCTAATTTTCATGGGAAATGTAAAGTATTTTGAAGCTAAGAATTTATTTTGATTGGACAGTGCTATCTATCTTAAATCCTGTAATCATTTTTTGAACTGAGAAAGCTTAAAACACTTCAATATATGAAGTAAAGCTTTAAGTACAACATTTTGCCCACTTGAATAGCTTCTGGATTTCAAAAAGACATTGCACTGAGTGAAACTGAACCACTCAATCAACCAAAATACATGCACAAAAGATAACTTAATTGAGAAAATGAACAAGATGGAAAATGTTTAAGAGTTTTGCATTAAAAACCCCCCACATTTTTAGACCTTTTTTATATAATCTAATAACTAAACATATAAAATATAAAGAAATGCAAAATAAATAAGTATATACACAGAGCAATGCTACAACGGCGAATGTGTACAGATGTTCCCCTGATGGTGGAGCAGCCTTTACATTAACTGGATGTCATATTTATTCCATGGAAGTGTTGTCTCTCTTGATTTATAATAAGAAGCAACAGAGGAACACAACATAAGATTTGATCATCTGTTTCACAGGTTATTTTGAGCTGCCATGTGCAGAGACTGAAGAGTACTAGATAGTGCAAATGAATATAGTGCAAACCGAAAATCTATTATTTGCTCATGTCTGTAACATAAAATCAACAAAATCTGCACATTTGTCATTAAATAATAGTGCTTTATATCAGAATAGTATGCAATATGCTCATGTTTCATATAACTAAATCTTACGTATTCATTCTGATTTTCTCTTCCAGTTGAGTTTGAAAAGTTTAGTAAAAATTGTCATTTTAATCATTCAGAATTCACATAAATATAAATGGATTAATTGAACCAACCTTTTGCAATTTTATATATATGTTTAAAGAAGTCTGTAACAAGCCTTATTCCAATTATATTAATGCTTTTTTAATTATTATAATTATTATATATTATTATAACTATTGTAGCACCAACATAAGCAGAATTGCTGTAGTAATGCACAGTATAAAATAACACTATAGAACAAAAGATAAATAAGATATAAATGGCATATATACAATTGTCCTAATTTTTTTCAATTTCCTAAAGCTTGTAAATTAATTACTATTAATTTTAGTTTTTGTTAATAATGCATTGTTGTTGGTAATGACGTGCATATTTAAATGCATGTATGCTTTCATTGAGGGTATATCTACAATACGTTTTTTGCTTTGTTTTGTATTTGTGCATTGGAGTTTCCCTTGAAAAAGAAAAACATTATCCATAAGTATTTCTGGGTCAGTATAAACATATATTGTGAAAAACCTATTTATATAATGGCAGTGAAAAGGAATCTGGTGACACAATCCATCGATAAACAAAATAATACAGATCGTGTTATCGTGTTCGATTATTGAGGTTTAAATTAAAAAAATGACACAGAAACTAATTCTCTGTACAATTATAGATTACAAAACATAAATCTTCTCAATACAGCATGTTCAATTTTTTTTTAAAACATTCTTTTTTTTTTATTGTGGCTGAAATTTAAAAAAATAATAAAATCACATGACTGCCCAAGCTTTACTTATGCTACTTGATCTCTTTGACCCTTTACTTCTTCTAAAAGTCAACCTTTTGCTCTTGACCTTTCCAAAAAGAAATTATCCAAAAATGATAAGTGATGCTTACTAATTCAAAAATGTCATGTCATTCTGTTTAGCTTTGTGCATGATGTATGTTACTATAAACATGCAATCTAGTGTTGTTAATATATTATTTAAAAAAATACTTGACTGTAGAAAATATATCATTTTCCAGCAGGCATTGGACATGACTGACTAGCATTTCAAAATTCAGTGATTTATTTTTTTTACAATTTAATAACAATTGTAAAAATATAACATACATTTATACTCTAACTAAAGTTACCATTTTAAAAGCCAGATAACAAGGGCATTGAAAATGGTAACTTTATTTAGAGAATACATTTATGGCATATTTTACAAATGTTATTAAATCATAAATGAAGGATACATTATCTAGGTCGGAAATGTGAATAATGTTCTATATGCCATAGTAAATGTATATTTTCTGAATTCAAGACAACTGAAATTTTTAAACAGAATTTGTGTCAAGATCATGAAAGTGATTAAAGGTAATCTAATATTTTGCATATATATATATATAGATATATATATATATATCTATATATATATATATGCACACTAACTTTTTATTGGTCCAATATATGGATAAAGTAAGAGGGATCAAGCTGGTTTGATGGTGGTTCTACTGACAAGTAAGCTAATGTGTGTACTGAATTTCTGCATACTAATGGTATTTGGAGCTTGGAGAGTATTATATTAGGAAGAGGAAAATTATACATATGACTCTGTCTCATGCAATATTTACTCCCATATTGACCCCTTTCTAGTTAATGAAAAGACACTTTTATCTGGTACTAGAGCAGAGATATTAGATATAACATGGTTGAATTATGCTTTGCCTTTCTGAGTGTCTCCAGTCAACTCTGGATTATACATAGAAACCTAGCAATTATCTTGTGTTGGACCTGCAAAGTAAATCTATAGCTGAGACTGTACTCAAATAATATTTTGAGGAAAATGACAATCCTGAGGTTCCTGGTGGGGTGGTTTACAATGTGCATAAGGCAGTATTACAAGGTCACTTTTTACAAAGCTCTAAAAAGAAAGAGACAATTAGATCTAAAAATTCCATCTCCATCTCTACTGGCAATGAAAAAATAATTAAAAAAGAAAATTAAAGTGATTCATATAGCACAAATGCAGCAGCGGCACTTAAATTTAATTTACAGAGTCATTGTCCATGTTGGCTTGATATAGGAAAAGATAAGATGGAGTCATGTTCTGTTAGGGAAGTGTAGTGGCTTCCAGTGTCTGGGCAGCCTAAATTGGCAGAGATGTCCCTCACTTCTAAAATAACAATTAGAGCTTGGAATACTATGCTTAAAGTGGTTGTGCTTTACTCTGGGTGGTTGCGGGCAATGCCGTTATCTATTCTTAAATTAGATTTTTCTGATTTAAATTTTGAACATTGGCAATCTCACCCAATTCAAAATGTAGATGATTTTTTTTACTGGTAACTCTTTTTTTACTGGTAACTCACTGGTAAATTTGGCCTATAAAATAATATGAAACCAGATTATAAATTAGTTGTTAACAAATGAAAATATACTTTCTAAATTCTAAATTTAGATCAAAATTACAATCAAATTTCACTATCAGATTTAGAAAGAAAAGTACTTACATGACCCTAGACGTGACACTATATCTCAATGTTACTCATATGTAATGCCTAAACCCAACCAAAGAAGACTACACGATTGCTTGGGAGAAAGATTTTATTTATTTAGTTATAACCTGGATAAATGCTTCAAATTCATACCAACCCTGAAAGGGGTTACACAGTGTTCCAATCACTGGAAAAAAAAAATTAAAAATAAACTACAGATGGTATTTAGCCCCCCCTATAGGATGAATAAAATGAATTAAAATACTCCAATAAATAATGGAGGAATTGTGGATTAGTGGGTTCACTATCACATATTTTTTGATTTTGATCAAAATGGATACATTATTAGAAAGCTGTACATAAACTGATTTTAAAAAATTAACTTAATATCCTTATATAGCCTTCAGAATTTGCCTAATTCACAAAACCCCCAGATGATGTTGTAAAAATTGATAAGATTATAATTGGTCACATCGTTATCACTGCTACCACTGTCATCCACAGACATCGGAGGTCAACTGAAGTATTGAATTTTGTTTTGGAAAACAAAGTATACGAACTAGCTACTAGTCAATTTTCTCAAAAACAGTATAACCTAAGGTATTACTGGGATGGATGGGAAAAAGAGATTAAAAGGGAACATAGGCTCTAATTATTTATTGTACTTTATAGAAAATTATAGGAAACATTGTCAATTTTGTGTGATATATTGTACAACTTATCACTGTATTATATCAGTGTGGTAAACAATATGAAAAACCAGGCCCAAAAGATATAGTACAAACACACAGTGTATACAGCACCATTGTGTTATTAGAAATGTATAAATGTACATATACTTTTTTTGAAATCAATTAATACAGGTCTTGATCGATTAAACAACCTCAAAAGAAAAACAAATGACTAATAGTGCAATATGAAACTTATATTTGCCGTGGTTTGTGAAAAGTGTATAGAAGACTAACTCACGCTTTACTGAGCTACTAAGAGCTCTGCTGTATGTCACTTGGACTGTACAATCCCCATCTTGGGATATATGAAGCTTTGTTTTAGTTGACATCCAATATATGTAGGAGAGATAAAAGAGGAAAAGTCTTATGGTGTAGTATATCAATACAAGATGTCTGTAATAAAAAAAGTGGTATCCTACTTACAATTTCCAGAGCAATAACTTGCTCTGGTTGGTAGAGCATTGGTGCAATTGTCCCCAACTACAATATGCAGGATGCTGTAAACTGGGAAATTTTATGACAGGTATAAAAATATTTGAATAATAAAACAATAAAATGGGACTTATATGTATATTAAAAAAAAAAGATTTATTTAATATATAAATAAAATGGTATATCTTTTATATATAAAGCAAATAATGAACAAATGGATTAAAAAAACTTTCAGTACCACACTTGATGCGTTTCACCTGGCAGGGCTACCTCAGAAGTTTTTTTCTTATATTAGTGCCTTACATCTTCAGATATTAATTTAATCAGAGTCCAAGTTGCAACATATTATTTAGGATGGTTGACCCCCCCACACACACACACACTCTGTCACACCGCCCGCTGGGTCCGCTCCTGTCAGAGAGCGGCATGGGTCCTGGCAGACGCGCATCGTTGTGGCGGCATTCACACACACTAAGGGGAATGATGCCTATCTCCTACCTTTTAGGTCTTTGCCTACCCGGTCCTCTCATACCTGGCGGGCACGTCTCGTTTGGCAGCATTCCCATGTGGTGATGGGAATGCCACCAATCACTCACCTATAGTGGTGGCTTCTCCTCTCTCAGCAGCCAGGTCTGTAATCATTAAAGATGCCGGCCGCTGCAACTGTGAATAACTTAAGGGTTTCCTGTTTAACATTAAAGGGCCAGACCATTAATTATCATGTGGGTGTGTTGCACACACACCCATGATCACATGTTTTCCTATATATCAGGGAACATCTTAAACTATTTAAGCCTATTTTTGTCCCTTTCTCTGTGCCCTGTTGTGGTTTTCATTTGGTTATCTGAGAGAGCGTTCCTTGTATTGATTCTAGTGTATTTGACATTGGCTTTCCTTTTGACTATCTGATCTCTGTATTCCTTGACCTTTGGCTTGGCTCCTGACTATTCTGATTTCTCCATTCCTTGACCCGTGGCTTTTTTATCGTTTACGTTATTTCTACATCTTGTCTTTTCCCTATCTTGTGGCTATTTACCTTTATATGTTAAATCCGGCCATTCTAAGGCCCGGTAATACGTCTTAGGTATTTTCTTTTTATCTACTCTAGTTCTGCATGTTGGGCATCTCTAGTAATCCTGACACACTCATTCCCTACTTAGAGTTTTGAAGTTTGAATAATTTGTTCAATACTTCAATTGAAGAATCATATGTAGTTTGTATAGTTTGATATACTATAACATGTAAAACATACATTGTGTTTAAATATATAATTGAAAAAGTTATTTTATTCTATTTTGGTATTATTATTTTTTTTTTAAATATGTTTTAATAAAAAAATATTTGAAAAGATAACAAGGACAACAAATAATGTGAAGCATTGTCAGAATTGACATTACTTCCAAAACGTATTAATTATATTGAATACAAATATTATAATATATATTTATTAAAGAAATGTATTACCATAATTATTTTTCAAAGAATCAAGGTCTTTTCTTAATCTTTATCCATTGTTGGCGTTCTGTGTAATCTAAAGATTCCACTGTCTTCTTTTCTTTTTCATGATGATAAATTGAATTTTTAAAGAATGTCCAGACTATTAATGGCTTGAACATATTCATGATTCATACAAGGAAAATTACTCAATTTGTTCCCAAAAACATGTAATTACAGATACTCAAAAAAGGAAATATCCACCTACATGAAATAACGGTCAATAGGCAGTATTCCACCAGCTGTCCAAGCAATGATTGCTCTCAGCTTTTTTTATTTGTATTCAGGTAAAATGCAGTTGTGCATTTTGATACCTTGGAAATATGTGGCATATTTTGGATAAATAGATGAAAATCGGGTGTACTGACTAACGTGATTATATCAGCAATAACCTAAACTGTCATGCAAAAATAGAGAACACATTTTAAGGTAAGTTTTTCTCAAAGTTTTTCTCTAACTAAGGTAAGTTTTTCTCTTTGCTGTTGAATGAAGATATCACCTACACCCATGTGCTCCTAAATGATCCTGTTCTTTTTCCTTCTACAGCCGACCACTAAAATAATTTCTCTCATCCAATCTGCAAACTCTCTATTATCCTTCCACAAATTTCTAGTGGCATGATTAACCAATGAAGCTTTCCCTGTCACCCTCACTTGTCCCATTCAGCTCAACGTATCTGACTATATGACCCTCCCATTATTTCCACCACCCATACTTCTTTTTATCACCCTACATGACACTCTTGCTTGCAGATCCAAACTGATTTTGGGCATATGAACTGACTAGCTATGCATACCATAAACCTGGTCTATTCTCTACCCTAAGGAATATTCTTGTCTTTACCACCAGTTTCCCTTCTCTGCTGGTCCATATGAGCAAGGGTCCTATCGTCCTGCTCCTTATCAACTTTACTTTTTGTCTTTATTGTATACTTTACAATTGAGAAAAAAAATAAAGGTAAAAAAAATAAAAAATATAAAAGTAATAAGAGAAGAAGAGCGGGGGGAGGAATCCATCATTTTGGTCGATAATAAAAATAAATCAGCAGTGTGTTACTTCACAAAGGTATTTTCTCCTACAATCTGTTTCCTCTTGATTGTAAGTTCACGGAGTTCTCCTTTTGTTTCGGTGTATCTAAAAAAAAATATTGCTTGCTTGTTTAATTACTAATGTTCTTTTTACATAAACTGTAACATGCTAGGTAAAAGCACTAAGAACTCTTAAATAAATACAAAAACATTATTTTTGTATTCCACATCAACACACCTCAGTGAAAATGATTATTTTTTCCACTTATTGAAATTTAAGATAAAGGAAACCTAGCTCACAAGAGCACTATTTATCATTTAAAAAAAAAAAAAGCATCTCTCTTTGCCAACAAGAACATTACACAGACAACACATTATATCTTTATCTGCTACAGAAAAAAAGAGAACCTTACATTTTTATTCCTATGAAATATACCATTCATGTTATTTCAGCAGATGCAAATTAATAAGATTTTAATAACCTTCTAAATGTGTAAATATTTTACTCAAATTCTCCCTCAATGTGTATATAAATATCATCTGTGTAGTGTTTAATCAGCCAGAATACAATGGTTTTTCTCTCTCTATCAAGTATATCCTAAACTGGATTTAGTAGACACTGAAATATTATTCTCTGTCTGGTAATATAAGGATAAGTGGGGAAATATCACTCTAGACCTGAAAGCAAGGGTAATACTGCCTGATTTGCATAGATTGGATATATATTTCCTTTAGTATATTTTCAAGTGTATTTTCAAGTGTTGGCATTAAAATACTTCAGTGTCAATATGATACCAGGAATACCTTATAAAATAAATTACAACATCCTAAACACTTTCAACTAAAGTGTACACAGGAAAACAATAACCACACTTTCGAAAACGGTGCACCAAAATTGACATCATAGAAGATTGTGAACCTGGGAAAATCAAGCCTAGAAGACTGCTCACGGATGGAGAGGACTGGAAACACCCACTGAACCACCAACTGGACTGGAGCCTGGACATATAATGGAAATGACGTGGGTAGGAGGGGGTTATACTGCTTTTTTCTGTTTGACAGAATTATTTTCTTTGTTATTCATGCTCTTTATTGTTTTTAAGTGTTTTAAGTTTATGATCCCCGAGAAAGTCCTATATGTAGGGTGAAATTCATAGGACCATTGGTTATATTTTAGTTTATTTTATTCTCTACACTTTTTTATACTTGATGTATTAAATAAGGCAGATTTGTAATTTTAGCATTTTTAGAGTCCTGTCTGCCATGTTGGTGTGAAGATTTCCATCAAACAGGAAAGAGTCCTGGATCAGCCTCCCACTATTCTAAAGGGAGGCACCCTAGGGTGATATATATCATTCTTCATCCAGTGAGTGTGATTCATCATGCATAGTTTGATTTGTTAACTGTAATATGCTATTATATTCTTGTTTTTTGTAGATCTACAGCTATATATTTTGTGTATATTTTCTAGTCATACTTTAAACCAGGTGGTATTTCAGGTGGGCAGTGAGTTCTGCAAAAAATTCCCAGTGGGCCTCAATGGCCGTGGATCAGGGTCAGCAGGGGAGATCCTTTTATCTCCCCTGTCGGCCCATGCAGAGCCAGCCTTGCTGCAAGCCCTCTTGGGCTGGTGAGGAGATCAAAGATCTCCCTCACCATCCTGCCGGCACTTAGTTACAGCAGAGGGAGGGAAGGGCCTGGGAGGCTTTGTGCTCCTCCTTCAAGAAGGCTGGTCAGAGTGTTGCCATACATTACCATGGAAACGCTTCGATACAGTGCGGCACTTGCAGGTGGACAGGAGAGTGACCTTGCAGCCGGAGGAGATGCAGGCTAAAGTGAACATGCCACCACTGGACCACCAGGGCTTGCAGTATTATGTCATCCCTCCCTGGTAAAATGTAAAAAGAAGTGAGGGGGATACATTAAGATATATTTTCACATCTCACCCACCTACACTCATCATATACCCTCTGCACCTTAACACACACTACACCCTCACGCACATACTTCCCTCTCACACACACGCGGCCCCTTCACACACACTCCACCCCTCACTGACACACACAGACTGCCCCCTCACACACACTCCACCACACACACACACACACACACACAAACACACACACACATGCACTGCACCTTTCACCCACACACACACTGCACACTTCACACACACACACACACACACACACTGCACCCCTCACACACACACACACACACATACACTGCCCCCTCACACACACACTGCACTCTTCACACACAAACATACACACAGCACCTCACAGACACACACAGAAAACAAAAAGTAGAATAGAAAATAAAAAAGGAAAAAAATAGATACATTTATACACATTTTGTTTAAAAACACCTCCTTTCTAAAAAAAACAAATTAAAAAAAATTGCGCTATAAAATTTGTTACTGCAAGGCACTGGTGGGCGATAAGGACATTTTACCATTTAACAAAGATACCAAAGTGGGCAGTAGGTATTAAAAGGTTGACTACCCCTGCTTTAAACTAAAGCACTGAATTTCCTATGGAAATTTTGGGGAAACTGCTCAGTGTATGTAAGCTTTGTAAACAAGAGACAAATTCACTTTAGATTTTACTGTAAAATATTTTCCCACAAGGCAGACCAACTGTTGTTTTTGTTTCATTTTATTTTTTGTTTTCCTGGAAAACGTGTCAAAACGTATGGGAATATGTACACAGCCTGCAGGTAAAAAAATAAAGTTTTGCTGTTATACACAGCTGATAGCATAAATAAAACTTTAACTTTGGAAAAAAAAACAATTTCTAGTTTTCATCATCTATAATGTTTTATAGTACATTGAACAATTCATGACAAAGCATAAAGATTTTTTTGGATATACATTATGCAATTTGTCATGAAGAGGTTAATGATATATCCAATCATAAACTGAAACATATGGATTATGATAGATTATTTAAATGCAAATTAAATGTTATTTGTTTTAATATTCCTCTCACATAAATTCCTTAGATGTTGTTAGGCTCTAAATTCGAAAAGTTGATTTTCAGCTTGTCTTATTGAGAGACTGTACTCCTCAAATATAAATTCAGACAATAATATATTGTAAAAAGGCATTTCCACTCTTCTACATCAATGTATTAAAATATATATGTATCATAATAAAAATATATTATTTAGCTGCTCCTAAAATGTCCACTGTGCTACACATATAGTTCAAGTGATCCGCTCCTTATTGCTTTCTTAGATTTACTCTTTAATTATTCTACAGGTAAGTGCGCTTAACTATGGTGCCTGTAAGTAGGGCATTTGATAATACATCAATTGGACCAAATTAGTTTGTTTTTTCAAATTAATTCTGCAGACATGTTTTTCTCCATTAATAAAGCTTCTATTGTTTTCATATATCAGTTTCTTTGGAAATGAATCTAGTTTCCCTCAATGATTCTTGTGCTGCATATGCCAAGGTTTACATTTCATCTTGAGCTCCAAATTCTCTGTGGACTTGTGTGATTTGTTAGTTTAAATGTTAAATATTTTTTTAAGTAGAATATATTAGTCCACATAGTAATTTGTCATTTGAAGGATTCATTTGCTAGTTAGACTACAGGTTGTGCTCTAATACATTATATTAATGTACTTCATGTTTTTCAATTAGTAACGGCAAATTAACTGTCCTTGCATTGCTGTAGTCAAGGACAGTTCATTTAGCTTCACTTGGGTATTTCCCAAATTTCATTTTGGCAATAATCAGTGAAGGCTAAGTAGGCTTTTCTAGAATTTGATCAAAATAAAGAAAGACAAGATAATCTCCATAACATGTTTTGCATTGTTAAATTTTGGTTAAAATTGTTCATAAAAAATCTGTAGCATAATGTGATTCAACACAGTTCTTAATTATTAACACTTGATCAACGAGGAGATTTTTTAGGCTATACTGTATATATCCAGGTCCGGATGGACAGTCTGGGCTTGTATAATTACAGGTGAACTTAGTGAGCTTGCATGCTAAGACATTATAGTTTACCTTGCCTACGGCACTCAGTCCATCACTGCTACAAGTGGCCCATTTTTATTTCTGCTTATGGAAGTCATTGAATTTAAGAGAAATACGATATTTGTCTGAATATTATGTTTGTAAAGTGCCAAAGAAAAGCACTTTAAAATATGTTTTTTGATTCAGGAAATAAAATAGATGCCCCCAAATTGTTTTCCAGTCTTACAATTAACCAGAAACTTGGGGGGCTAGAGGTTGTCGATTGAAGCCCTGGAACTCTTCAGTTTGTAAGGAAGGATATTGGAATTTTTTCTTTTAATTTTATAGCAACTGCTTCTAAATGCAACTAAAAAGTGCTCCATCAGGATAGTTAGGATGAAAGGGCAGGGCACCCCAGGATTGTTTTGATGGGGTGCTGGGTAGATCCCAAGAGAATCAGTGGCACTCTGTTAATGAGTATAGAGTAGTGACACAACATAGAAATGTGAGAATATATCATGACTCTTCCCGATATCTCAGGGGGTATGTTTGTGTAGGTCTTCATCAAATTTTTGCTCAAGTCCTAGTTGTTCCTGGAACCTAGAAATATCCTGCACTTACTAAAAGTAAATGAGGTAGGGTGTACCAGCTTATTTGTGTTATGCATGGCTATTTGGAAATCAGTTCTAAAGATCTGATGAGAGATTTTCCATATTCACAATTATATTTTGTTCCCAATAACTAGAGATCTATATTGCACTTTGAGGAAGTTAAAGGGACACTGTAGGCACACAGACCACTTCATTTCATTAAAGTGGTCTGGGTACATTGTCCCTGTCCCTTCACCCTGCAGCTGAAAACATTTTAATTTTAGAGAAACAAAAATATTTTCATTGCAGGGTTAAGACTGCCTCTAGTGGCTGTCCACCATTCATAAAGTTTAACTTCGTGAAACCAAGCTGGACATGCTTGTAACCGCAGCTGGTTCCCTTATTTACCACTATAACGTCTTAAAGCATAGAACTTAGTAGGGCAAACCATACAGATATCTTAATCATAATTGTATATAGTTAGTAAGGGATCCTCTATTTTACATATATAAATGATTGAGAATACAATATAAAATAAGGATTGTCTTGGAATCAATAAAGTTTTGTCTTTTAGATATTTATTATATAAAAATATAAATATAGATATATAAAATCCATTAGAGTAGCGTTTATAAGATTAAACTAAATGCTTGCAAATATCAGGGTTAACATACCCTTCTGAACATGTCATCATGTCAGCCTCTCTGTCATTTTAGGATGGAGGAGCGTCTGTCTCCAAGTCCCTCCTCTTTTCTTAACATTTAAAAGTACACCTATTTATACCTTAGGTGTCTCCATTTTAGGGCTACCATAGTTCATATATGAAAAAGTAACACTTCTTTTACTTTATTCATTTTAGGACCTCCCTTACTTGGCAAAAATACAAGTCCATAACTAAAGGTTTTATACATCATGGACATTTTCCTGACGTAGTTCAAGATGGCATCTTAAAGTCTGAACATCCTTTATCTACTTAGGGTTACTGAAAGAGTCATAGGATAGCCTTGAAGCTTGTGTGCTGAAAGAGTCATAGGATAGCCTTGAAGCTTGTTTATGCATTATTGTTATTGTAATACGTCTGGGACAAAATGGCATAAGCATATTATGCACTGAGGTTATTGCTTAAAGAAACATCTATGAAAAACAATATGTTCCATTTCTAACACCTTGTCAGTTTGCAATATCTCTTAAAGACAAAGTACACAGTTTAAGAAATACAACATTTCATTCTAAAACTTGTGATATTTGCATTTGCCCATAACATGCTCACATTTTGCATGAGGACATCCAAAGTCTTGCAAAACCTTTGATTTGGAATGCATTCACATTCAGCTCTCCCTCGCAAGGATGTCGGAAGAGGCTTCAACAGTGACAGAATAATTTGTTATGTGTTTAAAATGTTTTCAACCCTTTGAATGCCACTTGGGTGGGAGGACACTATAGTGTTGGAAAAACAGCATTGTGTTGCTTTCATTTAAAATCAGCTCTTTATCGTCTTGACCGCAGCATTGCTCATAAATGATCTATCAAGTTTAGATGGCAGCCTTGATAGTCTATGACTTTACGTGTGGCTTAGGTATTATCAAGTTGCAAAACCTTTAATGCTTTGTAATAAAGGCTGACATAATTAAAATATAGTCCTGGCAGCTGTATAGTCACTTAATTACAGAACCTTGAGGAATATAAATAATGTGAGGTGTCATAATATTTAAGTGAATTACAAATTATATTTACTTTGTTAAACCAATATTGATTAAAGTATTTATTTACATGCTAATGTTTGCTTTTAGACTCTCACTTAGAACGTCTCTAATGACACAATAACTGCAATGTTTTACTTCAGAAAGTTAGATGACATTAGAGGACATATTTTCTAAGAAACATATGTGAAAACAGTCTTAAAGCAATCAATTAAGGAATTTGTTGAATAATAAAAATAAACATTTTCATATGTGAATGTGCCATGGTTTGTAAGATTTTAACACTTATATATTGTAAATCCATTTTAGATTACTTAATTCCCTATCAAACCAATGTATATAAATAATTTTCTTTTGTTACCACTTCCATATTAGTTCTTATCCATTTGGATTTCAGTCTGTCCATGTTTCTGCATATGATATCATCATATCCCCTGCTGTACAGGAGCCTATACTGCTCAACACTCTGTGTTGACATATGGGAGCAGATAGGAGGAGGGAAAATAGACAGGCATTCTAGTCACACATCGGGTAAATAAGCAGGATGTATAATGCAACATAGTTTTAGCTAATTGAAACGTTAATGTATGGTTGTAACTAAGCTTATGGAGGAAATTTGGTTAATCTAAATCGTTAAAATGTCTGTCCTTTTTATTCTGGTTTATTTGGGAATTTGGAAAAATTTGATTTAACTAATATTTGGACACCCACAACAATTGCATCTTGAGTGTCAGATGTATTCACACAAGTGACTCATAGCGGTTAATGTCCTGTTAGTATGAATGTGGTATAAGTTTGGTTTTTATCACATTAAAATGGCAGACGTAGTTCAGTGTAATAGTTGTTGTGCATTTGTTTCACGCTCCACTTTTTGGAGTTTTGGATGTTGTCTAATCTGTAGACAGTTCTCTATATTGCAGTAGGAGATTGCATTTTTGAAGTTGGAGATTTGTAAATTATCTGTTAAACAAACTCAGGCTGGGACAAATCCACTGTCGCAGAGCTGTCCTAGGAATGGCAGATGGATCTGGTAGACTTAGAGATGTGGACAAAGGCATACTGCACAGTCTGTGTCTTTATATAATTAATTTTCTGCACTTTCAGATTATTGTGGTGTTACGGAGAAAGGCTCAGGCACAGAGTTTGTGGAACCACCATCCTCTAAGCCTAAAGTGAGCAAGAGTGCAGCCAGTGACAAAAAGGGCAAGGTGAGGCCTGATAGAAAGCAGTTGTTGTTAGGGGATTCTATCTTAAGAGATGTTAAGTTGAACAATGGTAGCTTTGTGAGATGTCTTCCTGGAGCTACTGCTCACAGAGACAGGAGACGAATTTGTAATATTGTTAAGCAAGCTAAGCAGGAAGGGTAATTGGATGTACTTGTCCATCTAGGGACAAATGACTTGGCTTGTAATGAGGTTTCAGAGGTAAAGGAAGTGTTTTGTGTTCTTGCCAATGACATACGGCAGGCTGTGTCCACACTGTCATTCTCTGAAATTCTGCCTGTGTAAACATTCTGAATGACAGGCGGATGCATATTAGGGACTTGTGGCTTGGTGAATGGTGCCGGGAGCAAGGATTTGGTTTTGTTTCTCATGGTAGCTCTATTTGGAATAGAAATGAACTGTTCAAAACGATAATGTGTATCTTTCTCAAAAGGAAACAAATGTTTCAGAGTTCTCAGTGAGCAGTACAGAGGTTTTGCTAGGAAATATTTAAACTAGGAGGAGGGGATAAAAGGGTGATAAAACATCGATCCAATTGCCCCACAAAACAAGGACAGAGAGTAACTATAACAAGTGTGTTAAAAAATGATAAGCTTAGAGTCATGTCTACAAATGCTCGCAGTTTAGGGAATAAGATCCATTAACTTGTGGCAATAATGGCAACTGAGAATGTAGATTTAGTGGCTGTTACTGAGAAATGGTATAATGTGAAAAATGACTGGGATATAGCAATACCAGGGTACTCCTTAAATAGAAATGACAGAGAAGGCAAAAAAGGGGGAGGGTGGCCCTGTATGTGAAGGATAGCATAAAATGTAGCCTAATAAAAGTTAGTGAGGTGAAAAAAGAGTCTGTTTGGGTTACGTTAGAATTTGTAAATCACACAGTAACTTGTGTAGGTGTGTCTTATGCTACTAGGGTTTTTAGAACTGGAACTCAACTGCAGCTTGTAGAACTCCTTAATTACAATAGTGAAGAAACTGAGAATCTTTAAATTATCAATACTGTAGCTTTAAGAAAAGAGAGGATTGCTGGCAATTAGAGAATCAAACGAAGTTTTAATGATTGTGATAAACTTAAGTGAAAAGCATATAGGTAATAACAGTTCATAGTGGTTAAGCTTGATGGGAGTTATCCTCAATATAATTAGTGTGTATGCAGCAGAGAAGATTTGAACAAGCAAGAAACAGTTCATTAATAAGTGAGATTCCATATAATAAATTGGAAGTTATACTTAAGATTAATGTGAGTTGTCCTCCAAGAGATCAGTATTAGAGTCCACTTGTTAAATGGTAAAGTGTCCGTTCTCCAGTAATCCTCTAGCGGATGAAGCATAATCCTTTTATCTTCAAAGGTTTAGGAAGGCTTGTGAGAGAAGCTTGTGGAGCCGGCGTCTATACCCGGAAGTAGGTCCCACAATCACCAAGCGCTTTCTCTCTGGCGCGGTCTCTCTAAGTAGTTTCAGAGAGCTGCGTCAGAAGGGGGCGGGGCCGGCACCGCATAGCAGAATGCCGAACCCGGAAGAGATACCGTATGACAGTGTGATATACAGCCCCCCTGGACAAATAGAAGAGTTAGATAATCTACTAGTTGAGGAAATGGCTAAAATGACAATGAAGGGGGAAGTTATCATCATGGGTGACTTTAATCTTCCGGATGTGAACTGGAAAACCAAAACAGCTGCTTGTGCCAGGAGCACACATATTCTAAACTCTATACTGGGTTTATCTCTAAAACAAGTCGTTGAGGAATCAACTCGTAAGGAGGCCATACTAAATTTAGTGTTACCAAATGGAGATTTAGTATCAGAAATTACTGTAGGTGAAAGTTTAGGATCCAGTGATCATCAGTCTGTGTGGTTTAATCTAAGAACGGTGACTGATTGACACCACACAAAAGTTTTAGATTTTAGAAAAACAGAATTTTCTAAAATTAGAATATGCGTACAGGAGTCTTTGTCAGACTGGAGCAATTTAAATGGAGTCCAGAAGAAATGGGATTATTTAAAAGTTGCACTACTGAAAGCAACAGAAAATTTCATTAGGCTTGTCAGGAAGAGCAGAAAAATTAAGAAACCCCTGTGATAATCCGCAGATGTGGCCAAAACAGTACAAAACAAAAAGTTAGCATTTAGTAATTATAAAAAAACCCTGAGTGAGGAAAACAGACAGCTCTATTAGATTAGACAGAAAGAGGCTAAGCAAGTTATAAGAGCCTCCAAAGCACACACAGAAGAGAGAATAGCACAGTCAGTAAAAAGGGGGATAAAACATTTTTTAGATACATAAATAGGAAAAGGAAAGTAAAACAAAGATTAGTTAGATTAAAAACAAAAGAAGGAAGGTATGTAGAAGAGGATAATGGTCTAACTGACTGCCTCAATTAATATTTTTGCTCTGTATTTAGAGATGAAAATGAAGGAGAGGGACTTCAGTTAAGAAAAAGGACAAACTGGTCATTTGTTACATGTGAGTTTACAGAAGAGGTTCTATATCAACTGTCAAAAGTAAAGACAGTAAATAAAAAATGTAAAGTCGATGCGGCCTGATGCAATACACCCAAAGTTATTAAAATAACTTAGTGGTGTACTAGCAAAACCATTAACAGCTTTATTTAACCAATCATTGTTAACAGGAGTAGTCCCAGAAGATTGGAAATTAGTGAATGTTGTGCCCATTCACAAGAAAGGTAGTAGAGAGGAGTCGGGCAACTATAGGCCAGTAAACCTTACTTCAGTAGTGGGAAAAGTGATGGAAACCATGTTAAAGGATAGGATTGTTGAACATCTAAAATCAGATGGATTTCAAGATCAGAGACAACATGGGTTTACTTCAGGGAGATCATGTCAAACTAATCTTATTGATTTTTTTTGATTGGGTAATTAAATAATAGATCATGGTGGTGCATTGCTTACCTAGATTCCAGTAAGGCTTTTGACACTGTTCCACGTAGAAGGCTCATTAATAAACTGCATCTTTAAGTTTGGATTCCAATATTGTTGAATGGGTTAGGTAGTAGGTAAATGACAGGCAACAGAGGGTTGTAGTCAATGGAGTATATTCGAAGCAAGGTATAGTTACCAGTGAGGTAACTCAGGGATCTGTACTTGGACCCATTCTCTTTAATATTTGTATTGATGGTAAGGTACGTCTTTTTGCTGACAATACTAAAATTTGCAACAGGGTTGATGTTCCAGGAGGGATAAGCCAAATAGCAAATTATTTAGATAAATTAGAAAAAATGGTCAGAGCTGTGGCAACTGACACTTAATGTGGATAAGTGCAAGATAATGCATCTTGAGTGTAAAAACCCAAGGGCAGAGTGTAGAATATTTGATACCCTACTAACCTCAACATGTGAGGAAAGGGATTTAGGAGTAATTATTTCAGATAATTTAAAGGTAGGAAGACAATGTAATAGAGCAGCAGGAAAAGCTAACAGAATGCTTGGTTGTATAGGGAGAAGCATTAGCAGTAGAAAGAGAGAAGTGCTCATGCCATTGTACAGAACCCTTGTGAGACCTCACTTGCAGTATTGTACGCAGTACTGGAGACCGTATCTTCAGAATGATATTGATACTTTAGAAAGAGTTCAGAGAAGGGCTACTAAACAGGTTCATGGATTGCAGGATAAAACTTACCAGGAAAGGTTAAAGGATCTTAACGTGTATAGCTTGGAGGAAAGATGGGACGGGGGGATATGATAGAAACATTTAAATACATAAAGGGAATCAACACAGTAAAGGATAAGACCAGGTCCAGCAAACTAGGCGGCTGCCTAGGGCGCTGCTTAAGTGGTGGCGCCGGCCCTGACAAGTTAGATTATTTTTGAGCATGCCATTGGCCATTTTACACTTACATTGTTGCTCGCTAGCACCTGGTAGAATACAGGTCCGGCGGCATACAGATCCGCTCAGCCAGGCCCCGCCTTCCCAGGCATGCATTGCGGCAGCCCTTGGGTGCTTCACTTCCTCATTCCCGCCCCTTCCGCTGGACGTGGGGAGAAGTGGGTGAGAGCATAGTGTGAAGAGAAAGGGCAGCCAGGCGCAGGGAGTGAACAGTAATGAAGGTAAGGTATGTCAGAGAATGTGTGTTAGTCTACATCATGTATGTATATGTCAGTGTGTCTTTCTGTATGGGTCAGTGTGTGTCTGAATTGGTCAGTGTGCCTATCTATGTGGGTCAGTGTGTCTGTCTGTGTGGATCGGTGTGTCTGTCTGTATAGGTCAGTGTCAGTCTGTATATGTCAGTGTGTGTGTCTGTATTGGTCAGTGTGCCTGTCTGTATGGGTCAGTGTGTGTCTGTATTGTATGGGTCAGTGTCAGTCTGTTTGGGTCAGTGTGTGTCTGTATGGGTCAGTGTGTGTCTATATGGGTAAGTGTCAGTCTGTATGGGTCAGTGTGTGTGTCTGTGTGGGTCAGTTTGTGTGTCTGCATGGTTCAGTGTGTGTATATGAGTCTGTGTGCATCAGTATACATGGGTTAGTGTGTGTGTGTCAGTTTGCATGATCAGTGTGTGTCTCCTTGAATCAGCGTGTGTTAGTCTGCATTATTGGGTGAAGCAAATGGGGCGGCAAATTTGTTTTCGCCTAGGGCCCTGGAGGAGACTATATTTAAAAGAAGAAAAACTACTACAACAAGATGACATAGTCTTAAATTGAAGTAGCAAAGGTTTAAAAATAATTTCAGGAAGTATTACTTTACAGAGAGGGTAGTGGATGCATGGAATAGCCTTCCAGCTGAAGTGGTAGAGGTTAACACAGTGAGGGAGTTTAAGCATGCGTGGTATAGGCATAAGGCTATCCTAGACTTAAGATAAGGCCAGAGACTAACTAAAAGTATTTCGACAAACTAGATGGGCCGAATGGTTCTTATCTGCTGTCACATTCTATGTTTCTATGTTGTTAATGACATTTATATGTCCACTAAAATTTACCACTTGAGAACCAGATTTTGCACACTTCTGAAACTCAAAGTGTTAGTAAAGGGAGAATTCCTGAATGGTATAAGTTAAAACAAAAATAGGAAGCATCCCAGCAGTCCCCTCTATATAACTCACCTGTGGACAGGGGATGATAATTTAAATCCTGCTCATTGTCTATGCATCGGGATGTGAATTTTTTTCTAATAAGGGGGCTTAGCACCTTCCAAAGTTCTAACATGTGAAAAGCAGGCTTAATATAGTATGGAAGTTTCTTGTCTGAGGGATAGGAACAAGGCCAGATTTAAATTTTAAGTGCCTGTAGGCTCAACATTCTAAGGTGCCTCTTGCTGCCCAACACCACAATAAGGCAAGTAAAGTAAGTAAGATCAATTTATTAATTGGACATTGCAGGCCTAACAACATCTAAAAACATATTCATATTTGACAACTGCATATGTATAAACATAGTCAATAGTAAAAAACAAATCTGTTTGTGCACACCCAGTGTAGGGCAGCTGAGAAACAGCGCTGAGGTGTGCATACAACTGCACTTCTCTGAATAAAGGGACTAACCCTACTACAATAACCACTTAGAGAACCAAAACAGGAAACACTTGAAGTGTACTAAGGCACTTCAGGTGAGGAAGGCCGTGAATATAAAAGCAACCTTTATTGTATAACATGAGTTACAGATAACCTAAACCTCAAAAATTAAATAAGTACAATAATACCCAAGGGTAAAAAGTCTTACAGGAGCACTATAGTGCCAGGAAAACAAACTCGATTTCCTGGCACTATAGGATTATCAGTTCCCATCCCACCCCCCCACCGCAGCTGGGCCGAAGGGGTTAAACCTTACCTTAATCCAGCGCCAGGGTCCCTTGATGCTGATGACCTCTCCCACCCCTGCCGAGGTCAGCTCCAAATACGAATGCGCGCCCAAAGCCGCGTGCGCATTCAAAGCCCCCATAGGAAAGCATTACTCAATGCTTTCCTATGGACCTCCAGTGTGTCCTCAATGTGATTTGTGATGTTCCTGGTGCTTGACAGAAAAAAAGAGAATAATTGGAAAGAAACCATGTAAGAAAGGTCTCCCTCCCACCCTTTACTTTAGCTGACCAATAACAAAAAGAGGAAAAAAAAAGGGGGAAGCATAAGCCTCACAAACCTAGCCAACAAACTGACCCTAGGTACCTCAGCACCGTGGGATTCCCACTAGTGCCTACCTGAACCAACTAGCCCTCGGGTAACTAAAAGTTAATTTAAAGTAACAGAAAAGTGCTACCCGTTGTGAATGGTCTACACACACATAACGATGTGCAAAAAAACAGATAGGCATTTCAGAGTCTGATCACAATTCCCCTGACGACGGTGTGTTAAGACACCGAAACAAGCTTTGTGATCTTTCTTTTTTGGGTTTAGTTTAAGGTTTGAGTGCTGGCGTTTTAAGGATTATTTGCAAAGTACTCACCTCCTATGTTTTCTGTAGACCAGTCAGATTGATGATATCATAGCAGCAGTAGTGAATGTACAGTGTGTATCACTAAGAGCTTCCTCCGCTCCTCCTGCAAGGCATTTTCTTGTGTGAAAGGCTACTCAGGGGCAGATGAGAAGTGATGCCTTCCACTTCCTGTCCATCCCAACACACAGACACAGAAGGAGCTGGGACCGCACTTAGTTTTACACCCATTATTACTGTACCTGCTGATCTGCTATCATAGGTGGCTGAGTGGACTACAGAGAACACTAGCCAAGGCTCCTTGAACTTATCTCTCCCTACCAGACTATTTAAGCTCAAAAGGGCAAATTACAAGTACTGAAAACAGGCACCCAATAGTGGCCAGGCACATGCAGTTTCTGGATAGGGAAAGCATTTAATATAATTAATAAAAATCAAACTTACTAATGTAATAAAATAAATAATAATAACACATCTCATTTTATAATTTCATATATCTAGTATTGGAAATTGATATTTCTTCACAATTGTTTTACCCTGTTTATTTATTCTAAAATTGTGAAGTATAATTGTTAAACTGTTCCCTCTCAAGATTAGCTTTCTTTTCTTATTTCCAACAATAAAGACAAAGTATATCCAATAAAGCACAATTTACCTTTTCCTCTGCTATTGTGCTGATTATCTAATGCGTAGAGAAGCCAAATTCTCTGCCATGGTTCCATATTCTCAGGTAGATTTCTCTTGCGGGAATATAAATGGTGACTCCACTACCTTTTACCAAACTCTAAAACACCTTAAAACCTTATGACTGCACTCTGCAATTTTGTATAGTATGGATTTATAAATGCAAAATGTAAATCTTGTAAATTTGCATCAATTCATTTATATAGTAGGTATCCCTGAATTATTCTCTGTACATGAAACTACTGTTGTATCCTATAATTACCTTCCAATCATAAATATCATGTTTTAAAGAACTGGTATGTTCACTTGGCAAAGTATTGGATTTTAAACTAGAAAACAAATGTTGTCTATTAAAGTTGGGAGGCATAGGTTTCTGGCAGTTATCCATAGTATGACACCTATAATAATACTCGTCAATTATTCTATAGTTTATTCACAGTGTATGCCCCAGTAAATTTTACTTCCGAACTATATTGAACTTGTTATGGCTTTATATGGAATTTTATTACTACTTGATCTTACATCTTATTTTTACAGTTATCATGGTTGTCATGATGACATAAACCATCTGTACATACCTTCCTATTTGGTATACCTATTGTCAAAGAGCTCATGTGTATTATTTAACACACACTTTAAAAACTATTTTACTAGTTAAAAATATACAAGCATATGCCCTCGCACTCACGATTTCATGAGATAAAGCTATATATAGAATATACTTATATAAAATGGATATTATCTGGTAAGAGACTGCTACTAAACAAGTTCTGCCAAACCACTTCGGCCATTTCTTTTTTTTTTCAGGGCAGCATAATTTAGTCCATGCCACGGTTCTGCTCAGCATGGAATTGCAGTTTGATTTAAAACTAATCTCCAATCTACTATACACATATTATATAATTCTGGAAAATGGCAAAAAACAAATTAGCACAAATGAAGAATATATAAAATAAAACAAGCAAATATGTTAACTTATCACCTGAAATAAAATGAAAAACTTTGCATTCACATTATGCTGCTTATCTCTTATAGTTAAAAAAGTAGAAATGTGAGATGTGAGATACAGCATATAAAAGATTAATGTATATCAGAGTTGACAGATGTCTTTTACATGACATTTGAAAGGCAGGTAGAGGTCATGTACTAAGTTTTAACATCCATTTAACACCATCACATGTCTCACCTCTATCTACAAATGCATTGATTAACTGGTAAATGGTAAAAAGTTACCTGTAGGCAGATTGACTATTAAATATATTTAAAGGGACACTGTGTGCACCGAAACCACTTTATCTCAATGAAGTGGCCATGTCCCTTCCCCCCATTTTCTGCAAAATGTCAATGTTTTCATTGTAGTGTTTAAATGCCTCTAGTGCAGGGATACCCAAAAGTAGATCCCCAAATGTTTTAAAACTACAGCTTCCATGATACTTTGTCATTCTAAAGACATGCAAAGCATCATGGGAGTTGTAGTTCTACAACATCTAGGAATCTACCTTTTGGGCACCGCTGCCCTAGTGGCTCTAAGAGACCATCTGATTGATGCAGCGTGTCACTTTGCCATGCGTTTTCTATCTGTATGCATTGGATTGGCTGAGATCATCATTCTCATTGATCTCAGCAAGGGGACACAATGGTGGCGTGGAGACCGGCTCTGTTCAAGAGAAAAGGCAAGTAAACAACTGTTTTACCCTTTACAGGCAGGGGATGGTAACTTAAACTGCCCTCAGGGCACTGTAGATTTAGGAATACACATTTGTATTTAAAACACTATAGTGTTCCTTTAACAAGAATGCAACAATAAAACATGCATTGCCAAAATTGTATTACCTTGAAGGCAATTGGTTATTTATTAGTTCTGTTTTTATGAATGTGTGTATATGTATATCTAGAGTGATACCTGTTGACGTATATACTAAAAAGTTGCTAACGAATGTGAGTGTACTATTTCATATTACATTGGTTTGTCTAAATAGGAGATATCAAAGAACAATGCCCAGATTTATATCTCTTATTTTCCTAGAACACTGTGGATCCTATGACTCCTGTTAATTTAATTCAAGTATATATTGTTCATGATGAAATCTTCTAAATATATAAGCTAAGCTACACTCTTTGGTCTCGAGAGGCACCATTACAAAGAAATAGAAATAAGCCAAAGTAGTTATATATTGTATTTAATATTTATTGTCCCATGTACAGTGCACTTGCTGGCTCCTTCAAATGTCCTCACCTTGGTGCTTCATTCCAACTGCAAATAGATTTTCAGACAGATTTATCATAGATATAAAGTATTTGATCCCCTGCTGATTTTAAAACATTTGTCCACTGACAAAGAAATGACCAGTCTATAATTTTAATGGTAGGTGTATTTTAACAGTGTGAGACAAAACAATCCAGAAAAACACATGTCAAAAAATTTATAAATTGATTTGCATGTCAATGAGTGAAATAAGTATCAGGAAGATTTCTGGCTCCCAGGTGTCTTTTATACAGGTAACAAGCTGAGATCAGGAGCACTCTCTTAAAGTTCCAAAAACTCTCCACCATGGAAAAGAACAAAGAGCTGTCCAAGGATGTCAGGGACAAGATTGTAGACCTAGGATACAAGGCTGGAATGGATTACTTGACCATCGCCAAGCATCTTGGTGAGAAGGTGACAACAGTTGGTGTGATTATTTGCAAATGGAAGAAACACAAAATAACTGTCAGTCTCCCTCGGTCTGGTGCTCCATGCAAGATCTCACCTTGTGGAGTTACGATGATCATGAGGTACATGTAATTCCCATTCCCATTAAAATCTAATGCGAAATACTATCAACAACCTATAAAGCTCCCTTCTCTGTCACTACATTCTACCACTGACCTTCTTTTCTCTTCATCATCATCCTATGGAAGATCATACTTGATCCCGTTAGACTTTCACTAGTTACCTAATTATTAGGGATGTTTGTGCTTTTGCATAAGTAATTAATAGCATATCTAGGCAAAAATATTAACATTTAATAACAAAATTACTATTGGCAAGATGGTTTAGATAGATAGATAGATAGATATATATAGATAGATAGATAGATAGATAGATAGATAGATAGATAATTGTGCACTTAACACTTTGTTATATGTTTAAATTAAATAATGTTTGAAATTGTAAACTTGGTAAGTGGTGGAATTCCTCTCCAAGAGGAGAGCAATAAGGTGCCTAATAAGCACAAGTTGGTTATTTATTAACTTTAAATTAGAGGTATATTGCAGTTTGTGATTTTTTTTTTTTTTTATTAACTAGTGAACAGATTAACACATAATAATGGTAAAGGTCACTTTAAGTATCAGCACAAAAAAATATAATAGACTATAATAAAATCTAGCAATACATGGTAGAGGAGGCAATCAAGGTAATGATGTGTAGAATTAATTACTTGATAAAATAGAATATCTTATCAATATTTTTCTTAGTAAACTAAAGCCATGTTTTCCATTCTCATTGGCGGACTTTCATAGTCTACCAAGTCGCTAATTAAATCTTATGGTAATATAGGCATGTCCCTTTTTATCAGTTGTAAAACATAGAAACATAGAATGTGACGGCAGATAAGAACCATTCGGCCCATCTAGTCTGCCCAACATAACATTGATGCGTTAATTTTATATTTTTGTGTTGAGATTCTGCTAATTTGTTTTATATTAAACATCTAAATGTCCACTTGCAGTTTAAGGTAAGTCAAAAAGAGTCAGTTCAGGGGAGATTTATGTCTGTAGGTTGTGCCTAAAGGATCACTAATGTCAGTCAGACCGGTATGGGTGGAGTGGTCCTGTATTTAATCCTGCAATGTTAAACAATGCAGTTTTTGTACATTGCAGGGTAAAACACACTTCTAGTGGCTGTCTTCTAGACAGTCACTAGAGGTGCTTCTGCTGCACTGACAGAGTAAAATTCAGTCATGTGATGTGGAACCATATAGGAAAGCAAAGAATTTAGTGCTTTCTTATGGTGAAGCTAGGATGCTAGCATGGTGCTCGCTGAGCATGAAAATCGGTTCCCCAATGCTCCATGTTGGAGCATTGGATTGGACCTTGACTGGAGGAAGCCATGCCTCCTCGATGATGATGGAAAATCACCAGTAAAAGGAGAGTAACACTTTTATTTTATACGTTTTAATGGAAAAAGTTAGGGAGATCTGTATATAAACTAAATCTTCTGAAAACTTTTAGGATCCACTGCTTTACAAAGGCAAACTTTCATAATACACATTTTAAAGTTATTTTCACCAGTTTCAATGCTGCAATTCCCACTTCGAAAAGAGGCCATGGAACAGAATTGATAAACTACTGTCAAATGATTTATAGTACGTATTTATAGCAAAGGTTTTTTCCACTTTGAGATTACTAATTTGTAGACAGCTGACATTTGCTATGGAAACTGGTTTATTAGGTTGGCATATATTTGATTTGATGGTGTAATTTTTTTTCCACTGAGAAGCCTCTCTAGATATATCATATAAAGACATTTTGGTGGTTTAACCTCATTGCATATGACTATATTTTCAATGCACAGTACATAGTTCAGCCTTTGGTGTACACAAAAATACCTCTAGCTATAATATGAATTAGAAAATGTACACAGTAATTCAAAGCATATAAGTGTGTCTTCATTAGGTGCACATCATTTGTGCCAAAATGTAATTTATCACATCAATCTTTAAACAATCCAGTGCCCTCTAGTAATAATATAGTAATAAAGGTCATGTAATTGTCTAAAGATTGGTCTGCTGAGCTTTAGAGCATTTTATTCTAGCAGTAAAATGCTTGTCATTTTGAAACAAACTTTGTTTGTGATGTGAGCATATGTGATGATATTTCTTTTGATGATATTAGACTTGAGGAACCAAACCATCAGTTGGATGTTTGATTCCTCAGGAAGACAGCACCCAAAAACTCTTTGTACCACAACTACTAAAAAGAACTCAATTGGTTATGATGGTTTGAGTGCCTTTTAAGAGTGCTTCTATTCTCATGGAAATTTGCAATGTGCCTCCACTATCGGTCTCCAGGCTCATCTACATGGATTCTGGATAAATTCTCTAAACCAGCATTGCTTTCAGCTCAGCTATTCTGGCCTTGAAGGGACACTATAAACATGTATTCCTAACATTATAATGCTGGAATAGATATTTAGGTGTGGGTTCCACCTCTTTTTGGAGTGAATGGTTTGAAACATACCTTTTCTCCATTGCGGCCGGACCTGCTTCCATGGCTGAGATCATCGATTTTGACAATCTCGGCCTTTCCAATGCTTTTCCATAGGGAAACATTGGGTGGCTATTGGGCATACGTGGCAAAACGCTGCTCCAATCAGCATCTGACACAAATCTCAACACTGGCACTACTCCAAAGGTTGCAGAAAAGGCCAGGTATGGGGGCAGGTCAGCTCAAATTACTGGCAGATGACTCATGCCAGACTACCTGCCAACTAAGCAAACTGCATCACTTAGGGCAGACAAAACTGTTTTAGTGCTCTCAGCATGGTCCTAGTGTATTGAGTGTATAATGTTACACTTGCACTGTGCTTTTTGGAAACAGATCCCCGGTGTCACCAAATATGGGAAACCTGGGATGGCAGAAAAGAATCCTAAAATCAAGTCTATCACGCCGTAATCATGACAATTGGGAGGATTGCATTGTACTGCATGACAGCTGTTAACACTCTAAACATCATCTGCTTTAGTCTGTGCTCACAAACGTTTAGTTCTCAAGCACACATTTTGCATTCTATCGTCCCCTCCTTTCTCTCCTTTTTATTCTTCTTTTATTATTTATTTATTTATTTATTTTTCTCCTACCTCATTTCATTAAAAATTGTGAGAGTAGAACACAAATCTTGATACAACAGGTACATATTGTCTCACTAATAGACACAGTGAGTAACACTAATACATTTCATTTTTAAAGTATTCTAAACTCAACTGCAGAATATGTCATAAATATTTTATTGATAGAATAATGTTTACTTTCTTCTTTATGATATATAGTTAATTTAATATGTTATATGTGTAATCTTAGACTGATGCTTATTCTGTCTAAGTTGCACTCTGTATTTTAACATGTCAGCCTCTCTTAAAGGACCACTATAGGCACCCAGACCACTTCAGCTTAATGAAGTGGTCTAGGTGCTAGGTCCATCTAGGGTTAACCCTGCCTGCTGTAAACATAGCAGTTTCAGAGAAACTGCTATGTTTACATATGGGTTAATCCAGCCTATAGTGGCATTGACAGCCGCTAGAGGCGCTTCCGCTTGGGACCCTGAGGGTGTGTGTGTGTGTGTGTGTGGGGGGGGGTTGTTTTCCTGGCTCTATAGTGGTCCTTTAAATAAATAATAATAAAAAAAAATCTCTGATCCCAGTCTGCTGTTTTTCACATTTATCATTCCATCTACTAAAAGTGGATATACCTAATCCATCTCAGACTAGTAAAAAATTAACCTTTGATATTAAATTCTCATATTTGCTTTTCAGCCTCCTAACCCAGAAAAGTACTTATAGTAGAGTCATTCAATTACTGTAATGAAGCAGAGCATTGCAACCAGAATCCACTCAAAGTTAAGCTGCCACTTGAGGAGTCTTGCATTTGTTTTTTTAGAAATGTTCCTCCGAGGTGACTTGGACACTTCACTGGTGGCATGTGGGAGGAGAGCAGTAAAGGTTCCTTATAGGGCTGTTTACTAAAGAGAATTAAGGGTGAATTTAAAGTGTATTTCGAATTTAAGTGCAACATAGCTGAACTGGACAAACACTCACAGTCAGCTATGTTGGTCTTGAATTTTAATTCTGTTTGAATTCCCCTTAAATTCTCCCTTTAGTGAATACCTCTATAAAGCTCTTTTCCTGTTGTCAACATTGACTTTCGCCTCTGTCTTTACCTTCTGGTGGCTTTGTGTGCATTTACCCTGCATCACTTATGTAGATTCACATATGTGAGGCTGTGAAAAACTGGGACTTCAGAAAATCCTGCAAGTGCACACGATTGTCCAAGGACACACTTATGCTCATGCAATAAGATGCCATAGATATGTCTTGTGCATTGCACAAGAAAAAGTCTGCTACAAAAGAGATGGCTGATAGGAAACATAAAAATGTGATGGCTGAAGCTTCTTGAAACATTAACCTTTGTCATATTTAAACAAAATTACTTTGTTTCCTGTATATGATCTAACTGAGGAATACTTGAACTGAAATTCCAATGCCTTCTACACAAGTCTTTCATTAAAATTCACTTATAAGGAATTCAGTAGTGATTGTGCTTTTTTAACAGAGGCCCAAACCCACACTAGATCCTTATATGTGTGTGAGTTAAAGGGACATTATATGCACACAGACCACTTCATCTTATTGAAGTAGTCTGGATGTGTTGTCCCTGTCTGTTTAACCCTGCAATGAGAAACTCCAATCATTACATTGCAAAGCTAAAGGGATGCTATACGTGAATCAATGCTTTCCTACAGGGAAAAATCTGACGTTGAATGTCTACATACAGAATATGAGGAGGTCAAGTGTCAGGTACTGGACCAAAGGTCTGTTTGAATGTAGTAAGCGCCTCCAGTGGCTGTGTGGGAGACAGCCACGGGAGGCAGACTTAGTGATGCAATGTTAACATTGCAATTTCTCTGGAACTGCAATGTTTTACATTTCTGTACTAAATGCAATAGGGACACTGTACCCAGACCACTTCAGTGAGCTAATTGAAGTGGTCTGGATGCCTGTAGTGCTCCTTTAACTCCACCTCTAGCGGTTGTCTTTCAGACAGCCACTACAGGAGCTTCCTAGTCCCTAATGGTGTTTTATCCCATGAAACGACATTGAACGTCTAACTTCTTTGAATTCTCCATAGAGAATACTTTCGTATGGGGAATCTTTAGTGTAAATGCAGCAGTCACTGCAATTGCAATTGCACTTTAGATCCCAACATCACCATGACGTGGCAGGAGGAGGAGGCCTAGCAAGCACAGAGGGAGCCTCAGCATGGGAAAAAAGTAAGTGAAAAATAGTTTTTAACCCTTTAATCACCTGACAGTAGTTAACTGTTAGTTAGAAACAGGGACACTGTAGTGTTATTTTAATAGTTTTTGTATTTATTAACATTAATCTTTACATTCATTCTCTCTTTTATCCTATCCTTATGTGTTAGCTTTGCCATGTTTCAAATAAATATTACTTTTGACTAAAAAAAAAATATAATAGACGAAAACTGAGTTGTGACATTTTTAATAAAATGTCTATCTTGATCAGGCAATATTACAGTTTGGTGCCAGACATAAACAACTTAGACATTGCATCCCTTCACTTTAAATTTAAAATAAAGTGCATCCCTCACACCTCTTGCAGACATTAAGATGATCATTAACTGACAGATTTCAGTAAAACCTGCAGGTTTACATTTGTAGAACTGTATGCGATATTCCTATTTTTATATGAGTGACAAACCTTACATATTGCCATACACAGATGCTTCTTGGATCATAACACATAGCAATCAGATTAATATGTCAGGCTCCAAACAACTGTAATAAAACCTGCGCATGATGGAAATTCAGATTTTCTCCTTAGTAGTGTTTCTCATCTTTATTTTTATGAAAGTAGAATAAATAGGCTTGGGTGAAAAGTCTCATTTATTGTTCTTGTGGCACAATTTGAAAATGCAGTTCTTTCTCTTTATTACATAGGAATTTGATTTGCTAAAAGGAATTTGATTATTAATACCTTTGTAAAAAAATAATAATACAATCTTTTTTTTTCATGTGTATGTGAATCAAGAGCAGCAGAATGTGTGTGCCCAATTTGTGTGCACTTTAGTATAATCAGTGCAAGTAGGCACAAGCAGATGCACTCAAATTGAGATATACTTATAATTAAAAAATGTTGAACTGAAGTAACATGTTTTCCTATCTAATTTGTTTTGGTTTTGATTTAAATTGCTATATGATCTAAATTGTGACATTTGTATTGCTGTCGATATTTCTCTAAAGGTGCTGCAATACAATATATGGTATAAATGCCGCAGGTAGATTATACAGCTTCATGAACCACAAAGGAAAGTTTGTAATTTAATTTGGATCCCTGGGGTGGAGGATTTAGAGAGAATGGAGGATCAGGGATCCACTCCACCATTTACACAATGCACAGCAAGTGAAGAAGTTCTGGATTACTTAGGTAGTTCCACACGTGTAAGCAATGAGCAACAGAAGGCTGCTAATAAGTTGCCTTGTCACTGAGAGAGTACACAAGTAGTGAGTGAGACTGCATTAATCTTCACAGACTAATCTATTCCTAAGGATAAAAGTTGGATAAAAGGTTTGTGCTTCTCCTTCTCATGTTTTGTTTTGTTGGCAGCAGGGAAGCCAACCTACCATAGTTAGCTGTGAATGCTAGTTAGTGCTCAGAAGAGCATGGCTTGTTTTGCTAGCCTTCTACTGCAGAGAGCCCCAGATGGAATTTTCCCCCAAGTAAGTAGGATAATCTCAAAAGAGCAGACATTAGTCTGTTAGAGTAGAACCTGCCAAAGATGGGGTACATTGACGTTGTGACAGGCTTATGCAATGTATGATCATATAATGTAACTAAACCCCCATTATTTTTTCCTTGATTAGGTGTTTTTTTTATTTTTTTAAATAATTCAATCTGTCAACATCGAAGTTATTGTTTAGTGGATAAGTAAGTACGCCGGATCTTGTGTGTGTGTGTGTGTGTGTGTATGTATGTATGTGTGTGTGTGTATGTGTGTGTGTATATATATATATATATATATATATATATATAATTACACAAGGACCAGCACACTCACTAAACCACTAAACAACAACTTCCATGTATACCCAGCAACTATGTATGTATGTATGTATGTATGTGTTTGTTTGTGTGTTTGTTTGTATGTATATGTATGTATGTTAGCTCCAAAAGGACAATATACCTAGGATTCTAAAGGCAATTAATTTGGCTCTGCATACCACATCCTAACTACATTCACTAATCCATTTTGCCAACAAAAACTACATTGCAGCATTTCACTATCAAATAGAGATTAGACCATAAGTGCCAGAGGTGTAACTCCACTTTTGGCAGCGTCATTATCCAACCTAGATGTTCCGGGCTGGCTAATGTCAATTTTGTGCAAAATTTGGCATCTGATGCTAGCACACACATATTGTACAAGTTTACTTTGCAGTTTCATACTTAAAATAATAGTTTTTCCTTGCAAATAACTCTATTGTCATAAAACATAGACATGTGCATTTATTGCATTGGTTCATTTTATTTTAGCTGCATAGATTTGTGTGGGGAACCTTCTGCCCAGCAACGAAATGGCTCAACAAACCATGAAACAAACTAAAATGTTGCATCCTTTAAAAATGAATCAAAAGGTTTTGTTTCCGGCTATTCAATTCTTTGACAAACTAACAAATTGAATTAAAGATGAATGCAACAAATGCATGTCTAGTCCAAGATTATTTAGATGAGAAAATGAGATATAAACCAGTGCTAGCACTGTCCCCCCTTCCAAGACTTGTAGCTAGTCAATGCATTGAACATTGAATTATTTTTTGCTTGTTCTTACAGCCCAACAAGGGCTAATCCTTTGATTTCATACTGTTGGATAAGCGTTTCATATCAGTTAATATTTTTGAATAACTTTTTAAAATATTATGAAAAATAATTTGTAATATTTTGATTTGTTTTATATATTGATATATTTTTTTTAAATATATGACATTGTTTGATATTGTCCTATATCTGTCTATATTTATGCTTACAACTATGACTTTCGCATTACATGTACATTGGCTCGATTATTAGTGGTTTGAGACTCAAGTTACAGCACAACAATGCATTCATTATGTTGATTAAATAAGATTATAAATGATTGCTCTGCTTTCCTAATTATGTATTTAATCCTTTAACTGCAATGCCAGTCTGTAAATAAGAGTAACTGGAGCATCAACCTGGCATGACCCTGCTGAAAATCACCATTGTATCCTGCTGATTTGTTTTTTGGAACCGAAAATGAAAGAAAGGACTGTTAATGTGCATTGGATTAAAATCACAACAATGAGAAAGGCATGAGAGTTTGCTATGATCGCTTTTTCCATCAGAACTACACTCCCATGACATAACTTAGATATTATACTAATGCTTTACACATAGGAAGTAACTGACATATTAAAGGTCAATTTAGCTTGTTTTATTTTATTCGTCAACCCATATTTTTGAGCCAAAATGCTGTGTGAAAAACCCCATTTAAAAGGACTGTCATTCCTGGTAATTTTTTTGCTTCCAAGCTCCACAGAATAGTAAAGCAAAGTAGTACCAGAGATCTGTCAATTCTTCTAAGATGTTGTGCCATCACTTTTGTGAATTTCAGGTCACATAGGTCAGTGGACATTTTGGATGTAAACATTTCAATGAAAATGTGTGCAACTGTAGAGGTCTATGGCATGCTGTTGTACATAAAATATGGCACATAGTTTGTATGTGCACAAGCTATAAACATTTTGATTTATGACACAATATATGGCACAGATGTGAATGTCTAAGTAGTGTTATATGATGGTCTGTATTCAGATTTTGTTCTGGAGAAGTTAAGTGAACGTTTGGTTCGGCAGCCATTTTGAAATACTCAAAACATAACAGCACATTCTATCAAATGAAAAATAGAAATTTCTTTGCAACATTAATTTTAAAAGGGTTGTGCTGGTAAACATTCATGGTGTGCTCTGCTATTTAGAATAATATATTATCTTTTAGTATTTTACCTTTTTAAAGCAGCAGTGTTATATAAAAGCATTTGCCCCTTAAAGAGTTAATTTTGGTGATTGTAATCCATGGATTTTCTGTCAAAATTGTTAGAGTGGATTAAAAACAGCGCTCTTCCTGGCACATACAGACCACCTTCTCTGTAGTCGCACTGATCATATGGATGGAAATTACACTTTTGCATTATAATGTGAAACCATCAAGCCTTGGATGGCAGTGAGATGAAGAGAGCACGGAGTGTGGGTCAGCTTAGACCTCTCAGTCTGTCATTGGCATCCATGGTTATTAGAACTACAGCCTTTCTTGGAAAAAATATACCGGTCATGCTAATTTGCTTAATTAATTATATATGTGTGGCATCACAGGATACAATACTACCAGATCTTAAGTAAGAGAGAGTAAAAAAAAAACTATTTAGAAGGGGAAATTTCCCTGATTCACTAAGCAAATACATGTAATATGTATTTAATGACTGTGTCTGACTGTCCATGCAAATGTTGCTACACATGCATTGTGTACACGATTTCTGAGTGTGTGTGTTTGTGTGTGGCAATATGACATTGCATGGATACTGTGTCATGTGTAAACAGTGTCTGGTGTTAATGTGTGGATACTGTAGGTGTGTGTATATAGCTATGTGTGTACCTGCTATGTAGATTAAAGGAGGATATTTTGCCTTGATTTCTTTCCCAGAAGTGCCGCCAGAGAAACTTACTGTCCATTGCTGTGCCGGTATATTTGCAACATTAGCACAGGCAAGATGTGCCCATAGTATTGTTGTTACATAATAAAATATAATATGGCCAATTATGTAACTTGGAAAACTTTCACTGGTTTGAGTTCTCTATGTTGATTTTAATTTTATTATTCACATTTTACTTGGGAAGGGCAATTTAACTACATGCATAATGCAAACTTTAAATTTTCGACGTTCTACAGTAATGCATTTAGTCGAGTATGTTTTAAATACATGTCTTCTAACCATGACGAAGATCAAGCTGCTTTAGATAGTTTGATATAATAATAAAACCACACTTTGTAACTTATATACTTGACAAATGTCAGATTGCTTTAGATAGTTTTAAAATGATGCTAAAATCAAACCGTAATTGTTTCACCTGGTGTTATATAAGGGAGTTATTTTTTTTTTCTTAGACCTCTTGACAGACGAAAATACATTAAAATGAAATATTGAACTTCAAATTTTTATGACAGAAATTGCCAACCATTTACTGATTGAAAAATATCTCACTTTATGATGATCTAGCAGTCATGATGAGATATTTGTTCGAGTAGAATATAGTTTTAGCATAAAATACAATGTTTAAATACAGGGGCTAATTCGTAAAATACAGAGTTAGTAACCTAAAAGCTGAATTTAGATTAAACTAGCCAGTTATATTTCAAATGTAACTGTCTAATGCTCAATGTAGCACATTTTCAGTCCCATGTAATTCTATATTTAGTAAATGAACAAGTAACAAAGAAGACAATCACATTGGTATGTGACAACATGATTCCCAAAGGCATGCCTAAAATTAAAATACAACCACCCCAAGCCCTTTTCCCACTAAATAAAAACAAGACCACTGAATGAGGGGAAAAGGTTGGGTCACATGTTTATTATTTAAACTAGCTGAATCATAAACCACTTATGAAGTAAACCACTAACCCCTGGTAGCCACAGGCCTCCAGGCAGGTTTATCAAAGCAGAGTTTAGTTCCTGTTCACCTCCCATGGCACAAACTCCTCTTTAAATGCTCTATCTCCGAGCTATCCCTTACACAAGGCACAGGCCAGGATGAACTTTGACAATATGACAATAATTGAAAAGACAAAATCAAACATCAAAAAGTCAAACAAGAGAGAAGAGATGAAAAAACAAAAGAAGATGATCAAGGCTGGAAAAGGGAAGGATGGACAGGTAAGATCTGGCTTCTTTGCTGCCCTGGACAGGAAAGTAAGAAGAGTGGTAAGTGGCAACATGTATAACGTTTTACAAAAGGGATGCTATATAGGCACCCAGATTACTTTGGCTCATTGAAGTGGTCTGGGTGCAGTGTCAAGGTCCTTTAACCCTACAATTGAAATTATTGCAGTTTTTAAAAAACTGTAATTATTATGTTTGAAGATTAACTCCATCCTGGTAGACAGACACTAGAGGGACTGCCTAACATATAATGCTTTCCTATGGGGGAAGTACTAATGGGGGTGTGGCCACTACAGAGCCCGAGCCAGCGCCGAGGGACATAGGCGCTGTACTCAGGTAAGTGACAGAAAGGGATATTTAACCCCTTCTGCACCATGTGGTGGGGGGGCTTGATGAAAGGGGCACTATAGTTTCCATTTAATACCAAACAAACATACAGTGTGTGGAGCAATGTAACAATAATGTTCCACCCACTGTATGTTTGCTTGATATTTTTTTAGGTGTGGGTGAAGGTGATACCATACAGGAGAGTTGATCTTTTACCATTTACTGTTGAACTATTGTTGGCTTTATATTTTACAAACTTACATTATCCAATCCACTCCTGCCTTGGAGAATTGCCCTTGACAGGCACAAGGCAGTCAGGGACAATTCACCTTAATGGTGCAATGGGCTTACTTTCTACTTATGGTTCCCTATGACATTTTATAACTACTGTCCCCTTGCCAATCTAAAGGTAAAAAATGGGGTAAAATGACCACCTACATAGATAATGGCAAAAGTACACATCTTTACATTTTTCGAAAGCACTTGCATTTGCTCAGCAAGTGTCAGTAGCAGGCAAACCTCTCCAAAATAATATAATTCACTAATAAGGGGCCTCTTATTTTGGTCTATGTGGTGTGCTCTTATTAAAAAAAATCCCTTGTCCAGCAGCAGGATGAGTCTAACATTAATATCATATTTCCATACTAGAGCTGCTATTTGTTTAGACACATACCAGTTGACTGTTTATGGCTAGAGCTCAGAAATCAAATGAAAATTAATGCAGCAATTTTTGTACATGATCTTATTTTGTATATGTTATGTTGTATTATGTTATATTTTATATACTAAATCTGCTATTGTGTTGTAAAAATAAACAAGGGAATAAATGTATAAAAAACATTTGAAGTTAAATGTCATTTACATATGTAAACAAAACATAACTATTTTTCTTATGTCAAACCACTACATTCAATAAAGAACATATCAATAATATAACACCCAACACCGAACATCTAATTCCTGAAAGGCTTCTGACATGCTTCAAAATGAGCCGATGTGAATACATTTCAGTAGATGTATGTTCACAAAGGAAGGTATGAATGGTGTAGAGATAAAGTAAATGTCAAACTGCAGTGACACCAAATAATTAAGCTGAAGTTGAATTTTGTGGTTGAGATCTGAAATAATCAGATGATGGTCAGTTATTACAGCTCTCGTAGGATTTACATGTGTGGGGTTCTCAATGATATTCAGCTGAAGTGATCGTAAAATTGAAGTTCAATAAAACACAGTACAAAATGTCTAAAGTGCTCAGATGATGATTTTATATAGTTTTGTTCTGTAGTCAAATGCTTTACTCTAAATTATGATTAATTGATAAAAGATATCAGAGTAAGCATCCCAGTTTAGGAAACATTTTTTTTCTATTAAATTCTCTAGAGAAGTACATAAAAAAAAAGAAACAGACAAAATACCTTCTACATATTAATGGTTAAGAAATGTATTTAAATATGAATACAAAGATAAATCTTGTCTTACATAATGGGGCCATACATTGAAAATAACTGTTAGTTGATCATTAACCTTATTTGTGAAGGACCCAAATTGGGCTATTACCCACCCACTTCTCCGATACTTTAGTTTGGACCTCTTTGCACCAGAGGAAACCATTTTTTCTTTATTTTACCTCTACAATGTTTTGCATATTGATCCCATCTATGTGTTAAACCATTTTTTCCTGATATATATAACCTGCCTTTTCTTATCCACAAGAATAACATTTTGATCTACTTTTGGGTCTTGACTCAAGAAGAGAAGGGCACTACCATGAATCACTCAAATACTAGAATTACTGATATTTAACAGACAGAGTATATATCTCACTTGATCAGTGGTTCAAAACAAGAAAATACATGTTGATTTTGGAGGGAATCTAATGGAATATCACACTTCCTAGACACAGCCCTTGGTCTCTTTTGCAGTCTGAATGTTATTGCAAGAAAGATAATTTACTTCTGTTTTTGTTACTTGTCATTTGCGATCGTGTACCACCTTCTTTGTGTTGTGCATTGACTCACTGTTAGGAAACATGCTAAAATTGTTTGCATTGCCAAATTGTTAATATAACTTTTAATTAAATTGTGTTCTACACCTCATTGAAAACTTTCAATAAATATTTAATTGGTAAAAAAAACAAAAAGAAAACCCAAATCAATTAAGAGTCTTTCTTTTTTTTATTTCAGATTTAGTACATTTTCTTTTATTTTGTCCCAAATTGTTCACATGCACTGCTGCAAATTCAACTTTCTTCAAGTAAACTTCTTAAATGAAAGCACAGCCCTGATCAAGCATTTTAGAGCTTCTGAAACTTTGACGTTAATAATGCAGAAAACACATCCAAATCAGTACACAACCTTAATAATTATAATTTACAATATAATTTACAATGATTTATTCACAAGTTGCTGTATAAAAACTTTCCGTTTAGATGCATCAGCCCTAGTCTCATATTTCAGCCCACTCCCTTAATTTCCTTTGTCTTTCTCATTGCTTTTTTCTATATTCTACTTAAATATTTCTGGTGCATTGAAGCAGGGCTCTGATTATGTGCCAAATAAATCATAGACAGAGACAGAGATACATAGAAATACAAAATAGACACATAGACAAAGATAGATATACAGATAGACAGACACCCATCACATGCATATTTAATACATAAATACATGCAAACTACTAAGCTCACACTAACAGTCATAAACTCACAAAGTACAACACTACATGCTACCTAGCTGACACACAACCAGGGCTGGCCCGTCTATAGACTGCGGTGGAGCCACGACTCCAGGCGGCACACTGACAGGAGCGGCATCTTGCCGCCACTGTCATAATCTAAAACAGGAGTTCCCAATCCATGGCGGCAGTGCAGCAGCACTGTATGGGTTGAGAACCTGTGTGAGGGTCCATCGGTTGGCCCATGCCCTTAGGGCCACTCGATGGACATATGCAATGAGTGGCCCGGTAGTCCGCTGTGGCGCTATAACAGTGCGACCGGACCCATTCTATCCTGCACAGAGAGCTGGGAGGACGTGACAGCGCATCACTTCCTCCCAGCTCACACAGAGCCAGAGGCTCGGGAGGAGGAGGAGGGAGCCGCGAGCATGGGGCCAGATTGTGATAGCAGGCCCATAACTCCCACCAGCCACAGCCAGCAGAAGGTAAGAACCTGCTGGGTGGCTTAATTTTTTATTGTGTGTGTATATGTTTGTGTGTATTTGTGTGTGTGTAGGGTGGGTATCTGTGTTTTTGTGTGTGTGTATATGTATCTGTATATGTGTAATGTGTGTGTATCCGTGTGTGTATCTGTATGTGTGTATTATGTGTATCTGTGTAGTGTGTGTATCTGTATGTAGTGTGGGTATCTATGTGTTTCTATTTGTGTAATGTGTCTGTGTATGTGTAGTGCGTGTATTGTCTGTGTATTTGTAGTGTGTGTATCATTATGTGTAGTTTGTGTATACTGTATGTGAGTAATGTGTATCTGTGTGTGTATTGTGTGTACCTGTATGTCTGTGTATCTGAATGCGTGGCAGTGTGCGTATCTGTATGTGTCTGTGTGTATGTATATCTGTGTATCTGCAGGCATATCAGTGTGTCTGTACATCTGCATGTGTGTCAGTTTTTGATACATATACTGATACACATGCAGATATACAGACACACAAACACCACCACACATGCAGATACATAGACAAACAGATTAAATCACGGACACACAGATACAAACACTGACACACATGCATAAACACAGACACAGTGTATAGGTAAGTGTATTGGCTGCAGTGCACACACAGACAAAAGCTACATCCCCAGCATACACACAGACACACGCTACATCCCCAGCACACACAGACATATACTACATCCCCAGCACACACACAGACAAACACTTAACTCCCAGCACACACACACACACTTCATCGCCAGCACACCCACATAGAGACACTGCCATTGCAGAAGCTTATATGTTTTGTTTTTTTTGGGGGGGGGACATTTCAGTACTTCTTACTTGGATCCAAGCAGCACAATGTCTTGGGCCAGACCTGCAAACAACACATACTAACAGTTAGTTAAGGAACTGTTGGAAAATGGCTTACAAATTACTAATTTATCATTTTGAATTTATGAATAGTCTCATTGGAAAAACTCTCCATCTTAAGTCACGGTTTAGCAAAAAAAACCTGTATGCAAGTGTATCAACAAACACTCTAATCTCATGCATCTTTGTTCAAATATTTACTTTTTATATATGCACACTGTTAAGTTCCCACCAACAAAGCAAGACAATGCTACACTAAACACAATCTAAGCAGTGGTGGACCAAAGGATGGACAAACAAGTAGATTCCCATCTGTCTAATAACTCCAACTCCAACAATGCTTTGCCAGCTGGGTATCTACCATTTGCCTATCATTGCAGGGTTGTACTTAGCAGTGAGCAGTGTTTGTATGTTTAAATGTAAGTATATTTTTGTATGGAGTATGTGTGTGTGTGTATGTACTGTTGCAATTTGAAAACCGTAGTTGACTTGTGTGTTTTGTTTGGTTTTGAATGCAGGGGTGCGCCCATATGTAGTGTTGACGTTTGAATTTAGGGGTGTATTTTCATGTAGTGTTGGAGTTTGAGTGCTGAGTGCTACATATACATGACCACACACACTGACACATCTGGATAAACAGACATACATGCACATATACAGACACAGAGATGCACACACTGACACACAGATACAAACACTGTCAAAAATACAGATAAACAGGTGCAGACATGCAGATATACAGACACACTTACGCACATATAGATACACACATACTTACGCACATACAGATACAAAGACACTCTAATACACATACAAACATACAGACACACAGAGACATACACACAAATATACACAATGACACTCATACAGACACTGACACACATACAGATACAAAGGAGCACATATTGACACACAGACATTCAGATAAATAGACACACAGATAACACTACACACACAGATACACATACAGACAAAGATCACATTACATTTTTTGAGCCTCCCCTTGCTTCCATACCTTTTTGTTGCAGGAGAGTGGCTTCCCTGGGTTCCAGTGGCACCTGGCTGAGTGTGATGGTAGTCTGCTCTTCATTCTCCCAAATCCTAGATTTCTGTCTCCCTCCTTTCTGATCCTTCCCTCTGCGAAGCTCATTGGGAAGCTGAGAGGAGGTGACTAGTATTCACTTCCTCTCATTACCGCGGCTTTGCACAGACCAGGGCGCTCAGTCACGCTGCTAAAGGGACGCAGTGATGACTAGGCCCCTGATCAAACAAAAGTGCAGGTTAGAATTTTTTAGTGACAGTAGCACAATTTACATGAGATCCATATTCTGTTGGGAGTTTAATGAATAGTGATTAGGCAGTTCCATTACACTAGAGGAGATAAATTAATCAAATTAATTATTCAAGGAAGCCACAATGTCTAACTGTTTTTATAAGGAAGTAAGAAGATTTTACATGATCTAATATTGTTACAGAATTCTGATATTTTGGGACTTATTCATTTAGTGCAGTGATCCCCAACCCAGTCCGCAAGGACCACCAACAGTCCAGGATTTATGTATTTTCCTGTTTTATTCCAATGGAGATACTGACAAAACCTGGACTGTTGGTGGTCCATGAGGACTGGATTGAGGAAAACTGATTTAGTGAACACCCAAGTGCTTCAAAGTGAATTTGTTTATACAAGGTAATGTATAAATGTGCATCCAAATGACCCTTAGCAAACTTCCAAAATGTAATTAGGACACATTTAGGTCACATTCAGAGCTTATTGTTAAATTTTCACAAATTCCAAGGCACATGTTTTGCTTAGTAAAAACTCCTTAAAACCTTCATTACATGTGAGGATAACATATTTATAATTGATGTTTAAATTTGTCAGTTTCAATAAGTTTTTAGTACTGGATTTTGCAGCATTGTAATGGAAGAAAATCTTTGAATACCCATTATCGGAGCACCTTGTTTTAATTATTGAAATAGCTTTCTATCCATTGTCTAATCCAATTAGACTAAATACATAGAGCTAAAATGTAATACATTTTGAGGCAGAATTACTTGAAGGGGAATCACTTGGATCTTATTTATGGGTGTTTCAACTTGATTAGACTGCACTTAACCAATTTCACATATGCTGTTTTCTTTCTAGGATTTAATCAATTGCCAATGTTGTTATTTTCATTGTAACACTTAAAAAGGAATTAGAACCACACAATAAATGTGGATAAAACTACTTTATAAATATTTAGTTGCTGGTCCTTTTTTGTCCTTTCTTTCCCTTTTGTGATGTTTTGATTATTGAGCGAGGGAGGGGGATTATAAATATAACCGGTGCTAGCATAGGTGAAAACTGTTAATATTAACAGACATTCTATTGGGTATGATCAGGATTGCTTATTTAGGACTTTGTCTTAGAACAACTGATTGTGCTTTGGTAAACACCCCCCAGGTGCTAAAGGCACAGGGAGCTAACATTGTGCTTCTTTAAAGGAACACTCTACACACTATAACATAATATTCAAAATAATGGTGTAATAAGGTGTATATTTAAAAAGTTAAAAGAACATTCCAAGTATCCTAGCCACTCCAGGGAGCTGTAATGTCAGGAGAGCCCTAGCAACCGCCTCAGTATAGTCAAGCCATTTTCTAATGGGCACTTGTCCCTGTCATCCCAGCCAAAAAGAATTCTGATAGTGCAGGGCTAAGCTAATTGACTGAGAACTCAATTGATGCTGTCGGTCAACAAATCAATTTGTCCTGTTTTGAAGGCTTAGCTTTGGGAGAGCTCTTACTTCCAGCTCTTACTTCTGGCTGTGTTGACGCATGGAGAGTAGCACGGTGGAAGCCTGGTTAAGAAGTTAAACTGTTATCAAACAGTTTGAATACTTATATGATTGACGTAGCATTCCTTGCACTATAACCACTACATGGTGTTGCAGGAAGTGCCATGAAAATGTCGGAAAGCATTTAATTGTAAGCTCTTTTGTGCAGGGTCCTCATCGACCTATTGTCCTTGTAAAATTTTGTATTGTTATATTTCTATTGTTAAATGTCGCCCTTTATAGTGCAAAGCGCTGCGGAATATGTTGGCACTATATAATAATTATTATTATTTATAAAGGCAAAGTGAAAGTTGGGAGGCCATTAGACACAATAGGGGAGGCTATTTGATATGAAAGCTAAGACATAGAGAAGGGAGCATAAAAGATAAAAATGGAGGGCTAAATCAAAAATATTTTGTTATGGTGACACAAAGACACAGAAAGGTGGGTGTAAGGAGAGGGGATACAAATATGAGAAGCAAATATACCGACCTTGACAGGGACTAAGATACTCTGGGAGGCAGACATAAAAGGGTGACTGAGAGACACAAGAGTCCAATATTCTAGGGCAAAGATACAGAAACATCCAGAGGAAAAATGATATAAAATAGATCTAGGCTGTTTGCGGGGGAAATGTATTATGGGTGAAAAAAAACTGTGAAAAAGACAACATAAAAAGACATAGAGATAAAGTATAACAAAAAAAAGACAGACTGGCAAAGAGTAACATATTGATAAAGTCTAGAAAAGACAGAGAGACATTGAATCACATAAATGAGACAGTCAGAGCTCTATGGATAAAGTGATTAGAATATTCATAAAAAAATAATAGCACTCTCCTGGTTTACAGATTACAAACTATCTGAGACTTGGTTATAAAAGGACAATCCTAATAACAAGATTGTTTCACAGTGATCAGCTATAAATTTCAGGTACAATTTATTTATTCTTTGCTCTGCATTTCCATTCTATAACAACTTGCTAATGCTACTTGCTCATGCTGTGATCAGACAGAATGAATGTGTGATTAGGCAGAAAATAAGCTACAGACATATGCAAATAGGGTTTCCAAAATGTTCTCCTTTTCCCTTTTGAAGAAATCACAGTGAAATGCCCAAATTCAAATGTTTGGGATTTAAAATAATAGTTAAAGGTAGGCAGACAATGTAATAGAGCAGCAGGAAATGCTAGCAGAATGCTTGGTTGTATAGGGAGAGGTATTAGCAGTAGAAAGAGGGAAGTGCTCATGCCATTGTACAGAACACTGGTGAGACCTCACTTGGAGTATTGTACACAGTACTGGAGACCGTATCTTCAGAAGGATATTGATACCTTAGAGAGGGTTCAGAGAAGGGCTACTAAACTGGTTCATGGATTGCGGGATAAAACTTACCAGGAAAGGTTAAAGGATCTTAACATGTATAGCTTGGATGAAAGACGAGACAGGGGGGATATGATAGAAACATTTAAATATATAAAGGGAATCAACACAGTAAAGGAGGAGACTATATTTAAAAGAAGAAAAACTACCACAACAAGAGGACATAGTCTTAAATTAGAGGGACAAAGGTTTAAAAATAATATCAGGAAGTATTACTTTACTGAGAGGGTAGTGGATGCATGGAATAGCCTTCCAGCTGAAGTGGTAGAGGTTAACACAGTAAAGGAGTTTAAGCATGCATGTGATAGGCATAAGGCTATCCTAACTATAAGATAAGGCCAGGGACTAATGAAAGTATTTAGAAAATTGGGCAGACTAGATGGGCCGAATGGTTCTCATCTGCCGTCACATTCTATGTTTCTATGTTTACATTGGGTTTCACAAGTAGAAGAATGTCCTATGCATCTAAAACCAGTGTAAAGGATCAATTTTTCTTCATTCAGGTTAGTTCTTCACATTAAAGATGAAATCATAACTTTGAATAACTCCTCGTTGTATAGGTGGTGATACTTGGGTATCCTAGAGAGAATAAGCTTAGTAATCTTGAAGGGGATAGGATATAGCAGATAAAGTCCAGACCAGAACAAAATAAATCTGTCTCCTCCATTTGGCATTGTATTCAAAGTTCCAATAATTTAAATGTCTAAATAAGCTATATCACACACACAGAAAAAAAAAATCTAAATGTGATTTGCAAGAAGTGATAGTTACATAACATATAACGTGTTAGTTGCTAGCTGATCAATTATATAAGGAGATATTATAAAATACTGGTACTTTTTTTTTTACTTTATGCATGGATTTTATCCTTGATCCCTCTCTCAAAATTTGCTAATCTCACTTTGTATTGAACAGTTAATGAGTAAGACAATATATAGCTTTAATGTGTAATGATTCATGCGTTAATACGTGGGCATCAGGGAGATAAAACTCTGATCCTTGGGTGTTCGTCAGAGTAGTTTTCAAATTATCCATACTTGACTAAAATAATGCCGATGGAAAATAATGAGCCACTAATTTACAAAATACATACTCAAGCTGAAATGTCCTTGAAATCTGGCATTGCACCATCTCTTGAAGAGAATTCCAGCTTTGTTGCACATTTTAATCCGGCTGCCTTTTATCGAGCAGAGTAAAAAACTAACATTGCAAAGTGACAATGTTGCTACATGCAGCCTAAAGGGATATTGCCTTCTTAAATGTATTTTGTATAAAGAAGATGGAAGAACTCTAAATGTTACTAGTGCTTCTCGGCAAATAATACAATACAAAATAGCAGTTTAGAGACAGACTTAGGCAAGATAATAGCTGGAAATCAGGAAATGCAGTAATTGATACCAAGTATGAAACACTGAAACCTATATTCTGAAAGTCTATAAAGGTTAATTTAGATGTTAAGTATCAAGATGTCAATCATGCAAAGTCATAATTGGGGGGCTATTGAGGCTTAAGCACTGTATATGGGGGCTTTAACTCTGGATCTTTGCAAGAGCTTTCTAACCTATTTTTTTTTTCCTTTTAACTTCAAACAGCTGATTCTCAAAGCAGTCTTCTAGCTCTTCCAGGCTACTAAGTGGAAGAGACAGTCAGTTGGTAGGCGCTGGGCAGAGTACTGTAACCCCTCTAAATTCATTAAATAGGGTGTCTAGGCAAGACTGCTTTAAATATATGCCAAAGCCCAGGTATTTTTTTCATTGAGAACCTGGCTTACAGAGTTTACCAGATTTGCATAGAGGGGTGGGGATTTGGTTACCTAAGAGTTACCTAACCTTAGGTTAGCCCCTTAAGGAAACATGATGGAACTTTTCTGTCATGATTCCCTTTAATTTCGGAAGTTGTGTCCTTAAGAAGTTAAGGGTCAATGAGTTTTGCTTTGGTAACAAGCCTCGGTTATTTCTGGAAACTAGCAACACCTCTGACACCATGCATTAGTATGTGTTTATATCCTTTTGCAAGAACAATACAATGAGATTGCCCTGAAAAGGCATGTCCAGGACATGTAGTGTGATTGAAATCTGACACTGTATTGAATTATCACAAAATATGGGGATGCGCTAAAAACCTAGAATCTCTTTAATGATATCTAAAAAAAAAAAAGATTTGTTTTCCTAAATTTATCAAATATCAGCTTAGGCAATGCTACACGCTCATTTAAATGCTTTAAGTAATTATATAGGCAAAGAACAACTCAATTTTGTGAAATAGCATTTGTGAAAGAGAGTTATTGATTAGCAATTATCACTCAACAAATGCTTTTATTTATAATCTGAATAAAGTATGATTCTACATGGTATCAGATCCAGACTAAGGGGTATGCAATATGTATGCATGGGCATAGTGAGGCCCCCCTTTAAGAATCTAAGAAGGACCCCTCATCACCCCTTCTTGCTCACACCTAAGCAATACACCTGAGTGGGATGTATGATTTTGCAGTGGTTGGCTGAGCATGATTTTTGTGTGATACTTGACTTAGTCTGATTGCGGTAGTTGGTTCACTGTTATATGTATGTAGGTATACAAAATTAATTCCTGCACTCAAACTCTCACTACCTCTGGGCGATAGAATTGACTGTAGTACACATCAGTCCCAATACACACAATAAAATCCAAAGAAAAGAGTTACTTGCACACAATCCCAAATCTCTATGTACATTAAAAAAAACATTCGCTTTTTTAGTATCACTGCAATGGCCATTTAAGTGTAAGCTCACCTGCCACGCCAAGGCCTTTTGCCAGATATTTTAGAATTCTCCTTACTGCTTTTTAACCAAGTGGACCCATAGTTAAAAAGTAGCACCATTACTACACAGCTTTTTGAACTTGCTATTGAACCTATTAGAACTTACTTGTAACATCTATTTGTCCATACAGAATTTTTTTATTAACTAATTTCCTATGGCAAGTGGGGAGGGACTAAGTCACTTTCTCTAAGCAGCATATATCACACAGTAATTTTCTGCCATATGTTTTAATTTGAAATACAATAACCAAATAGCAATTAAAGGAAGTCACAGCAGGCATTTTGATTTTGATTTTTTGCCCATCAGCTACATTTTCTACTTGTGGACTAGTTTTTCATGGAAAGCAGATTGCCAGCCAAGCTGTTGTACAAATTGATAAAATGCATAGTATAGATTTTAATGGCCCTAAGTGTTAAAATACACTAATCTGTATCAGAACACTAATGAGAATAGCACCTAACGTAGATGTTTTCATAAACAAGTCTTAAAGGGGAACTGTTACTTCCCACGAACTGTTACTTCAATATTTTTTTTATTTATCCCTTGTATTTAACAAATATTTATGTACGAGGTGTAAAAAATAGAATTAAATGTAGATTTCCACACCACTTTATTCTACACATAGATACCTTCTTCTGATGTCCATGACAATCATTATAAGCTCTGTCATTTGCACCTGTCAGTCAACATAGAGAAAATATCCAGAGAATAGGAGAAATTAAACAATGTTTTTAATTTGCAAGGTTTACTTTAGTTTCTCCTTGTCTGAATTAGATTATGAAGTAATTTGCTAAATCTTTAGTATAAGTGTAAAGGACAAAGGAACATCTCGTGATTATTTTTTAACAAGTTATGGGATATTTTTTAAATGTTTCAGTTAAAGGGACACTATAGTCACCCAGACCACTTCAGCTCAATGAAGTGGTCTGGGTGCCAGGTCCCTCAGATTTTAACCCTTCAGATGCAAACATAGCAGTTTCAGAGAAACTTCTATGTTTACATTTGGGGTTAATCCAACCTCTAGTGACTGTCTCCTGGACAGCCACTAGAGGCGCATCTGCGACGCTGGAGGCACTTTTCGCCTCCATTGCGCACAGCGTCCATAGGAAAGCATTGAGAAATGCTTTCCTATGGACACTTTGAATGCGCACGCGGCACTTGCCGCGCATGCGCATTCGGCTCCGCTGATGTCTGACGGGGGAGCTGACGTCGGCGGGGGAGGAGAGGTCACCAGCACCGAGGAAGCCCGGCGCTGGATTAAGGTAAGCTGCTGATGGGGTTTTAACTCCTTCAGTGCCACGGGAGGGGGACCCTGAGGGTGGGGGCACCCTCAGGGCATTATATTGTCAGGAAAACTGCTTTGTTTTCCTGACACTATAGTGATCCTTTAATGATGTAATTTCCAGAAGTCACCGTTCCCCTTTAAGAATCTTCTGACGGCAGCATGGGTCCTCTCAGTCTCCAGTTCATTTATCTAGCTGAAGAGAAAAAAACAAAACATACTCACGCATGATATATTAAATGACTAAAAATATATATTTCTTTAACCTGATAGACAGACAGATATTATCACTGAAAACATACTGGCAATAAACATAAATACATCTCAATTTGAAAAAATATTACACTTGCAAAATAAAAACAAATTGCCTTTCAAAACATATACATCACACAATCAAACATGCAACCTATTGAACTATAGTTTACTCAACTTGATAAATCATCTGTCAGAGTAAATAGAGAATCATGCAAAATTCAAGCCTGATACCTTCATGTTTCTAGGAAACCTTTGCTGTGCTAACAATATACTCAATACTGTAAATTCAGCAAGATATTTTATGAGTTCTACCTAGGGTGCTTTGAGAGTTCTCCATCAGTGTCTAAGATTGATGCTTCAAAATGATGTATATCCAAAATGTATATGACAAGACAGCTCTGCACAAGAGGTACACAGTTTATTGTATGAAAAGGTGAAAATAATCTATCACATAAAAATACATTGTGAAACTTAAAATAATTTACTTAAATGACAAAGTTTGGAAAGGAAAATGTACATAGAGATTACACAAAAGTTTATACACAAAGAGCCTGTCAAGCTTGTTAGAAAAAAAAAAAAGGAACACCAAAAGGTCAATCTGATTTTATTAAAATGCATCGACTAGGTTAGAAGGAACAGAGGGAGGTAGGCAAATGATCAAAAAATAACTTTTGCCACCAGCACAGCATTAAGCAAAGGGTTGTTTAACTGCTGTTTTAATTTCCTGCAGGCTGTACCTTTTATAAATGGGGTCCACATAAAAATATATAATGGAATAATTTAAGAGAGGAACTGCTGATAAATGTCTTAACCTCCACGGACAGCAGCAGATAGAGCTTATATGGCCGGTGATAGAGATTACATGGCAAGTCAAACACCTCCAAATGATGTGCCATCAGCAGATATTGAGTGTGGTTAGTATAATAAAGTGGTTGGAAAAGGCAGGACTAAAACTACCGAGGCACTAATCCTAGCAGTACAAGAGCAGACACTCAGCAAGAGAAGTAGGTGTCTATCACAATAGACAGGACTTAGAGATATTTCAGCAAATAATGGTTGGGTTTAAGATGCTATCAGTGACAGCATACAGTCAGACACACACCTCCGTTGGCAGTATAGTATAGAAAACCAAGCAGCATTAATCATAAAGTAAACATAGGAGACTGCATATGGTAAAAGGATTAGGCAGGAACCACTTGTCAGGGTGGAGGTCCAATGACCGGGACCCCTGTGTGCCTGATGTTGATGATAGGAGTCTTAGTGTGGAAATAGACTATCAGGGCCTGGTGTTGAGCACCAGCATTTGTGTGGCCACATACCAGAGCCCTGATGCAGCTTCTGTGGATCCCAAGAGCTTGATAATATGCAGACCTCCCAGGATAGGGAGGCTCTGCAGCAGATATGTATCCAGTACAGAAACAAGGCAAGACAATAACAGGCACCTAACAAGACAAGAACTAGAAGAACCCAGAACCAGAGCAGGACAGAAAGCAGAACCCAGAACATGTACACAAACACCACAAAACATGTTAGGTGGCTGTTTGGGGTGTATATACTTTTTATATCTGTTTGTGTAAGGTGCAAGGTGTGCTATGTATATGTACCACTTTCTAAGAAAGCTTTTTGAAATAAATGCTATGTTTTATTGCACTATTATGTGAGATTCTGTGAGAAGTCTATTTCATAGGCAGGTTCATGTAAAAGGATAATGTTAGAAGGTGAATCCACCATTTGCAAAACGTAAGAAACTAGAAATGACCTCTATGAGAGTTTGCTTGAGAAGGCTGACATCTGTTCTAACCACTCATACACTTTAAATGTACCTAGACAACTATTAGCTGTAATTCTGTCTATCAAAGATCGCTTGCCAAGGCATAGTACCATCAGATATGTTGATAAAGCTCTTCAGCTCATATTTTGTTTGTGTAACTTTCAATATCTTCAATACCAACAATATTCCAGGATTGCCAAAATATCAAGGGAATGGCCTGACCCTGTGATAAGATAATTTTAAGAAATTTTGAAAGCAAATAAGCAGTTTTTAAAAATAATTTATATTAATTAATACATCCAGGTATCTTCATTTTAATGAAAATACAATTCTTTGAAAAATAAGGAATATTTTATGTGTACATCAAATTATTAATTCCACCATAGAAACTGCATGCAAACTTTTAGACAGCAAATGATCACAGAATTGACATCTGTGTGTGAGGGAAACAGATATTTGGCTTGTAGAAATTACTTTTGTGTAAAAAAAGACAATTGCTACAAAAGTGTTTATATAGAAGCAACATGTGACAAATGTTGTTTTGAAACACAAAAGCAGCGTTATTTACTTATTGATATATGGAGTTGAGCATTACAAATTGTTACATCTTTGTTGCGTTACAAGAAAAAAATGTCATGTTCACCTATGGGATTCTCTCAATTCTTTCTGTCATTTTCTACTAGGAGAAAACACTATGGAAATCCAGAGAGGCTGTGTTTTTTGTTTTCTGACTTGTTATATCAAGAAAACAATGTGTTATGTAAAAAAAAAAAAAAAAAAAAAATTGTTTTCATAACAAGTTGTTTTTATTGACATAAGTTGTTCTATAGAGAATATTTTTTTTTTTACATTCAAATTCTAACATTTTCCTGTACACTGCTGGAAATATTAGGTAGCAGGTTACAGATTCCTGTGACAGCCTGGGTAGCTGCTTTCGTTTTCAATGTTTGTGCTTCCTTGCTGTAGCACTTCATGATTGAAATTTCAGGCACATATAAGAATTTGAATGTAAAAAATACATATATTCTTTATAAACTTGTTTTTATTTGAGTAAAGACCTTGTGTTGAGAAAACAACTTGTTTTTTTAAGAATACTATTTTTTTGTTGAGAAAATAAGTTTGCTATGTCTAGAAAACAACTTATGTTGAGAAAATACATTTGTTATGTTGAGTAAACTTCATGAAAATTATTTTTTTCACAAGTTTTTAAAATCAAGATATTTGGCACTTAATAGTCACGTAACTTTTGCATAAGATATTACATATGTTGTCATTTCCATAGGTATCAGTTGTTTCTCTTCAAACCTTTACTCAATCAAGGACTATTGAGAATTCAAAGTGAAGTCAAAATTAAAGAGAAATGCATCACTTTAAATTTTTTTTAACCAGCTATCAAACACATTAAAACAAATATACAAAACAAAATTAAGCAAGACAAATTTTGAAAGGTATGCAATAAACATTTATAAACTTACTATAAACTTGGTCAGATTCCATTGCTGGACACATCTCCTAGCTAGGGGAGTTTCTTTAGCATCCCTCCTTCCTCAGGCACATTACTATTCCAAAATAAATACAGTTCTATAAGTATTTCAAACTTGTCAACAGAACTAAAGGTTAATAGCAGAGTATATCTATAAAAAATAAAAGATAATACTCATAGGGCAATACAGTCCAAACACAAAGTATAAGGGAGTATAAGGTAAGTCACGAGAATTCGTGAGAATTCAAGCTCATCTAAGATTACACATGCAACACTGTGCAACACTGTTAAACAATAATCACCCTGATTTAATTAACCCCTTAAGGACACAGCTTCTGGAATAAAATGGAATCATGACGGAATATTTCCATTTTGTGTCCTTAAATGACCACTATAGGCAACCAGACCACTTCAGCTTAATGAAGTGGTCTGGGTGCCAGGTCCAGCTAGGTTTAACCCTTTTTTCTATAAACATAGCCGTTTCAGAGAAACGGCTATGTTTATAATAGGGTTAATCCAGCCTCTAGTGGCTCTCTCATTGACAGCCGCTAGAGGTGCTTCCGCGCTTCTCACTGTGATTTTCACAGTGAGAAGACGCCAGCGACCATAGGAAAGCATTGAGAATGCCATTCAGCCAATGATGTCGCTATGGAGGAGGAGAGTCCCCCGCCTGGCACTGGAGAAAGAGGTAAGTTTAACCCCTTCCTCCCCCTAGAGCCCGGCGGGATGGGGACCCTGAGGATGGGGGAACCCTCAGGGCACTATAGTGCCAGGAAAACAAGTTTGTTTTCATGGCACTATAGTGGTCCTTTAAGGGTTAAACATGCTTACAAAATAAAAGTGTTAAATATGCTCATCAACATTAACCAGAAAGCTCCAGTCCAAGTAGTAGATAGTACAGGACAGAAATAGTCAGCGCTCATGTGGGTAAATATACCAACAAAATGCATACAATAAACAAAAGACCCTTTCTAATTATAAAACAAATAGTTAAACAAGCCCTGCATGTTTTATTTAGTGCCAAGACTTCTTCAGGGTAGGCAAGGTAAGGATGCCCACAGTGAATGCAGCGTGGTGTATCTACCTGTCACGTATTCATCCGCTTATAGAAATGTGGTTAATGACATTTACTGTCCACACAGGAAAAGTTGTGCCGAGCAGCAACCTAATCCACAGAAGGTTTAATGCTGAGCAGTAATTGTGCAAATGAAACCTGGTCTCATGTATTCATCCGCTTATAGAAAAGTGGTTAATGACATTTACTGTCCACACAGGAAAAGTTGTGCCGAGCAGCAACCTAATCCACAGAAGGGTTAATGCTGAGCAGCAATTATGCAAATGAAACCTGGTAACTGACTTTGGGGTCAAAGGCCGGTTACAGCCTATCAGAAAGAAAGGAGGGGTATTTAGGCCCAGTTCTCAGCCTGCTCAGTGCCCTGTCGTGGTTTCCCTTGTGGTTGTCGAGAGCGCGTTCCTGTTTATAGTTTTCTACCTGGTTTTTGACTTTGGCTTTGTTTATTGACTTCTCTATATTCTGGTATCCTGACTCCTAACTTTCCTCATCGCTGTGTCCCTTTCTGTGTTCCCTGACCTCGGCTAGTATTTTTGACTATTCTTTGTACGTTAAATCCGGCCATTCTAAGGACCAGTAATACATTACTTATTTGTCATCCGTGCTGTACAGTTCTACGTGCTGGATCAAACAGTAATCCTGACACTACCATCCACAGGCCATTTTTAAATCACTCAGGACCACCTATGGATCGCCATCAGCCAATACACCATCTCCCAAGGCACCTTAAGTCCCTTATCTACCACACATCCGATTGGGCTTGCTTCTTCATGTGATATTCTCAATAATTCTCATTAGTTTAACCTTGAACCCCCATATACTTGGTATTTTGGCTGTATTGCCCTATTACTTTTATATTGTATTCATTGTATACTCTGAAGCTTGTTATATATTTTTGATGATACAGAGGAATCTGTTATTTATACTACCTTTATATATACTACCTATATATTTGCTACCAGTATATATATTCGTTCAATTATTTTATTTAAAAAATTCACTGAACTTTAGGGTGGTTATGTTGTTTATTTTACTTTTTTGAAGGTAACTACAGTCAGTTGGAAGGGATTTAAATGAGTAGTACCAGACCATAGAGTGGCTGGGCTTAAGAAAACACAGAAGCCACAAGAAACCTCCTAGAAGGCAATGACTGATACCTTATGTAACAGTCTGCCTTGGGGTCCAATAGGGAATGAGAAACTCACTTGCAGCAGAACAGCACTCTCTTACAATATGACCTGCAAGTGCACTTGGAGGTGAAAACAGGGCCCTAAAAGGTCAGTGCGGACACATAAGTATTTAATAGAATATGGTACAAGGCAATTGTATGCAAGGGGGTCAGGAAGCAAGATAGAGTGGTCATAAGGGAAGCTAAAATCAGGAACCAAGAAATGAATAACTGGAGACAGGTCAGGAGACAGGGAAACCTCTGGAAGAATACAGAAATCAGGAACAAGGAGCATTGAAAACTCAAGCACTGTCTGGGTGGTGTGCTGGGATTAAATAGGCTGGAAAAGTCATGTGGAGCTCAGTTGGGGCTATACGTTGCACTCACAGACTCAGTGCCATCTTGACTACATCATTGTCTCTGCACTGCCTCCTCATCTTTCCCACAATCACTTCTCCTCCTCTCTGGTTACTAGCATGCAATCTGCATGGTGGCCACCATCCTGCTGAGGCGATGAGGATCAGGGAGCGAGCAGACTGGAGTGGGAAGACTTGGAATGCTTTAGCATTCACAGATCAGACTATAGAATGTCATAGACGCCCTGGAATGTATTAGTACTCTGTGACACCTGGTGACAAGTATTAGTGTAGCAAAAAAAAGATAGGCCAAAGATCAGGATCACAAAAACTTATGTAATAAAAAATACAAGACAGGATCAAGAGACCTGAAATCAAGAAACAAAACTATTACAAAGCCAAGTCAACAACCATTTTATTTTGCATCTATATTAATGTTCTTAATTTACATTTTCCTTTCTTGCTACACATCTTTGAAACTCATTTCTCATTTTCTTTTTATCCTCTGCCTTGATGAGTCTCAACCTTTTCAGACATTTCAGTCTTATAATACTTTTTCTTAGATAAACGTATCAATACAGATATATTTTTCATATAAGAAACAATTCCTTATATGTTTAACAATGCAGAAAATGCATATCACACAGTTAATTTACAGATCAACAAACTATAAAAACTTGGACCAGTCATTAATGGGCCAACAGTGTTCTGTCTATATGGAAATACTTATATATTAGTACATTATAGCACATCAAAGCTGACCTTTTTTTTAAGGTTTATCTTTAATAAATAAATGTAAATATTCAAAAATAACCTTTCCACATGGATTAAAGCATATTTCGAATCCTGAAGAAAACAAGAACCACTTTAACCTACACTTACAAATGGTTATTAATTCAAGTATCAATGCATGCAGTACACAACCCCAGAGTATTAGCCCTAATCGATATTCACAATAGCATCTGCTATCTCTACCCACAAATTGTAAGGCAAAGTAATTTGGTTTCAGCTGACTGCAATCATTCTTAGTGTATAAAAATAAGTTTTGGCACAAATTGTACAAGGTCTTGCCACACAGACTATACATTTTGAACTGTAGGTTTCACTGATACAGGTTTGATGATGAGATGTTAAATTCAAATGTTAGTAGTTGCCATAATAACCAATTTGTTCCAGTTTGCAATCTACTGGGTCTTACCTAAATACCAAACAATTTTACAAAATAAATTAGCACTTGAAATATATGTAAATCAGTTTTCATAATTGCATGATTCTCTTTTTCAATTTGTCTTTCCACCAGTCTACCATAGAGAACAGATGACTCTAAGTTGTGTTTATTTCTCACCTACTAAGACTAATTCACTGAACAGTCCAGCCACAATATTAAAACCACTGACAGGAGAAGTGAATAACATTGATAATATTATTACAATGGTACCTGTCAAGAGTTGGGATATATGAGGCAGCAAGTGGACAGTCATTTCTTGAATTCCATGTGTTGGAAGCAGGAAAAACGGGCAAGCAAAAAAATCTGAGTGACTTTGAAAAGGGCCAATTGTGATGGCTAGTCAACTAGGTCAGAGCATCTACAAAACAGCAAGTCTTGTGGGGTGTTACCAGTATTCAGTGCTTAGTATTAACTGACAGTGGTGCAAGGAAGGACAACCAGTGAACCAGCATCAGGGTTATGGGAGCCCAAGGCTCATTGATGCACATAGAGAGTGATGGATAGCCCATCAGTACCTATGACACAGAAGAGATTCCGTAGCTCAGATTACTCAAAAACATGATAAAAAAGGTGTCAGAACACACAGTGCATCACAATTTGCTGCATATAGGGGTATGTAGCTGCAGGCCAGTCAGAGTACCCATCGTGGCTCCTGTCCACCACTGAAAGCACCTTAAATGGCTACTTGAGTATCACGACTGATGTAGAATTTGAATAAGGTTGCCTGGTCTGATAAATCATGTTTTGTTTAGATTAGGTAGATGGCTTGGGTCATATGCTTTGTTAACTTGGGGAAGATATGGCAGTGGGATGTATTTTGGGAAGAAGGCAGGCTGGCTGGGGCAGTTTTATGCTCTAGGCAATGGTCCTTGGAATAAAACATTGGATCCTGTCATTCACATGGATGATACTTTAAGACATACCACCTATCTAGAAATTGTTTCAGACAATGGTGTTCCCTGATGGCAGTGGAAGCTTTCAGCAGGATAATGCACAGTAACACACTGCAAAAATTGTTCAGGAATAGTTTTAGGAACATGAATATGAGTTCATTGTTTTGCCTTGGCTTCCAAATTCCCCAGATCACACTCAGATTAAACATCTGTGTGATATGAAAAAAATATCCAATCCACCTCGCAACTTGTAAGACTTATGGATCTGCTGCTAATGCCTTGGTGCTGAAAACCACAGGACACGCTCAGAGGTCTTGTGGAGTCCATTCTTATACACATCAAAGCTGTTTTGGCAGCAGTAGGGAAACCTACATGTAATTAGGCAGGTGGTTTTAATGTTGTGGCTGATCAGTATAAGGTGAAATAATATAGAAAATTATGCAAATATGTGTACGTCAATGCTTATCAAGACTGACTTTGTCTGCCTTCATATAATACTTATTTCTCAATGCTAATTTTGTTAGTAATGTTTCTAATTCCTTTTCTTTTCTTTGGTTGAATGAATACTTTTTTATAATATTTACAAGTTTTGTCTGTACCAGAAAGTTTCACAGTTAGATTGAAAATAATACAAAAATATTTTTAAGTTACCCTATAACCATGCTGTAGATATTTTTTCTACCCAAGTACTATTGTACTAACAAAGTAGAATGTGTGTCAACATTCTGAAATTAATATATAGTGATGTACTCTGTGGAGTATGTTTTAAATATAGGTAAACTATGATCAATAAAAAGAAAAGATCATAATGTGTACATTAATGCTGCTCAGAATATTTTTATGTATCAGCATATTATACATTGGAAATATGTGGTACATATTATGGGTTAGTCAATGTCTTTTGTTTATATTTTGTTTCATAAAATGTATTATGTTAATGTAAAAAGAAAGCAAATTGTGCAGAAATTAAATCAAGATAACGTTAGCGTAATACATGTCATGTTCTGAGAGTTACTGCATCCCATTCTAAGAGAATGCGTAAAAATAATTTGAAATTGTTTGGAACTAAATTGGGCTTGACTTAGCACCCAGAGACAGTGATATATTATTCTGTATATGAAATACTAAACTTCAGTGTGGATTTCTCAAAACTTTTCCCTCACGAGCAAAGCTCGATTAGTCATTCTGGCAGACACATCTGTGTTTATGAATTTGAGTTATATGAATTTGGTTGTTCTATAATACTGAACATTTATTTGTGAATTGAATGTATACGTTCTGGATTCATTCATTTTTACACTCTATTAGCAGGGAAGTTTCATTGGTAACCATGGTGATGGCTCCACTTTTAGACATTAACGTCAGTGTTACGTTTCATACCTAACCTCCATTTGTTTCCTTGAGTTTAATATCAGAAACTGACCATAAATTATGTTTTAGAGTTCAAATAATTTGATATTTTTCATTATGTTAAAATGAACAGTTATGAATATATTCCCTCGTTCCTCAGTCTTATGACTTCTTTAACCTTTTGTTGCGAATGTTGAAAAGCATGAAGACGTACAACCAAGAACCATGAATAAAACATAAAAATATATGCCTCTGTTTCCTACAGAGAAATAGATAAAAAGGAAGAACAGAAACTAGATTACAGGGATTTATGTGAGAATAGATTTCATTAGAGAGCTATGTAGTAAATGTAAAATAATCAGTCAGTACAGGGTGTCTAATGTTGTCCTTATGGCATCCTATGTGCAATCTACCTGGGTTACAAAACATCTAATATATATGAATAATGAGGACATTTTATCTTATGCTGGCATGAATACCTAAAGGTCACCATGCTATCCAATTTTTCTACAATTTTTTTATTTTTTATTTATCTCTCAAGATGGTATATTTTGGTATCGACTTAACAAACCAATAGAAGCATATGTTTGTGTAATACGAATCTTCTGGAACAGGAGATTATTGTGGCAAACTATATTCCAGTCAAGAGTGTTAGCTTGACCCTTCAGAATTTTCAGGAAACAGCACAATGTATAATATTAGTGTAATATTAAGCTGCACACAATATATTTATATTTATCTTATGAGATCTTGGGGAAAAAAAAAAATAATTTTACATCCCATAACCTGAAAAGGAGCTATGTTGGCCTATAAAGTTTCTTTCTCAAATGCGCGTTCTACCATGATGTTAATTTAATAAAAAATACAGAAGATAATTGCCTTAATTGTTTATTTAAATAAAAGTAGTTTATGAGATAAGCCAAAATATAATGCTGTTATGAGATATTGGACTACTTTCTATAAAGTTTTATCCAGGCTTCCCCAAACTCCAGCCCTCCAGATTTTGCTGAACTGCAACTCCCATGATTCTCAACCTCCCTATTTCATCCATAGAATCATGGGAGTTGTAGTTCAGCAATATCTGGAGGGCCAGAGTTTGGGGAAGCCTGGTTTAATCCTTTTATTGCTCAATTTTTGAAGTTTTAGTGAACCTTCTTTTTCAGGGAACCAATCAACTCATCATGGTTTTCTGATACATTATAAAGATGTTTTTATTAACATTTCTGCTTCTCTTATAGCAAGTAGCAAGTCACATTATGAGAAAATGGAGACAATAATTTAATTTGGCTAGTATCTAAAACCAACAAAATGCTGCTAGTAAAAACTGCATTTAAAGAAAAAGAAATAATAAATACAATTTAGTAAAGATTCATTTAATGCCTTCTGAAACCTTTTTCTGTAAGGCTTCATTTAAGTCGTGAAGCACACTTAGCAAGTATAAAATTTATAATGTAGCAGGTTCTATTTAATTCACTTTCCTAATTTATTACTCAAGATTACATTTGTTTCCTAATCCCTTATGGCATATTCTTAATAAAAGTAAAAGCCCATGAATGAAATATATTTACAGAATGCACATTCCTGAATAACTGTATGTCAGTTTAGAATGTTTTGCTATTTTGCATTGTCTCAAAGGAAAAATTTCAGTTGTTAAATACTTAATATTCGTTACCTGGATGGATTCTGTAAGACATTTTATGACAAGATGTTATTTTTCATCTCTGACATGACAAAGTGTAGTCATTCTTGAATTCAGCTGCAGCCAATAACAGTCAATCTCTCATAAGAGCTCAGTTGTTACCTGTGTTTACCTTATAGACATTAAATGGATAGTGGAATTGAATCTCATTTAACATAAGCAGACATTTTTCCTCTAAAAAAATAAGCCAATTTATTAATGAGATATGTAGTTAAAATGCTGGCTAATTTATTCCTTGCAAAATAGCTTCTTACTAATTTATTTATAGACTAAATATTTTGTCACAGTAAGTAAGCAGATATGCTTTTTTTGTGGTGTATGGCATTATGTTTGCTATGGTTGTTTTTAGTTTTACCTCATGCAGGATTTGAAAATATGGATAATTGTGAAGCAAAGCTATTTCTGCATGTCTTATATGATCTTGAAAGCTGTTTATTTTTGTCCTGTTATTTTTTAGAATACTTCCATACTAACTCTTGCTCCTTAAGATGTATTGTAGACAAAATGTTAAAGTGGAAATCTAACAGAGTAGAAGTATTTAAGAATATTTCGGATGAGTATGAATCCTCTTTGTATATGGATATATACAATAAGTACAGGGTTTCAAATTAGGTATCCTACATGGATTATTTGTTTCTTAAAATGATTCTATAGTGTCAGGAATGTAAATCGGTATTACCAACACTATAGTGCTCTCTGATCTCCCCCCTTCCTCATGGCCTCCTCTCCGGCATGTAAAGGGTTAAAAAAAGAAAGTTATTTACTCACGAGATTCCAGGACCGATGTCCTTCAACATCCTCCCTGGGGAGGACCTAATCCGCATGCACAGTGAGAGCCACAAGCACATTGGGGCCTCCCCATAGGAAAGCATTGCCTCAATGCTTTCCTATGGTGATTTCACTAACACTGGATGTCTTCATTATTATTATTATTATTATTATTATGTTAATTATATCGCGCCAGCAAATTCCACAGCACTTTACAGTGGGTGGACGAACAAACAAACATGTAGTTGTAACCAGACAAGATGGACACACAGGAACAGAAGGGTTGAAGGCCCTACTCAATGAGCTTACATGCTAGAGGAAGTGGGGTAAAGTGACACAAAAGGTAAGGATAGTATTAGACTAATGACAGTTGCAAGAGAGGAATCAGTCAGGAGCTAGTAACAGTTTAATTGATTTTTTATTTTTTTATTTTGAGCCAATCATTGTTGATACTTCCTGAATATTAAAAGGTTTATTAATCTCCTCTGTAACCTCAATTGGTGGCTTCCAAAATATTTTACTCTTCAAATACTCTGAGATTTCTGCACAAAAAGCCATGTGTGGTGAAACGCGTTGTGGATATTGTTTTAACTATTTTAATAAAGGTATTTGGCTACTTTTAACAGTGAGTGTGCCACTTCACTTTAATACTGCTGTTATTTAAGGAATTTAATTATTTTATATTGTCTGGCACTTAATTTCTACTGTTCCAGTAAGGACTAAAGTATCCTTGTTCACTGAGTGGTTTGTCTGCTCTATGAAATGTTAGTATAACACTGTTTAGTTGACACTCCTGTTTTTTTTTATATACAATGAGCAGTATTGATGTTTCTTTCTATTTCTATGGTCTCTGTTTGCTGTGACATCTATCAACTACATCACTTCACGTATCCTATAAGTGGGGATTATACCAATGTACGCTATCAATACTAGAGCTGGTTAAAGCTCTACTAAATGTGAGTAGGACTATATAGACCTTAGATCTACCAGTATTACTTTGTGCTGCTACATACTAGGTGTGTGTTTATTTTTTCTTCTGTTTTTATACATGTGAATCCTGAGAAAAATCAGATCTGATATCTATGTAGAAGAATCTCTCCCCGACATGACTTGGTTGTCTTCTCCTTGCAAGTTTTATCTTTTTTATTGTCCATTTTATTCTACTGTATTTTATTGGACATTACTGAAGACTTTCATTTATTATTTTTAGTTATGCTCTGTTATTCCATTTTAGTATGTTTTATTGCATCTTGTTGTTCTATTTTTTTATACTTACCTGGCACTAGCTTTTCCTTTTTGTTTGTGTACTTCTATTATTATGCTTGCATACTAAATAGTAAAGAGAAAAAAAAACACCACATAGCATGCATTTCAATTTGTGCATATCTAAAACATGTGTCTTATAGCCATCTCTATAATTTTTGTGTATTTATCTCAGCCTATTATTATACTTATACTCAAATGAGAAAAGGAAAAAAAAAAGATTAGAGAAGCTAGTCTGGGGAGAGATTATCACCTTTAGCGATTAAATAAATTATGATGTAGATTGGTAAAATAGATTAGATGGTAATCTGGAAAGGTATTAAGCTTGTTCGGTAGGAAAGTATAAGACTGATTACTTGTCATCCTGAGAAGTATTAGTTACATTATGTAGTGCTACTGTGGAGGGGGTTTAATTGGATTTGCCCAAAAGGTAGAGCTACAATTCCCATGATGGTTTGCATGCCTTTGCATGCCTTTAGAATGACAACGCATCAAGAAAACTATAGTTTTAAAACATCTGGGGATCTACCTTTTGGACACCCCTGGTTAAAGGCATTTGAATGGCTCCACACACTAATGTACTGCATAAACTGAAAACAGTTCATGTTGATGTAACACTGGATAAACATAAAATTCAAATAGTAGTTATTAATCGACAGTACCTAAATCATGAACGTTCCATTTCATGTAGGACTGTATGACGGTATCAAAGTTGAAGTTTAAAATACAGTCATTTTAATCCAGCTAAGTATCTTAAACAAGAAATATATTGCAGAAACCATTAGCTCAAGTAATAATGTACTTTATATGCTCAATTAAAATTATTAATCTCAAACATGATGTTTTCTTTGACTCTCATAATTAACACATTAAAACAATAGTTTTTATTCAGTATTCTTTTGCATGTTCTTAAATTACTACTCCATCAGAATATTTATACCTATTTATTATGATGCAAAATGAAACATAACACATTTTCTTGATTTGATTTTTTTAATTCAATTTAATCTAATTTAAGTGTACATTACATACACTTTTCACTATGGTATTTTTGAGCTATCTGTTGCTGAATTAACAAAATTAGTATCCCTGGGCTAATATAATTTACTTCTGCTGATTGTTCTGGCAATACTGGACATTTTGGACAATCAATTCATTCTTCATCATTTATAATTAGTACAGATAAGGGACACAACCCAGTACAGTATGCAACAATATGAGAAGGGTGCAAAATGCTTGACCACTTACCCTAGTGGTCAAACATAAATATAACTACCAATAGATACCATCTGCACACTATTAATTTTTATTTATTTATATATATATATATATATATATATATATATATATATATGTCTTGACCTAGAGCATTTCTCCACTAATCTCCAAATCTCCTTTTACCTAACTCAAACCTCACCTGTCCTAGTTTTGCATTCTCCTTATACAATTCCACCCTCTTCTCTCAACTAGACATCATGGCACCTTGTACATTTAAATGCCGCAGGTGCCCCCAACAACAACCCTGGCACACCAAGCTCACTTGATACCTCCAAAAATGTTCCAGAACTGCTGAACGCTGTGCATCTGACTTTCTCCACTATAAATTTATGCTGAGCTCATACAGCTTGGCTCTTTCCTCTGCAAAAGTTAATTACTTCAATACCCTCATAACCACACTCTCCCGTGAACCCAAACGACTATTTCACACATTTAACTCTCTTCTTTGCCCTGCTGTTCCTCCTCCACCTACTAACTTGACCGCCTCAGACTTTGCAACTCACTTCACTGACAAGATCTCTACAATCAGAGAAGAGATCTCTCATCTTTATTCTTCCCCTTACAATACTTCCTCTAACTTCACTCCCTCTGCTGTTCTATGTTCATTCGCACCCGCTACATTGGAAGAGGTTTCTGCTCTGCTCCAGTCCTCCCGCCCCAACACCTGCTTCCTAGATCCAATTCCCTCGCATCTCATCTGTACTCTGTCTTCTTCTTCTCTTTCTCCACCTCTCACTAAAATTTTCAATCTCTCTCTCTCCTTTGGTATATTTCCATCGCCCTTCAAACATGCAACTGTAACCCCGATTCTAAAGAAGCCCAATCTTGACCCTAACTCCCCATCCAACTATCGTCCTATCTCACTACTGCCTTTTGCATCCAAGATCCTTGAAAGAATTGTGTATGTGAGATTGACAGACTTCCTCGAGTCCAACTCTCTGCTAGACCCGCTTCAGTCTGGTTTCCGCGCTAAGCACTCTGTGGAAATGGCACTGACCAAAGTAGCCAATGATCTACTCGCTGCAAAATCTCATGGTCACTACTCTATCCTAATTCTCCTTGACCTGTCTGCAGCTTTTGACTCTGTTGATCATCAACAGCTTCTTCTCATCCTCCACAATATCGGTCTACAAGATATTGCTCTCTTCTGGTGCTCCTTCTACCTCTCCCAGCACTCTTTCAGTGTTTCATTCTCTGGCTCTGCTTCTTCTCCCCAACTACTCTCTGTTGGTGTCCCCCAAGGTCCTTGATCCCCTACTGTTCTCCATCTATACTGCCTCCCTTGGTAAACTCATGAGCTCCTTTGGCTTCCAATATCTTTTCTACGCAGATGACACGCAACTCTACCTGTCCTCTCCTGATCTCTCCCCATCCCTCTTGACTAGTGTCTCTGACTGCCTCTCTGCTACTTCTAACTGGATGGCTGCCCACTTCCTTAAACTAAACTTGACCAAAACTGAAATTCTGGTCTTTCCTCCCTCAAGTGTTGTTACTCCTGTGTCTGTCTCCCTCCAAGTCAACGGTGCTACCATCAGCTCCACCACACAGGCTCGCTGCCTAGGTGTTCTCTTTGACTCTGACCTCTCCTTCAAGCCTTATGTTCAATCTATCGCCAAATCCTGTCATTTCCATCTCAAAAACATTGCGCGCATCCGCCCCTACTGAACGCCAGATGCGACTAAGGTGTTGGTCCATTCCACTGTCCTTTCTCACCTTGACTACTGTAATCCACTTCTCAGTGGTCTTAGGTGCTCCCAACTTGCGCCATTACAGTCCATAATGAATGCAGCAGCTCCGCCCGCACCTCCCATGCCTCACCCTTCTGTCAGTCCCTACATTGGCTTCTTATAAAATATAGAGCTCAATTTAAAATTCTGGTTCTTGCTTTCAAATCGCTACATAATGCTGCTCCCACCTATCTATCCTCCCTTATGCACAAGTATGTCCTGTCTAGGCCCTTACGATCTGCTGAAGACTTACGTCTATCTTCTGTCCATTAGATGCTCACCCAGTCTCCACTCCTTCAAAAAATCATTAAAAACCCACTTCTTCATAAAAGTGTATCAATTAAATTGTTAATAGCTCCTGACTGATTCCTCTTCTGCAACTGTCACTCGTCTAATACTATCCGTACCTTTTTGTGTCATTTTACCCCACTCCCACTAGCATGTAAGCTCATTGAGCAGGGCCCTCAACCCCTCTGTTCCTGTGTGTCCAACTTGTCAGGTTACAACTACATGTCTGTTCGTCCACCCATTGTAAAGTGCTGTGGAATTTGATGGCGCTATATAAATAGCATAATAATAATATATATATATATATATATATATATATATATATATATATATGTGTGTGTGTGTATATATATATATATATATATATATATATATATATATGTGTATGTATCTCTATGTGTGTATATATATATATATATATATATATATATATATATACATACATACATACACATACTTGGACAGTGTATATACGCATATACTGTCCAAGTAAATGCATCTTAAGTACAAGAAAAAAGATACTGTACAAAGTGTTTTGCCTCTTAGTCTTAACAAGTTGTATGAGCAACACATAAAAAACACCTGATGTTTCAGCCCCAACATCTTTTTTTCAAGTGCGACATAATTCCATTAAGTGCTCACTTAATTTGGGGTACATGTAGCAAAACACCTCTTCCTCTCCACAACAATCCTGTAGTGCCCACTTGGCTTGTCATAGAAAACAAACAGAGAAAAGAGTGGTTGCCATTGTGATCCTATGCCGCTCGACATACGCATGTCAAGAGTGAGTAACACATAGATTCGATAAAGCAAATGGTACATACTCTAGTGAAAACTCCAGTGACCCTGCAGGTCAAGTTTAAATAGGGCCCTTGAATGAGGCACCTTTGACAGGGAGGAGTGCAAAGGCCCTATTTAACCTTAACTTGCAGAGAGTCTCAGAAGGAAGAATTTCCCAAGTAAGTGGATTCATGTCATTAGAGACAGCAGCGGGTTGCTAGAGTAGGATCTGCCAAGAATGGGGTATATTGGTGTTGTGTCAGGTTTATGCACTGTATGATCATATACTGTAACTAAACCCCCATTATCTTTTGCCCATGTGTGGTGTTTTTAAATAAAGCTGTTGCATTCTGAGAGACTTGAAATTGATCTTTAGTAAATAAGCGAGTGCGCTGGATTATGTATTTTGTGTGTGTATATTTATATATACAGACATATATATACATATATATATATATATATATATATATATATATATACCGTATATGTCTGTATTTTTGAACATTTCTTTCCTTACAACCATTATTAACATCAAGCAATGGATGATGTTTCTTTCAAATATTTGAGAGCATATTAGACATTTATTACAACTGAAATGAGTTTTCAATGGCTAGCATGACTACATGTTTTACTGTCACTTTAAATTATATTATGTGTAGATCAGTTGAAAAGTCACGGTCCATTTGAATTTTCTAAAAGCACATTTGACAATTTGAATCACATTAAATGTACTATGTTGTCCATTTAAAATATGAACAAAGCCAGTAGCTGGCAGTATGAATTACACACAAAGATGCACAATTTGTAGCGTATTTAACTCAGACTGCACTGTATATTTACAATTGACTAGTACTTTCAACCAGTTTAAAGAAGCACACTAAACTCTAAAACCATTAAATATTTTTTGCTGTGATTATGATGACAGAAATAGTTCAGCCTCATCTCTCAAGTTTGGGTAAAACCACATCTCTCCTAACTCCTGAAAATTGGCCCTTTGAAAAAGCACATATAATGTTTCAATTGTTCAAAACCATCCAAATAATGGGCTGAATAAGTTGAGAGTGAATATGCAGCTTGTAGATACGAATATCCATTTTGCTTAATATCCTAGCTGTTCATATAAGGGTTAATGTGAACCAAGAATACATTTGGAATTGTATCTTTGATTCTGGGAAGAATTTATCTAATATCATTTACAAGAATGACCATACTGATTTCGAAATGTTCTTGTTAATTGTCCAAGATTTTGGTATTTGTAAATATCTTGTTTTGATCAAACATACATGCGTTATATAACGTAGAATTATAATAAGAAACAGCTGCTCATAACTTGTGAAAAACAATGTCATTGTCACGCCCATATGCTCATTTTTCTCCCTCCCATCCTGCTATGAAAACAGGGTATTAATATAACTGACGGAGGAATAAAATTTGAATTGGTTATTAAACACGTCTCTGCTATTCATTTCCAATTTCCAGAGCTCTGAATGAGTTGGCAAATATCCATCATCCACAAAGGGCCCGGTCTGATTTTATCCCCAACAAATTGGTGTCAGAAGTTTTTGGGTGCAATTGGACGGAACGTAGATGACAAGTAAGAGGATCTTTAAAGTCCTTCTTTACCCGCTTCTCCTATTCCCCCACACATTGCATTTGTAATGGGGTGTCACATATTCATCCGCTTATAGAAATGTGGTTAATGACATTTACTATCCACACCTAAGCCACCTAAAGGGGCAGTTTATGCCTTATCTCCCCAGGAGAGTAAAATAATGGAGGAATACATAAAATAATCCTCGAGCAAAGGGCACATAAGAAAGTCATCCTCACCAGCTTGTGCAGGATTCTTTTTTGTTGAGAAAAAGGGTGGTGAGTTACGCCCTTGCATAGACTACAGGGCACTTAATAAAATCACTGTAAAAAATGCATACCCTATCCCACTCATTTCCGAATTGTTCGATAGACTTCAGGGAGCTAAAGTATTTACTAAGCTTGACCTTAGGAGCGCTTACAATTTGGTTAGAATTAAAGAGAATCATGAGTGGAAGACGGCATTTAATACCCGTAGTGGACACTATGAATATCTGGTAATGCCATTTGGGTTATGCAACGCCCCGGCCGTATTCCAAGACTTTATAAATGATGTACTCAGGGAATTCATTTACTCATTTGTCTTGGTTTATTTGGACGATATTTTGGTGTATTCCCCTGATCTTCAAACTCACCACTCCCATGTGAAACAGGTTCTGCAGACGTTGTTGAAAAATTAATTTTATTGTAAATTAGAAAAGTGCATATTTGACCAGCCTGAAGTCCACTTTTTGGGTTACAACATCTCTGCATCGGGATTTCAAATGGATCCTAAAAAACTAGAGGCTGTACTACACTGGCCATTACCCTCTGGTTTAAAAGCCATTCAAAGGTTTATTGGTTTTGCCAACTATTACAGAAGATTCATCAAGGGATTTTCTTCTGTAATAGCCCCAATCACAAATATGACTCGCAAAGGGGTTAGTAGCACGGTATGGTCCAAAGAGGCTGTGAATGCTTTTGAGACTCTTAAACAAAGATTTGCTTCTGCGGACATACTAAAACATCCTGACACTAGTAAACCTTTTATATTGGAGGTTGATGCATCCGAGACAGGGGTAGGGGCTGTTCTCTCTCAGAGAGAAAGCCAGGGAACACCATTGCATCCTTGTGGCTACTTCTCCAGAAAGATGTCTCCTGCTGAGCGCAACTATGATATTGGCAATAGAGAACTGTTGGCCATTATTCTTGCCCTCAAGGAGTGGCGACATCTTTTGGAGGGTTCCAAGGACCCCCTGTTGATCATAACTGACCACAAAAATCTGGCATATATAGGGGATGCCAAACGTTTGTCTTCCAGACAGGCTAGATGGTCACTGTTCCTTTCACGTTTTAACTTTCTCATTACTTATAGACCTGGTTCTAAAAATACCAAGGCTGATGCCTTGTCCAGGCAATTTGATAATGAGTCAGCTCCGGAACAGGTGACATCTCCTATTATTCCACCAGAGTGTATTATTGCTACTACTGTCCTCTCACTGTCTTCTCCACTGCTTGGCACCATACTGGAGGCCCAGCCTCAGGCGCCCAGTGGTAAACCGTGTGATAAACTGTTCGTTCCCCTATGTGAAAGGGTTAATATCATGAAAGTGTTCCATGACAATATAATTGCTGGACACCCAGGCATCAATAAGTCCACTGCCGCGATCACTAGATCATTTTGGTGGGATTCACTCAGGAAAGATATAAAGGAGTATGTGCAGGCATGTTCTGTGTGTGCAGTTTATAAGGTGACTCATGCACTTCCTTGTGGCCTGTTGCAGCCTCTTCCTGTTCCTGAGATTCCTTGGTCCCACTTATCCATGGACTTTATTGTTGAGCTTCCTAGCTCTGCTGGGTTCACTACTATTATCATGGTTGTAGACCTATTTTCTAAGATGGCTCACTTCATTCCTCTCAAGAAGTTGCCATCTTCGCAAGATTTGGTCCTAATTTTCATACGTGAAATTGTCCGTTTGCATGGCATCCCCCACAATATTATGTCTGATAGGGGCTCTCAGTTTGTGTCCAGGTTCTGGAGGGCGTTCAGGAAACAATTGGGGATTGATCTCTCCTTCTCCTCCACTACCATCCACAGACCAATGGTACAGCTGAGAGGGCTAACCAGTCATTAGAAGTTTATTTGCGTTGTTTTATTAATAGCACACAAGACAATTGGTCCGAACTACTCCCGTGGGCCGAGCTCGCTAGAAACAATGCTGTTCATGACTCTTCTGGGCACAGTCCATTTTTTGTCAATAATGGTAGGCATCCTACGGTTCTCCCTGCGGTATTTTCTGATACTGACATTCCTGCTCTGGATGAGCGTCTGGCCTCCATTCGGGATACCTGGGTTAAGGTTCAAACTGCTCTAGGGGCTGCTGCTGAACGCTTCAAACATTTTGCTGATAAGCGTAGGAGTGCCAACCCGGTGTACCAAGTGGGGGACCGGGTTTGGTTGTCATCTCGCAACATCAAGCTTAAGGTCCCTAGCATGAAGTTTGCCCCCAGATTCCTTGGTCCCTATAGAGTGCTTCGTAGGATCAATCCAGTGTCTTACTCTCTGGCTCTTCCTGCATCTTTACGGATTCCCAACACTTTTCATGTGTCCTTACTCAAACCTCTTGTCTGCAATAGATATACTGTTCCTTTTGTTCCTCCCCCTCCGGTGGTGGTGGGTGGTCAGGAAGAGTATGAGGTATCTTCTATTGTGGATTCTAGGTTTTCTCGGGGCACTTTACAGTACTTGGTTGTTTGGAAAGGTTACGGTCCTGCTGATCGTTCTTGGGTTTCGGCTCCAGACCTGCATGCGGGCCGTAAGATCCGCGCTTTTCATGCTAAATTTCCTCTCAAGCCTGGTCATGTCCGCCCGGTGGGTGTTCTTCAGGTGAAGGGTAATGTCACGTATTCATCCACTTATAGAAATGTGGTTAATGACATTTACTGTCCACACAGGAAAAGTTGTGCCGAGCAGCAACCTAATCCACAGGAGGTTTAATGCTGAGCAGTAATTGTGCAAATGAAACCTGGTGTCATGTATTCATCCACTTATAGAAAAGTGGTTAATGACATTTACTGTCCACACAGGAAAAGTTGTGCCGAGCAGCAACCTAATCCACAGAAGGGTTAATGCTGAGCAGCAATTACGCAAATGAAACCTGGTAACTGACTTTGGGGTCAAAGGCCGTTTACAGCCTATCAGAACTAAAGGAGGGGTATTTAGGCCCAGTTCTCAGCCTGCTCCGTGCCCTGTCATGGTTTCCCTTGTGGTTGTCTGAGAGCGCGTTCCTGTTTATAGTTTTCTACCTGGTTTTTGACTTTGGCTTTGTTTATTGACTTCTCTATATTCTGGTATCCTGAGTCCTGGCTTTCCTCATCGCTGTGTCCCTTTCTGTGTTCCCAGACCACGGCTAGTATTTTTGACTATTCTTTGTACGTTAAATCCGGCCATTCTAAGGACCGGTAATACGTTACTTATTTGTCATCCGTGCTGTACAGTTCAACGTGCTGGATCAAACAGTAATCCTGACATGGGGTTTTTCACTATTTAAATTTTTAAAGGGGATTTTCACTGCATAATGTCTTTGATAGACATGGTATTTTTTTTAAGTCTTAGCTAGACTTCTATTAATCCTTGGGTTGGAGGAAAGCCTTTGGCAGGCAGTATTGTGCACAATTATCTATGGTAGACAATCACTCTTTGGTCGAGGTTCACCTTTGGAAGGTGGTAAAAAGATATTCAATCCTTTGGCAGGCTGTCATGTCATGTGATGTAATGTACATGTGGGTTTTGCAGGCTAAAATGGTTTAGAAAAAAAAGAAAGAAGAAAAAAAAGGGTTAAAAGGGAATATTGTTTAAACCCTGTATGATGGATGTTTGGCATTACTCCAGCTTGCTAATTTGTGTGCTATTTTATGATGTGCAACACTGATTTTAAGCATAAAGTCTTAATTGAGGGAAGGTTAAAAGTACATGTAAAGGTGATAGAAACATAGAAACATAGAATGTGACGGCAGATAAGAACCATTCGGCCCATCTAGTCTGCCCATTTTTCTAAATACTTTCATTAGTCCATGGCCTTATCTTATAGTTAGGATAGCCTTATGTCTATCCCACGCATGCTTAAACTCCTTTACTGTATTAACCTCTACCACCTCTACCACTTCAGCTGGAAGGCTATTCCATGCATCCACTACCCTTTCAGTAAAGTAATACTGATGAATAAGAGAAAAAAAAATAGAGGTTATTTAAGGGGGGCTACAAATTCTAGAATTAACATGATTTCTCTGCATGTATGTTTGTTTGCATAATGAGCCCTTTATTTTTGTACTTGGACAAAAGTACTATAAGCCCACTACACTTTTTCATGAAAGTGGGATGTATGATTGTTTATATGATGAGCCCTTTATTTTCATATTGGGACAAAAAGTCACTTCATTCAAATTATCAAACACCACATTCTTTCTGCCCTGTGTGTTTGTTGCAGAGAATTTATGTTGTAAATTTAGATGATTATAAATTAGAGAGCAAAATTTATATTTTCAGCGGTCCAACACATGCCTCATTTTGTGCTGTAAGCTAACTTGTAGTATTCCAGTACGTCACATGTTGTATGTGCTTTAAATTGGATGTATTCTGTAAATTGTTGAATGGGGATGCTGATTTTATTGATTGTGACCCAAACTGTGCAGAAGTGGGTTTGAAATTTTGGTCATGAAATGTAGGATCAGAAAACCATGGACAAAGGATTTTACCTGTGTTGATATGACTTTTGGGAACTCAAATTGACCGGTCAAAATTTTGCCATGCCTTTAATATGGAGTCGGATAAATATTTTGAGTCTTTGAGAGTTCTGACAAATGCAGGTGATACCATGTCTGTGTAATCTGGTCCAAATGTTCTATAAGCGTATAAGAGAGAAATTCTATTGACAGGGTACATATGTTGCAACTGGTAAATTGCAAGTGTTACAGAAATGTTTAAGTCAAATGCGTTATTTTTATATAAATAAACCCTTTGGTACCAGAACTCTTAAATAAGTCTGATACAAACTAAAATTGGTATACCTTACAATAATATGTTCTGAATACAGCTGTTAAAAGTTTATTCTGTGTAAATGGTGATTGTGATGAATGTGGGTTTTGGTTACTCATTTTGAAGTATGCAGTTTAATTGTCATGTATGTTAATGGGTATTTTGCTGAGTTATTTTAAATTATATTTGAATAAGTTTGTCTCAGTATTGATACAGATGGAAATGGCAGCATAATAATCTATTAAATAACTGATTTATTGTTGAATACTAGTTCAAGAGCAATATGAGTTGTAGTCTTAAGAAAAAATAAAAAGGGGGAGGCTGTTTTTGTAAGTTTTAGCTGATTTCCAAAATCCTGTTGCAATAATGGACTTTTTGCCAAAATTCAACTTTCCTGTCCAGTTGCCATGTTCTCTGATCTAATCTTAAAGCAGTACTGCTTGCATAGTTTGCAGACATGCATAATGCACAAACATGAGAACCTATATTATGTCTGTGTTTCTTTTGAGGAACACTGAGTGTGACATTTATTAATTTATTTTGGATTGAGTTATTTGCCTGTCCATGAATATGCTTTTTGTATTGGCATGCCTGCTGGATATCTGCTACATGTTTTCTGTGCTATAAGATGACGTGTAATATTACAATGAGTATGAAGAATATTTAAAGAATATTTGCATATCATTAATGCAAGCCTTTAGTGTCTTTTTACAACAAATTAAAACCGCTGATCAGCCGACAAAAAAAGTGGCCCCTAGGAAAGAAAAAAAAAATCATCTGCTTTTCAAAATCGTGGATCCACGTTTCCAATTTTAAATGGCTCTCTCTCTCTCCATATTATTAGGGGAGTATTTAGAGTTAACTCTACTTTTAAAGTGCATTGCAAATCAAAGAAAAAGAAAAATGTGTTATCTTTAACATAAACAATTGTTATGTTATATGGTTATGTAACAAGAAAAAATTATGGATGTATAGGCTAGGTTTTTTCCAAGATTAAGATTCATCTAGTATGCCTCATTGATTAAAGCAAAATGATGAAATGGTATTTTTAATTGAGATCAGACAATTTCTTTTGAGGCAATTCTAAACTACTGTATTATATTTGTATTGGTATATTGAAAGCATTTTGCAGACCCAGAAGAGAATAAATAATATAATAATTATAAAAGGAACTATACTATGGGAAGAGGTTAAACTCATTTTTGATAAGCATATAAAATTTAGTTTTTGTGGTTAGACTTTTGATACTCAATTTGAACTCAATTACAACCAAATCCTTGCAAGTGTAGGAAACAGCTGCAATATGATTTTAATATTTGCAATATATTAGTGTTTTCAATGTATTCTGACAATAGAAAAGTACCTAACCGCATGTCTGCATTACACCTATGACCCAGACTGTCAGTATTGCAAACCCTATATGAAGACTCTGCTTTCACTGTTTATGTATACACTCCTAGACAACCGTGCTATACATATACAATAAATCTTCAAAAGCTTATTAATTTTATATCTGTGTGGTACACAAAGAGGTGTTCACAAAGAGGGGGTGTGAGTTAGGTAATCTCGACCTGCATATGGAATATGCTTCCTCCTTGTTCACTTTTGGTTAAACTGTTGGGCTGTGACTGGCCCTCTTTGACCCCAACTGATTTTCTTGGGAAGATTCATGAGAAAGATACAGCAGGTTGTTTTGATATAAAGAAAGAGGGAAACGTATGTTGTATCGGTCACAAAGGATTGTGATCTTAAGCAGGCGAGACAAGGACATTTGGGAGGTGATAGGAAATTGAATCAGAAAGTTTTGGAGGCAGAGGTAGAGGATTTGATCAAAGGGTCTAAACTTTTGTAGATGTGGCAGCTTCAGCACTGTTTTAATTGTAGATAGCAAGGATTCACCCCAAGGTGCTCGTGGTGAACCCGGTTTTCCTAGTCAAGCTGGCCCCACTGGTATTGCTGGTGCCCCTGGCTTCCCTGGTGCCTGTGGTGCTCCTGGACCTCCAGGCCCCAGAGGTTCCCCTGGACCTAAGGGTAACAATGGGGAACCTGGTGCTCAAGGAAACAAAGGAGAACCCTGTGCTAAGGGAGAACCTGGCCCAGCTGGCATTCAAGGACCCACCCTGGCAGGTTCCTCAATACCAACCTAAACCCACACCCAACAACCTCAGCCTAATACACAGATGGTTCATGTTTTTAATACTTTATATATAGTTTTGAGTGATATTAATGCTTGCTCTTAGAGCATGTACAAACTGAAGTTAAGACCTAGACATTGTTTGCATAGGCTGCGCAATGTGAAATAACTAAAATAAAATAGGATAATAATAAGTATGCTTAGTCAATTTGTAATGTGGTATCATAGAGGCATCTGCAATAAAATAAGTGGGTTTCCAAGACCTGACAAGTGAGGGCAACTTAATATAACATATGTCTATAGTTTGCTGCCCCTTCCTTATCAGAGGCCACTTGCAATCTTAACCCAGCAAGACAACCCTTCCGAAACCTGTATTAAACAAAGTACTTTGGAACAATAGTAATTCATTTTGTTTCTCATATTTCATTCCTAGTTGTTCTGGAAAAAAAATATTGTTTAAGTGGGACAACAGTATGGAGGTTCCACCATTTATTAAAACATGATCACGCACATACAGAACTGATGACTTTTTGGACATCGGGATCTATAAAAGGTTTAGGTTTCCAAAGATGTTATCAGGGTCCACAAAACTGACAGACTTCAGCATTCCAATTTTATTAAAGTAATTAATTGAGATTATCAAATCAAGGTTTAAGTTTAAGAACAGCATTGTATTGGGAATTATACCAATATGTATATGTTAGTGTTTTAGTACTCAACAAGCATGTATATAGAATGAGTGCTTCTCTCATCCATACAAAGGCATTCTAAAGGGAAATTATGTATTAAAATTTTATAAAGGACAAATTCAATGAATTATAAGCAAAACTGAGAGAAGTACATGTTACACTAGTTAAGGGTTTAACTTTAGTCTCTAATTTGAGTTTCGCCTAGATAATTAATTTATTGATGTCGTACTGATCCTTGTGTTTGTATGATTATAGAGACCGTACTGGAGTATTTGTGCCACCTGATATTTGGGACTACACACCAATCTCTCTGGCTGACCTACCTGCCTACCTACCTTTTTTGCAATTAAATTTGTTTGGTCAAAATCCAGGCAGGCCGAAGAAACTGAGATGCTTACTTATGAGGACATAAACTAACTTGGAAAGTCCTGAAGATGCAGTGCTGTCTAATGCCGCTATTTCTGTATTACCCTTTTAACAATTGGGGTGTTGCAGAGTATTGTGGTGAACATCCAGCAAACAGAAGAATTAAGAACTATGTGGAAGCTGACATTGTCTTGTTGTCAGCCATATTGCTACCCTTAGCTATGTTATGGTGTCTAAGATTATGGAACAAAGTTTATGGTGTCTAAGATTCTTTATACTCCTTGAAAGACTTATAATATTTTTATGGACTATGCTGGACTATTGAACTATTTTGTTATTTTTATTTTTGTAGAGTTAGCCGGAGAGAGAGGAAGTGTTAGCTTACTCAGGCATGGATGTACTATGTGTGTTATTGATGTATGTTAAGTGTACCAAGGATAGATTCCCATGTATTATGTGTGGATATGTCTGGACCATCGAAATAGGGATGTGATTAGGATGCATAGGACGCAAGGTCATGATTGGGATTAGTGTTAGAATTGCAAACTGATTAAAAATTATCTCATGATTTAATATGTAAGTGGGCCTTTTCAAACTAATCAAGAAGTGTTTCCCAATCCCTCCCGATACCCGAGCTATTTACTTACAAGTGCAGGTTTTTATAAGTCACTAATGCTGTCAACGTGAGGGAATGACATGTCTACACAGTCATGGCCCTCGCAAGAGTTTCCCCAGATGTGCTTTTTTCCTCAAATATGAGTTTTTGCCACTGGGTTTTTTGACCTGGCCCAAGATCACTGTGTGGACTGGTAATCCAAGACCCTGGTCCAAAGAGGGGGAATAGATATTATTCCCATTTTTACTATATGTGTTTACGTTGTGAATTATAATAATAATATTCCCGTTGTTGGGAATAATACACTTTGCCTGTTTTGATCCAAGGCTCAAGTTACAGATAACATGATGTGCAGTCTGTTTAAAATTGGTTAACATGTCAGCGGTTAACTTGCACACTTAAAAGATGTGTTCAACAGATAATTGAAAATACTGAAAATTGAAAACTCGAACTACTCTTAAAGGGAAAACCTAAGGCACAGAGCAAATGGGGTAAATCGAGGTGAAGAAATAACAAAAGTCCCGCAGGCGTGATTAGCACGTCTGAATATACCTCCTTTCGTTTCTCTGCTGCAGGCCTCCCATGGATATTTTCCGTAAGGTACATCATGATATGTAATTGTAGATACGAATATCCATTTTGCTTAATATCCTAGCTGTTCATATAAGGGTTAATGTGAACCAAGAATAAATTTGGAATTGTATCTTCGATTCTGGGAAGAATTTATCTAATCATTTACGAGAATGACCATACTGATTTCGAAATGTTCTTGTTAATTGTCCAAGATTTTGGTATTTGTAAATATCTTGTTTTGATCAAATATACATGCATTATATAACGTAGAATTATAATAAGAAACAGCTGCTCATAACTTGTGAAAAACAATGCCATTGTCACGCCCATATACTCATTTTTCCCCCTCCCATCCTGCTATGAAAACGGGGTATTAATATAACTGACGGAGGAATAAAATTTGAATTGGTTATTGAACACGTCTCTGCTATTCATTTCCAATTTCCAGAGCTCTGAATGAGTTGGCAAATATCCATCATCCACAAAGGGCCCAGGCTGATTTTATCCCCAACACAGCTCACTGACATGGTATGGATGCTGTGTCCCTTTTGCAATTAGTACTGCAATGTAAAACATTGCAGTTCTGAGAACTGCAATGTTTACAATAGAACTCTAAGTTTGCCCTCAGTGGCTATCTACCAGAGAGCCACTAGAGGGTTTCCAGAATCGAAACAGACCATTGGTCCATAATCTGATGCTGGATGTCCTCACGCTCTGCACGAGGACCTCCAGTGTCGGATTGTTCCTATAGGAAAACATTGATTAATGGTTTCCTATGAGGAAATCCTAATGCAAGCGCATTAGGTCTCTCCCGCCGGCTGACATTGAGGTAGAGGAGTGTGGGCAGGGTCTGACCCAGCGCCAAGGGACATCGACACTGGATCCAGGTAATCAACTGAAGGTGCTGCAGCAGTGGTGGGCGCCAGGGAGGGGGGCACTGTAGGAACCTATAGTGCCAGGAAAATGGCTTTGTTTTCCTGACACTATAGGATCCCTTTAAAACTATGCAAGTAAAAATGCATGATACGAATAAGTAAATTTCTAGGAGAAAGACGGTGGTTGTTAAAGAGTATAACAGAGAATAATTACATAACAATGCATGAATACATAAATCATAAACTTACATATCAGAAATACCAAAAACCATACATATCTTAAGCCTGTCAGCCAAAGTAGCCTGACCGCCTTAACCAAATTAATTAACTAAACATTTCCTTATAATTAAGAGATGTTTGAGAGAAAGGGGAGAAAATAGAATGAAAGGGGAGAACCCTTTAGCCCTTTATTTCAGCAGCATTCACTACATCCCTCTCAATCATCTCCTGTAAACTAGTATTAAAATCATCAAAACTAATTTAGGAGAGATGCATAAGGTATTGACTATACAAACCTTCATGATCTCTTTCAAGTTCTACATGACAAAACCCCCACAGGTTTCACGTGGAATATTTTCATTGCATTGTGATTACTTTTATTTTATTTTGAACAATATAGATTTTTATTTGACCCTTATTGGGGATGAAGAACAAATAGACAGAAGAAGAAGGAATACCTGTAAAGGTAAATATAATATTTTTTAGTTTTTCACAGGTTTTTATTTTTATAGGCCCCTTTAATATTGTTAGGGTGATGGGGTAGTTAGTTTTTTTTTTTTTCTAATTGCAGTGAAGGTGGCTAGGGGCTTGGAACATATTCATCCCACCTTATTTATTTAGAGCCCTGGACTGCCACTCCTGGGTGGGTTCTAGGGAGAACATTTATCAATATTATAGCCTCCATGCCCTGACCATTAGTGGGACCTGAGAAGAACACCAAGCCCCTTCTGTTCATTTCAATTATAGCCCCACTTGCTGGTGGGAATACCAGGGAGGACTCAATTAATGAATAATAGATGCCCAGTCACTAGTCTTTTATTAGAGAAAGCAGCCACTGGTTGCTCACTTTTAGCAGACATGCCCACACTCATGGCATGGTGAGTGGAGGTATAAAACCTCTCTTATGCTTATGTGTGTGGCCATTTTTACCCAAAGGCTTATTTATTTATTTTTAACTATTTATTGTGAGCCATGTGATCAATTCATTTCAGTCAAATCACAACCAGCTTTTAGCTTAACTGAGCTGGCACATTTCTGAACTTTGGAAGTCCCAATTTTATATTATGAAAACTTTGTTCAGAAGACCCAAAAGATCTTGCTGTGCACAAGTCTACAAATAATTATGGTCTGAAATGAAACTGTGCTATGTGGGGATCTACATATACATCTCCCAATCCTTCCCCTGTATTGGTAGTTGTTGGATGGTCTGTATGCTGCAAAACTAAATATAAATGAATGGGCACCTGCACTAATTAAAATGACACTCCAGACCCTTAAAGCACATTAGCTTGCTAAAAAACTTTATGTGTGAAGAGTGTGTCCTATTTTTTCATTTTGGAAAAAGTGCAGATTTCTAGAGAAATTTACACTTTTATAAATTATACAGGTTACACCCCGTTGGCTTTTCAAGCAGACAACAGGCTCTATTACTTTCTGGTTTGGTTAGCGTAGTTGCACTGAACTCAAGAGGCAGACACTGCCCAGAGCACCTGCCTTGCAAAGACTGCATTGGGAAGTTTGTGACTGAATAGTCACAAAAATTATCAGTGGTGTTAGAAGAGGAGGGCTTGCAAAGGCAGCAGGCAAGATATCTGCAGGTTTTGCAAGCTATTTTTAGCTATAACTCCAATGAAAAAAATGCAAAATTAAATGCATACATTTTCATTTGGGATATATCTACGAAACGGTAATTTTTATTTATTTTTTATTTAGGCAGTGGAGTGTCTCTTTAAACATATGTGACACAATGTTCCAATGTCTCCTGATCTCTTAATATGCTAGTCCTCCATCATTATAACAGAAGTATGTCCACTGCTTCTGGCAATTTTAGTTGGATGCCAATGAATGATGCTATGATCTCATTTGATTGAAGTAGTGATTTTAAAATGTATTAGCAGTAGAAAGAGGGAAGTGCTCATGCCATTGTACAGAACACTGATGAGACCTCACTTGGAGTATTGTACACAGTACTGGAGACCGTATCTTCAGAAGGATATTGATACCTTAGAGAGGGTTCAGAGAAGGGCTACTAAACTGGTTCATGGATTGCGGGATAAAACTTACCAGGAAAGGTTAAAGGATCTTAACATGTATAGCTTGGAGGAAAGACGAGACAGGGGGGATATGATAGAAACATTTAAATATATAAAGGGAATCAACACAGTAAAGGAGGAGACTATATTTAAAAGAAGAAAACTACCACAACAAGAGGACATAGTCTTAAATTAGAGGGACAAAGGTTTAAAAATAATATCAGGAAGTATTACTTTACTGAGAGGGTAGTGGATGCATGGAATAGCCTTCCAGCTGAAGTGGTAGAGGTTAACACAGTAAAGGAGTTTAAGCATGCATGTGATAGGCATAAGGCTATCCTAACTATAAGATAAGACTAGGGACTAATGAAAGTATTTAGAAAATTGGGCAGACTAGATGGGCCGAATGGTTCTTATCTGCCGTCACATTCTATGTTTCTATGTTTATATTAATGCATAAAATGTATTAAGTAAAAATACATGATACAAATAAGTACATTTATACAACATCAAGTACATAGTTCTATTTCTAACTAACAAATTGTTATGAGACAAAATTATATCTTTGCATTTTGTGTTGCTTCCACTGACAAACTTAAATAAATATGTCTTCTATAACAAATGCCTACAACATAACAGAGTGACTCCACCTGACAATCAATAACTAGTAACATGACGCTAAATTAAATCTTTAAAATATAGTAGTCAGCAGTTCTATGAGAGACTGTAAATGTTATAAACAATTTGATAACAATGTAAGAACATTCACAATTGCTATTTCTATATAAAGAATTGAATGCATTACAAATTTATGGATTATAACAGGAAAGGAATGACATCCATTCATTTACATTAGCAAAGTGCTTTAACATGCAAATTGAATTGTGGTGCACATAAATTATATCCTGCAAAAGCTGCAGCTGCATTGAATTAAAAATATAACTACTATTCAGCATATGACATATTTGCATGTCCAGTAAAATTTGGTTGTTTTTTAAAAAAAATGCATGAACTCGCAATTTGTTTGTATGATAAAATTGTGTTTCTGAAAACTATAAATGTTTTTATACTTTGTTGTCATTTCAAGTAAATACTTTCATATTGTGTTTTGTGAGCAGAAATACTGATTTTGATATATAGCATTTTCATATACAGCAAACCAAACACCCTCAAAAGATTTTCTGTGCCAGATATAAAATATTCACTATTTTAAACTTTGAAATATTTCTTAAAAATGGTTGTAAAACAATCTAAGTTCTTCAAATTTATTGGAAGTTTAATTGGACAATAATTATGAAATGTTTAAATCCTCTTATTAACATTATTTATTTTTACAGAGCTCCAGAAGATTTTGCAGTGCTGTACAATTTGACAGACATTTAGAGAAGGTGATGATATTTAGCAAACTAATTTAGTTGTTCTAAATCAGTTTTTCCAACCCAAAATTGTTTTGGTGGTGTGAATTTTGTTCATATTGCGTTTTGGGTTGGCGGAATTTCATTCTTGAAACTAATTCAGTAAAGGGGTTTCTCACAATCCAAAAGGGTATAAAACTTTTAGCCAGCTTACTTCAAAATGTAAAAACAATTCAATTTTTTTTTTTTTTTGCAGTACGCAGATAGGCACATTTTCCTTCCATTTGATTCACAGCTCAAGTTAGAAAAAGTAACCAAGAGAGAGAAAAAGAGGAGGAGCAATATAAAAATCTATATTGATCTAATTATACAGTTAATAAATATATAATTCATTTTATAATTATATATTTTTTAATGCTCCTCCTGTTTTCCCTCTATTGGGCACTTGTTTTATGATTAAAATAGACATTTAGTGCCTGTCTCTGAATCATCAATTCCATCAATCATCTTATTTTCTTTTTTTTGCGCCAGTTATTGAACTCCAAACCACAAATCAAATGAAATGAAAATGGAGTTCAGAAATTCAGATGAGCCTCCGATCACACAAAATTCAGATGAATTGCAGTTTGGGGGAAATCAGATATACAAGTCTAATAATTACATAATCTAATTTTACATGCATATAATCTATACAGAGGTAGGGTGACCCTAATTATCCTATAAGCTAATGCCTCATATTTCTTCTTTCACTAGTTTCTAACCTCTAGGAAAAACTAGTTTAGGATTGCTTAATGCATTTCCTGTCCTCTAACATCTCTGTTTGATCCCCGGAATCCAGCTTCAATCCCCATCACTTAACTGAGACTGCCATCACCAAAAGTTACTAATGATCTTCTTTCTGCTAAAAGCCCCAGCCAATGCTCTATTCTTAACTTACTTGACCTCTTAGTTGCCTTTGAGAAGACTTACTAAATTTCCTTTTTCTCTCCCATTTAGTCCATCCTAAATGCCTATGCCAGGTATACCTTTGCCATTGTTCCATATATTCTGCTCTAAAATTGGAATAAAATAGAAATATAGACCACCCAGGTGCAGTGAGTACAAAATCAATCAAAAAAGTAATTACCCCTTTTTTTTAGATGTGCGGTATTGCAGAAGTATTTTTGATTTTATTTACTTTATATATTTTTATGTTGCTGTTTTATTTAGCCTAAGACAATTGTGAAAGTTCCAGCTACCGATTTAGTTGGGAATTGGACTGGAGATTACATTTGATGGGCTTGTGATCTATTTCCACTTTGTAAGTGTAATAATTAAAGCATGTAATTTATATTTTACAACAGTGTTGCACTTTTCAATTTCTTTTTATATGAACCCTTGGTTTGCTGAATATTGTTGAATCCGGTGACATCTATGATTGTTTAGCTAGAAATTTTTTGCTGCTCTGTGACTGCAACCTTAAATGCTGGGTTGCTCTTTAACATAACATTATTACCCTATGGGTTCTCTTTCCATGTTATGTTTTTAGGTATATTTGTTTTGATATATTCTGCTCTGTCTCTGTGAGGTTCTTCTCTGGCTTCAAATGTATAGCAGAAAAAATTTAAACTTCTCAGTCTGACCTACAAAGCTCTTCATAATGCCTCTCCCCTACCACCTGACCTGAATAATCAATAAATCTACTCCATCCCTCCCCCTAAGCTCTAACAAAGAGACCTGCTCCTTGCATCTTATATTACCACCTAGTAAACTCTCCAGTCCGGCATAGATATGATTATGGCACTCAGAACTGTTGGACCTCATTCTATTAAATGGGAAACCAGTAACCAACATGGATATAAGAGAAAATTAATATATGTAATAAAAGATTGACAAATTCCAATAAAAAATGTTGTACACTTACACATAAGATAGTTCAACAGCATATCCAATATAAAACAGGCCACCAAAGGCTATCTAATGCATTTCATCTACAACTTCCTTAGGGACCTTCATAGTGATAACAAACAGTGAGCATGTACAAACAACTCACTGTTTGTTCTTTCTTTCAATGTCCCTGAGGTAGGGACATCTACACCTCATGTAGAATCATCAAGAGGACTCCTCCTGTGATGGTTCAAATCAATGCCCCTTATAGAGACACATTAAGGACTTGTTCCACTCAGGGAATGCAGCAGAACCACCTCTAGGGGCTCTCAGGAAAGAGGACCAGTCATGTCCCAAACAACTGAGGTCATTAGTATAAGATTCTATCTATGCATTTTGCTAGCACTTTTGAAGAGAAAAAACTATTTTTAAAAAAATATTTTTTTTTGTCTCCCAGCCATCAGCCAATGCTGAGGCATTGACTGACAAGGGAGAACATACCTCTTACATACCTCTTACAGGAGGTACCTCTGCTCTCTACCCATAGCAACCACAGCACATACCCTGTGCAGGAACATCTTTAATGTGGGGCAAACAAGGCAGCTGCCTCGTGCCCTGTTACTCCTGAGGGCCCAAGGCAGCTGCCCTGTGGGCCCTGCTGCACTCAGCATTATTTTTCCATCCTTTAAGCAGTCACACAGGGTGGTCCATGCACCTAGGGCCACCCAGTGGGCTTGTATCAGCAGGAGCCCGGTTGGACGCTGTGGCCCTTTAACCAGCACCCTTGCTTTTCGGCAGTATGGGAGAAAGTGACAGCCACAAGTTACTTTCTCCCATAGAGAGAGAAGCTGCGTGTAGGAGGGAGGCGGCGGCGGGAGCAGCGGCAGTGAGGATAGAGGCTCCTCACTCCCATCAACCTCAGGCACCACACTTGACCCAAGGGAAGCCACCATCCAGGAAAAGGTAGGAAACTGGAGGGTGGGTTTAAAAAGGTAAATTTTACATGTGTGTTAGTGTGTGTGTGTGTCTGTGTGTGTGTGTCTGTGTGTGTGTGTGTGTGTGTCTGTGTGTGTCTGTATGTCTATGTGTGTGTTTATGTCACTATATCTGTGTGTGTGTGTCTGTGTTAGTATATCTCTGTGTGTGTCAGTATGTCTGTGTGTGTCAGTATGTCTGACAGTGTATGTATCTCTGTGTCAGTATGTCTGTTTGTGTGTCAGTGTATGTGCCTTTGAACGGCCCATGATTTGTGTGTTTGTGTGTGTGTGTCAGTATGTCTATCAGTGTATGTGCCTTTGTATGTGTGTCCATTTATCTGTCAGTGTATGTGCCTGTGTGTGTGTCACTATGTCTGTCAGTGTGTGTCAGTATGTCTGTCAGTGTATGTGCCTGTGTATCTGTATGTGTCTCTGTACCTCTGTTGTCTGTGTGTGTACCTGTGTGTTTATCTGTATGTAGTCAGTGTGTGTATCTGAGTATCTGCATGTGTGTCAGGGTGTACCTGTGCGTCTGAGCACCAATATTAAATACAAATACACCCTTCAATTCAAACTTCAACATTACATACAAACACACTCCTGAATTGAAATGTTAACACTACATACAAACACACTCCTGCATTGAAACGTCAACACTACATACAAACACACCTCTGTGTTAAACACCAAAATTATATACAAACAAACCCCTACATTCAAAAACCAACACTAAACATAAATGCACACTTGCATTTAAGCTTCAACACCATATAAAAACGCATTCACACAAACATACTCCATACAAACACATGCTTATATTCAAACACACAAACACGGCTCAGTGCTAAATACAACCCTGCAAACATGGCAAATTGGTAGAGCCCCAGCTGTCAAAGCATTGTTGGAGTTGCACGACAGATAGGGTTCTACCTTTTGTCCAACCTTGCAATTGGGGGTCCCAATAAAATTCTTGCACCAGGGCTCTTTCTACTTTAGTTCTGCCACTACGTTGGGGTGGATACCGTGATTGCATGCCAGGGAGTAAAGTTGGAGGGCATGGTCCAGGGGGCCCAAGCAAATGCTTGTCCAGGGTCCAATCATTATTAAATACGGAAGTAAAACAACTTAATGACAGGATAGAACACCTATATCACTGATGGAATATCCTACTAAAGTTAGATAGAGAGACCTAATGTTAAACAACCATAATCACCGTCTCACTGAAAAAATAGCCACCACCTGAGGCTATCACTGGAAAATATATGGATATAACTAATGACCTTAATCAATAGTAGATTCAGGACTACAGTGGAAATAAGATAGGATAATTAAATAATCAGCCAAAACTATATATATATATATATATATATATATAGTAAATTACAACTATACAACTATCTATTTCACTCTATATATCATTTTGGCAGATAATTTAATTAACCTATCCTATTCTATTTCCACTGTAGTCTGGAATCTACTATTGATTAAGGTCATTAGTTATATACAATTATTAAATACAACCCTGACCCTGTGGTTGCTATGGAAGCTGCCTAGCCAGCGCTTCTAGTGCTGGCTAAGGAGTATAGGAATAGAGTGATATGACATCACCCCATTTCAACACTGGCGTCCTTGCCACTAATGTCTCTCTAAGGAGATTTGCCCTGCTTGGACACATGGCCCAAGCAGGGCAAATCAAATAAGAGCACAAACAGAGCAGAGGAGGGTTTTACACAAAGAGTTCATAAAGAGGCAGTGCAACAGAGGAGAAGCGAGTAAATCAATATAATATTTCATTAAAGGTTCACTTTAACTTTGCAATGTAAACATCACAGTTTCTACAAAACTGCAATGTTTTATAATGCTGCAGGGTTAAAAGGCACAATAAAATAAGTAAAAGATTGGTCCTATAAAAAGGTAACCAAAAATAACTTTTATTGTTATAAAATACACAATTTAAAACCATTAACGCGTTTCACCTATAAGGCTTTATCAAAAATGGTAATAGAACGGTAATAGAAAATATTAGACTGGTAGTAGAATGGTAATAGAAAATATTACCATTTTTGATAAAGCCTTATAGGTGAAACGCGTTAATGGTTTTAAATTGTGTATTTTATAACAATAAAAGTTATTTTTGGTTACCTTTTTATAGGACCAATCTTTTACTTATTTTATTGTATTTCACACACACTTTTACTATTATTATTCCTGGCATTTTTTATTTTTATTTTTATTCTTATTGTATCCCGTTCCAAGAAATCCATAGGTGGGGATAATTCCACCAGCGCTGTGGCAATAGAGCAGTATTTTCTGCTCTACTCTTGTGAGTATATTTTATTTTATTTTATTTATTTTATTGTTCTTACTGAGAGCACTATTTGCTGTTTCTTATACCTTGTGGAATACGAGGATACCCAAGCCGGACGGACGGACCTACCCTTCCAGTACATCCTTTAGTGGGGATTATACCACTAAGTGCCCTTCACCCCAGAGCTGGCCCTAGCTCCATCAAATGTGAGTGTACAATCCTCCTTTTTACTTATTTTTACCCTTTGAGCTACAATATTTCACCATTGGCAGTTTTTTGTGTTTTCTTTTATCTTCACATATACGGATCAACTCCTGAGGATTGTACACATACCCTATCAGTGAGACTGTTTTTATTGATTTTATTCAACATTTTCTTATCATTTGATCTTTACTGAACATCTGGATGGACTCTGTTTTATTCATTATTTTTATATAATTGCAATAGAGACTATTATACCCAGGTTTTATCACTTTGCTGATTATACACTTCAACCAATTGGTTTCTATTTTATGGTACTGTTCTCTGTACAATAGTGCAGCCCTTAACTCCTCTTTTTTCTTCCTATCTTACCGAGAGTCTTGAGGGATTCCCTTTTTAGGGTTGCTGCTTTCTTCTCTGTTATTAAGCGCAGACTCTTCCCTTCTGTTTTTATGAGGTTCTATGCACCTCGCTCATACTAGATTAAGCCATTTAAAAGCTCTCTTCATTTACCCTCCATCAATCTGAGCTATTCACACATTACAGGCAAAAACAAAACACCTGCCATGTTCATATATCTTGCATAGGGAGTAAGCAACAATTTTAATCAAAAGTGCCAATTAAAAAAGCTTAAAGTAACATTTTCAGCTCCTTTTATAAAATATGTAGTTTTTTTTAAATCTATTATTTTAGCTTTACTTCACAACTTGTTTGTCAACTCACCGCGACTTTTTGTTTTGCAGATAAACTCTTTCGCTTTTAAAAACTGTAGAGCAAAGGTAGTGACTGAGATCAAATGCCTAAATCATAAGATTCTGAATCATGCTGTCACATAAGATGTATTTGAATACATTGATATCAATTAAATTTTGAGTTTTCAAAGTTCAGCAGGGAAAATGTCAGACCATTTAAATAAAATATGTAAAATTGCATTCCAGATGCCAATTTAATAGCGTAATCACTTTTTTTTCTACTCGTGACAAGGCAGAAGAGAAGGTGACTGCTTTTTGAGGAGCAGACAGAGCATGCTGAACCAGTAGGAACAGAACCAGTGATTCATAGTGGTTGATTAATTTATTGCCCATGCTTGGTAGTTGCTGAAATCAGCAGATGAACTGAAAGGAATTGCTGAGTTAAATAAATACATACATAAATAATTTGCCTACAAGCTCGACCATACAAAAGATGATAATTATCTTGAGCTTGTCTCTGATATTTTATTGGTTTACTGTTAGTTGAGGTTATGGGTGCAAGAGTACTCCAGATTTTGAGTGCAATTAAAGTGAATCAATATTATCTTTTAGGATATGCATCAATATTTAAATGCTTTCTTCTTGTACTTTTATAACATTTCACAAGAGGACAGGGCAACTAAGGCCACACATTGAAGTATGATAAATCTTTAACTTGGACTGCTAAGGTCTCAGCTTAAGTCTACACTGCGGCGTTTGTTCATTTTGCCGCATGCTGTATATATAACTCAATATTTATTTTCACAGCTTCCTTACTTAATTGCTTACTTAATCCTCTGATTATGAAAAGTCTGTGCAATATATATCCATTCAATTGATTGCTCTGTTTCTGACTCTGGCACTGAACTAGCAATTTGTTTTGTATATGTTACATGTTTGTAGTTAGGACACAGCTTCTCTAATGTAAATCAAAACAGAAACAGCTAATATTTAAAGACCAGAGATGTAAGCGTGTCATGCAGTATAAATAATGTCCCCCTAATATTATACTTCCCAACAGTACGGAATTCTGTGGTGCAGTCCTACTATCCCGGGTTTGTTTCTTAATATCCTGCATCTATGGACATGAGAGAAATATTCCCAATAGAGTCAGTGTGCAAACTTACCGGAGAGCATTGGGTCATACAACACCACTAAGTTCATGGGCAGCTTGGTATGGGGCCGACCAGCCAGGCTACTTTGCATCCATGCCAAAATTTTATGCGTGGGCTTGAAACTCATCATAACACCAGCATATCTTCTTCCCTGCCCTATCAACTGTTCCAGATACATAACTCATAATGCTGGGATGTTGGCAACATTAGGCAATACATAGATCCTCTATAAACAGAATATGGTGAGTGATCTGAGATGCATTCTCCTTTTTTTGATCCCTGTTTTATCGATTAATGAACCCTCAGGAGCATTGTACAATTATATTAGAACGTAATAGATAATTAAATTAAGTAAGTATGAGGTCATGATAACGAAAATAGCATTGAAGATGTGGCCAAACTGAAGGCATAGCTGACTGAAACATTTTTTCTGTTTGGATTTTTTTTCTCTTTAAATTTGCAATTCATTTTGAATTCTCACTTTAGTAAATAACCCGTTTATTTGCATATTTTGCATCTGATTGCCCCATTATCTAAGAATTTAAGAGCTGAAATTCTGCAAAGCTGTGTGGGTGTGACTGATCTCATCTGACCACCTGTCACATTTAGTTGGTTAGTGTGTCCCCAATAGGTAGATGCCTCATATTGATTGATAAAGGGCCTCTCAGGTATCAGCAGTAATCTTGTCCTATCAGTAATATCACTACATATGTTTCATGCCATCAAAAGGACATAAACCTAAAAAAATTATAGAGAAGAAAGATTGGAAAAATTGGAAAACTCTTATTTTAGAACATAACTCTAATCACAAGGCTAAAGCTTTCCATAACTGCATATACAATGAAATGTAAAATAACTAAAAGTAAGAGTTACCAAAAGACTAATAGTCTCTTCCCAAATGAAATGTTCTATTTAAAATATTAATATCAAGATAAAATATATGAAGCATTCAGAATTGACATTTCAATATAATTCCTATCTTTTTGACATTAGGCTTTATTGTCAATTTGGCATTTTTCATTCTGTCAATTAAACTTTTTTACATTCTACCATTTTGTATTATTGAGTAATGTCATGGTATCTTATAGAGTAATGTGTTCTAGGGATGTGCACTATTTTTATTACACTTGCTACTTAAGTCAAGGAATAGTTTTATAGTTACATGCTTATCTTCACTGCACACATTTACTGCATATGACCAGCACTAAATAATTACCTGTTTTGCATGGAAATTACTTATGCAGTCACGATATCTTGCCTCTTCAAATAGGAAAATAGGTTCTTGTCTAAATCTGCATATTTTCTGATAAAACAGCCAACTTAAATAAATGTCTTTTTTTTTTTTTTTTTTTTACAGCTTGTGATCTCTCATGGATATATTCTAAATATATGTTTGATGAGAATATAAACAGCAAGGCTGTAACAGATCACCTGGCACCCCGACTTGGCACCTCTGTTGAAGGATGCTCCTAGCGCTTCCTGAGGGCTCCAAGCAGTCCAGCTGACACCATAACCACCATAGACTCCTCCAGAGAGCAAGGCAGGAACAAGCTCTTACAAGAGCTTAGGAGTAATTATAGCAAGAGAATAAGCAGAGCATAGCAATCCCTTGTAGCAGATTCCTCCAATAAGAGACAACACTCCGAATTGAGGGTAAAGTATAACTGACTGTACTGGCACATACAGCCTCTTTATTCACATTCTACAAACATAGTACTGCCCACAGGGTTTTGAAGAACAACCAATCAACACATTACAACACAGGTAACACTCCCATTCATTACATCAGAAATCCTCTCCTCTGCCTGTGAAACAATTATCTCAACACAATAGACTAACTTAATTACCACAGGCAGGAAAATACAGTATTATAAAACATATCACAGGAACCCCAAAATATGGAATAACCCCATAAAAATATATATATATATCATCGGAACCGGGAGATCTTGATTAACCACATATCCAAAATTCACCCAGATCCGTTCAGTAGTTCGGAAGATACGGTTTAATGCAGATTCCGCAGAGCATATACAGGCTATATGAAAAATAATTACTGTTAAATGCGTCCCCTGTTCTGTAGTTTAAAACTACTGAACGATGTCTTTGTGCACCAAATACCGGCGAGATGGCACCGTGTAGAAAAGTCAAAACAGTGTCTGTGAGTTAAAATATCCACCATCCATTGTTCTCACCATGTTCCTCTGATACATGAAATGGTGGCCACCCAGTAACTCCATAGTTTATCTGGTAGTCTATCCAGCCGGACCAACAGATGAAACACATGGGGAACAGTGCAACAAACGAGGTAATCATAAAAAATATAGACCACAGTCATATTTGTGCACAATCTCCAGTTTTGTCACAGGGCACAAATAGTGTTTTCAAATGCCATATATCCCAGGGCCAGGTAAGCAGCCCCCTCCAAGAACATGTGGCGAGGTCTGTTCCGTCACAAAGGCTAAACCATTGTTCAGAACTGTCATAAGAAATTTATTTTTTCCTCATCCATCAGGAAAACATTGTCATCAATGCCATGATCAATATTGGATATGGCCATATACTTTTATTTTTTACTTTTTATTATTTGTTTCCATCCCCTTGTGAAGTATCGTGCTGCAGACTCTTGAATATCTCATACTTGGTGGGAACTTTTTTTGGAAATAATACACTTTGCCTATATTGACCCAAGGCTCAAGCTACAGATGACCGGATGTTCAGTCTGTTTAAAATTGGCTAACTTGGAGCATGTCCGCTATTTGAAATTATATACTTTATCTATATACAATGCTTAGTTGATATACTCCTAGACAAAAGCTATAGAACATTGTGTAACAAGTGTTAGTGTTATATCCTGTATGTTTCTGCCATTGGCCTTATTTCCTGTGTTTCTCCCTTTGATCATAACAGCTTAGTAATGTGTAATTTGGAACTGCGTAGTTGATATCTAATTTTAAGTGCGTATGTGTATTAATTCTAAGTGCGTAGTTATATTGAAACTTAACCTATGTGCAAGGCCTGAATATGAAGATACTTCTGCAAGCTTGCTATAGGTTAAGATGTTAAGATAATATAGATGATTGTATTAGGATTGGATAATGCTTGTAAAGACCACCCCTGTTTCATGCTGAATATAACCTGTTACACAGTCCATTAAACGTTAGAAGTCACCTTGAACCTTACATTGTCTTGTTTTGTTAATTGGGGCTCCTCACCAGCTGGTTTGGGGACAAGGAGAAATACAGAGAGTTCCAAATTTATAAGAAAGACCATGGCAAAGGGAAATTCCTGACAAAGAAAATTCCTCACTATCAGAACTATGCCACCAATTCTGAAAATATAGGTTGTATTGTCTCACAAATGTGAGTACAGTTCTAATGTTCTTACTTTAACACTATATTGTGTTTTTTTTTTCTTTTTTCATATTCATACTTATGCTGCTGAAGAGGCTGTGACAAATTTACATACTTTTGTAGGTCATTATACTACCCTACACCTGATCCATTGAGCTTGTGACATAGGCTGTGACCCCTTGTGAGTATTTAATTTAGAATTCATTTATGATGTCACACTATTGTACTTTTTTCTCTCCTTTGTGTATTGTTGTATATTTACAACTGAATATCACAGAAGTCATGCATGAACCACATGAATCCATATGTGTGGACTACATCCACTGCATCCTACTTAGTCCAGAGCTCATTTGAAGCTCCAGAACTGTTTTGAAGTGGACATTCTGTTGTGTGTCCTCCAATTATTGCAATATACTGTGACCAGCGGCGCACATACTGTGGTCACCGGGGTCGCAGCTGCGACCAGGCCCGTCACTCCAGAGGGCCCGGCCGTCCTGCGGACTCCCGCGACCGTGTATATACTGCCACGTTTTGCGGCCCTGGCCCGTGCGGCAAACCGTTAACAGTGCGACCGGGCTCCCATTGATTACATCACACGATGGGAGGAAGTGACTCCCTGGTCACTCCTCCCAGCTAACAGAGCCCACGCAGGAGGAGGGAGTCAGAGTAGAAACTCTGACTCCCATCATGCTGAGCCCCCACTGGACCCCAGGGAAAGTTACAAAAGGTAGGAAATATTTTGTGTATGTGTGTGTGTCTCTGTATGTGTGTGTGTGTGTCTGTTTTGTGTGTGTCTGTCTGTGTCTCTGTATGTATCTGTGTCTCTGTGTGTGTGTGTCTGTATGTGTGTGTGTCTGTGTCTGTCTGTCTCTGTATGTATTTGTATCTGTGTGTCTCTGTATGTATCTGTGTGTCTCTGTGTGTGTCTGTGTGTGTGTCTGTATGTGTGTATGTGTCTGTCAGGGGTCTGTATGTGTGTATGTGTCTGAGTGTATGTGTCACTTGTTCTTTTCTTTCTCTCTCTTTACATGTACCTATGTAAAATCCAAGTCCCATAAGAATCAAGATTACCTGGTGAAAAGTGAAAATTGTGAACTGTGACCCTTGGACTCTTTCTCACGATTTTAAAATTTAACACATAATATATTTGACATTTATGCATCCTATTTTTTTTTTTTTTTTTGCTTATCTGTAGGGTTACTTTTAGGTTACAAAGATTTGAAGATTTCCTATCCCTCATTGTAATCTGAAATATCAGTGTGGAGCTGAAATAGTGTGAAAGACACGATCACACTTATATGAGAATTATTTGTTAACATTTGTATGCTTTTTAACATCGCACTATTTTGCTGTTTTTATTTTAGTAAAATAGAGACAGTCTAAAGCCACACAGAAATCAACAAGCACATATGTTTTATCTATATAGATTAATGGATGTAAGGTGAGCAGCTGAAAGTCAGCAATTATATTAGAACTCTGTATAATACATTGGAGGGTAAATGAGAGTGGGAAGAAATACGTGGTTACACAAAAGAACCATTTAAAACATGTTGTGTTTAACAGAAAGATAATGAGTACTCCAAGTGCATTTTGGGAAAGAGTTTCATGTGGGGCCTAAAATGGAACTTTATTAGCAAAAGTGTTACGTGCTGTGCAAAATTAACAATGCTGATGCCTCATGTCTTGTCATGCTATGCATGTAGCCACTTGCATAAGAAAATGATACACACACACAAAACGGACTCTAAGGTGGAAGTATATGCAACAATTGAAGACTATACTAGCTTTGGTGTACTAATAATCATAGAAACATAGAATGTGACGGCAGATAATAATTTTAGTAATGACAGGAGGCGAGTATTTTTCATAATCTCTTGTTACTAGCTCCACAGCAGCAAAGAAACACATAGAGAAAAGAACCAATCACAAAGAGAGTAGGATGTACATGCAGGGCTGCAATCAGAAATTTTGGGGGAGTCTGCCTCCGGGGGCCCATTCTGAGTCCGGTCACAAGGATGCCCCGTGTGGTGTGTAAAATGGATACAGATTGCACATTTGTATAATGGATGTAGTTTTGTGTGTTTTAGATAAAGTGTGTGTTTGTGTAGTGAATGCAGAGTGTTTGTGTTGTGGTTTTAGTGTGTGTATGGTGAATGCAGTGTTTGTTTTTGTTGTGGCTTTAGTGTGTGTATGGTGAATGCATTGTGTGTTTGTGTTGTGGTTTTAGTGTGTGTATGGTGAATGCAGTGTGTGTGTTGTGGTTTTAGTGTATGTATAGTGAATGCAGTGTGTGTTTGTATTGTAGTTTTAGTGTGCGTATGGTGAATGCAGTGCGTGTTTGTGTTGTGGTTTTAGTATGTGTATGGTGAATGCAGTGCGTGTTTGTGTTGTGGTTTTAGTGTGTGTATGGTGAATGCAGTGTGTGTGTTGTAGTTTTAGTGTGTGTATGCTGAATGCAGTGTGTGTTTGTGTTGTGGTTTTAGTGTGTGTATGGTGAATGCAGTGTGTGTGTTGTAGTTTTAGTTTGTATGGTGAATGCAGTGCATGTTTGTGTTGTGGTTTTAGTGTGTGTATGGTGAATGCAGTGTGTGTTTGTGTTGGGGTTTTAGTGTGTGTATCGTGAATGCAGTGTGTCTGTAGTTTTAGTGTGTGTATGCAGTGTGTGTTTGTGTTGTGGTTTTAGTGTGTGTATGGTGAATGCAGTGTGTGTTTCTGTTGTGGTTTTAGTATATGTATGGTGAATGCAGTGTGTGTTTGTGCTGTGGTTTTAGTGTGTATGTTAAATGCAGTGTGTGTTTGTGTTGTGGTTTTAGTGTATGTATGGTGAATGCAGTGTGTATGTTGTGGTTTTAGTGTGTGTATGGTGAATGCAGTGTGTGTTTGTGTTGTGGTTTTAGTGTTTGTATGGTGAATGCAGTGTGTGTGTTGTGGTTTTAGTGTATGTATGGTGAATGCAGTGTGTGTTTGTGTTGTGGTTTTAGTGTGTGTATGGTGAATGCAGTGTGTGTTTGTGTTGTGGTTTTAGTGTGTGTATGGTGAATGCAGCCGTTTTGGTTTTACATTTTATTCCCCCCTCCCTGCTTCTTACCTAGCCAGGGAGGGGGGAGATCGCATCCCTGGGGGTCCGGTGGTCTGGTAGAGGGAGCCAGCCACTGAAGAATGTAGATGGGGACCAGCCAGCACATCTTAACTTTCCAGCAGCTCCTGTGTCTGTAACTCTCGCGAGCTGTGCCTGTTTGCCGCGCAGAGCGTTGCCATGGTAACCAGTGACAGCACTCTGCCGGCCGCGGAGCTTGCGAGACTTACAGGCACAGGAGCTGCTGGAGAGTTAAGATGTGCTGGCTGGTCCCCTTCTACATTCTATACGTAGCCGGGGCCCGAGGTGAACATATAGATAGCGATAATCGCTATCTATATGTGCACAAATGGAAGTGGGGCCCGGGACTCCCAGAGCAGTCCGGGCCCCCAAGGACCACCGGGCCCATGACAACCGTTATGGTTGTCATGCCCTGATGGTGGCCCTGTGTACATGAGGTATAATAACCTAAGCATTTCCTCTTTCAGAAAGTGACATCAAGCAGAAACAAACATATAACATGCAATAACAGTAACTCCTAAATCCAACATCCGAAGGAGCAAACTTCCAGAGAATTCTACACAAACAACCAAAATGTCTTTAGGGATAAATCAAACTGAAAAGAAAATGTGTGACAGGTTTAGACACATAGTCACGAGTGTGGAAATCCAAATAATGCACAGTATACATCATTCCATAGTAGTAAATTGTAAATTGTTTTCTGATAACGGAAAAACAATCGTATAAAACTCCAATGACAATTCCAGACCAATTTAAATACAATCATCAACGTAAACACAAAACATTAAGAGGCTAACTTACCTTAGACCAGTGACACATATAAAGAAAGCGAACAGAAAGGGTGGGATAGCAAAGCAGAGAGGGAAAATACTCGCCTCCTGTCATTACTAAAATTAAAATTATTAGTACACTAAAGATAGTATAATCTTCAATTTTACAACATGGCAGGAGGCTTGATATTTTATAAAATTATAAAATTAAGGAAGAATATGAATAGTGTGACAAGAGACATAGAATGTCATGGAATAAGAAAAAAACATCCATGTCGAACTCCTGAACATCCGGTACATAACGGAAAGACACCAGACCAAGCATAAAAGTCAGTCAGTAGATGCCAGTTCCCTAGAAAAACTGAGAATGATCTCCACATCTCATAGGCCGGAGTTGTATGTCAATGGGTAGTTGTACACAAGGGGCTTCTTGCCCCTTGGGAGTCCCCAGACAGGGCCATGGGCCATTGAACTGTTCGAACACAACACATAATGGATCGAGGTTCCGTATCAAACACCAACCAGACTGGTAATCAATACAACAACAAATAGAAATATGGGAGAAAAAGTACAATTTGGTGCTACTATCACCTAGTGTGAATCACTCAGCCACACCAAATTAGAGTGTACAAAAAATATATAGAAAGGTGAGAGCACTCTAAAACATGCAATTGAACTTGTTACCAGTATTGTCTTGAATTCAGCTCTAAAAGACAGCAAGACATAAAAAGAAACATAGAGTAATATTGACAGATTATAAATATTGTCCGTAAAATACTGGTAAAACTCACATTTTTCTGAGTCACTTATATAAGCTGACTCAGACTAAAAGCTTGTAATGGAGATGAAGATCCTTTAAACTAGACGTCATTTGAATGAGTTCCCTCTGGATGTTGATCTTACAATTATTCCAAGATGCAAAGTCAAAATAAAACTTGTTTATTTAATAAAAACAAAATTGTTAAACTCAAACATAAAATAAAGATTGTCCATATGCAGTTACCACGACGCGTTTCGGTGGAATAGCCTTTCTCAAGTGATGTCATCTTCCACTGATCAAACACAGGCATCTGTGCCACTCTGTCTGGGAGGGAAGAGCATGGGCAGTCCGACTGCAAGCGAGGCACCATCACCCTCAGCTACCTGGGGCTCACCCAGAAAAACACGAATGCAGAGCCATATGGGGATTCAGAACCTCAGTCGTTTGTTCCATGATGGACAGATAATGTTGCAGTCCTCAGCCGAGGAGGGGTCTAACTGTGGGGACAGGGCAGGTGCCTAAGTCAGCATACTGCATTTGGCAGAGGTCTTTTTCCTTAGACAGCAGAGGTCTAGTGTCTTTGCCATTCCAGAGGTGCTTGCTATGATGGGGGGACTCATTAGCAGATACATCCCAGGCATCAGAGTCCACCCTATACTGGCGTTGAGGGGACCAGCCCTCAAGCCAGAACATTTGAGAGTGCTTTCTCCCCGAATGCAGCCACCATTGTGTGTATCATGACCTGAAATTCCACAGGGTTAGCCAAGGAATCTTCCATAGTGGCAAATTGTTTGACATTGAATTAGGGCTCACCCAAAAAAGCAGACAGATAGATTTATCATGATATGGAATACCCCTGTAGAAGGCACAAATTATTAGGCTATTTCAGAATGCAGGGCAAGCAGATCAGACTACCATAGTAGCAGGCAATGCTCACCCCTGCAGGGTTGTAATCTGAACAGTGGCCAAATAAAATAGACTGGGGCTCACCTAGTAAACAGAGGCTACAACAGCATGCCTCTACTCAGCAGCATAGTGCAGCACACATATAGTAGGGGCCTCACCCCAGGTGCACAGGGTATGAATCCTGAAGTGCTGGCCACAGCCCTGATAGAGAGCAACAATCAGTTCTCCAATAATTAATTGTCATTGGAGATATTACTTTAAGCAGGAAGTGCTGAAAATCCTGTCCAGCAGTTAACAGAGGCTGCAACAGCATGCCTCCACTCAGCAGCATAGTGTAGCCAGGGTTGGACTTTAGAAATAGTGTTTTTACTCACCTTTTTTCCCCCACGCCGTGCTGCGGGGCTGGCATAGATTTTTTTTCACGGCTGCTTTGTATCCCTAGTCTGGCCCTGAGTGTAGCATAAACATAGCAGGGGGTTCACACCAGGTGCACGGGGTATGGTATGAACCCTTCAAGTGTGGGCCACAGCCCTGATAGAGTGCACTAATCTGTGCTCAATCAGTTACTTCAATGTCATGGGGGATATTTCTTTAAGCAGTATGTCCTGGAAATCCTGTTCAGGAGCTAACAGAGGCTGTAAACTGCCTGACTCCATTCAGTAGGACAATGTAGTAAAAACATAGCCAGGTGGCTCACTCCAGGTGTACAGGATATGAACTCTTGAGTGCAGGTCACAGTCCTGATAGAGCGCACTAAACCATGCTCTAACAGTTAATCTGAGGTTATGGGCGATATCCCTTTAAACATTTTAATATAAATGGAGTAATTCAACATTAATATGCAAGTATAGTACAGAAGAATACTTACCTGTACCTGGATTTAAAATTGGGACCTTAGGATCCAATGTCTGTCAGAGACGGCTGAGCTGTGAGAGCAGCTAGGGCTAAGCTGTCCAGTATAAGCATAAGCCTACTCCCGAGTGCCAAAATCGTGGAGCGTGGGTGTAGCAAGATGGCTGCCCTCAATCTTTCAATATGCAAGATTAAGATGGCCACCATGGCTCGATAGCAAGGCTCGCGAATCCAGCAGACGCCAAACTCGAGAGTGCGATGCAACAGGAGTAAAGGCTGCTGTCGTGCCGGGACCCACTGGAAAACCAGAGGGAAGGGAAAACAACCGCCAGAGAACCAGTGGAACCAGTGGAAGGATACGGATAAAGCCCCAGCAAGCCTCAAAAGTCCCCCAAGCCCCAGAGAAGTGAGAACAAGGAGGGGAGAGGGCCATGAACAAGGTAGAAAATATAACAAATAATATAGAAAAAACACAGATGAACATAGCATAGAAGCACAGCAAAAACAAACAGCAAAGCATATTGAAATATAATCCAAAAACAACCCCAAAGAGGCAATAAAAACATAAATTAATGGAGAAGAGTAATACTTGATGGAACAGCAAAGAAAGAGGAAGTACTTAAGTCATTATACCTCATGTACATCCTACTCTTTTGTGATTGGTTCTTTTTTTCTATGTGCTTCTCTGCTGCTGTGGAGCTGGTAAAGAGAGATTATGCAAAATATAAAGCTTCCTGTCATGTTGTTAAATTTATATACATGAGTCCCAATGTGTTCAGTCAAGAAAAAATCTCAAGCCACACAGAAGTCAAAAAGTGACTTATTGAGATGAAGGAGCTATAGAGATTAATGGCCCGGAGTGAAACAATTAAAATTGAGTCAATGACAATAACACTGTAAAATACATTGATGTATGTAGGAAGAAACAAGTGGTTACTCAAAATAACCATTTAAAACACATGATGTGTTTGCCAAGAAGCTAGTTAAGGCAACATATACATTCTAGGAAAGTGTTTGTATTTCAATGGAAATAGAGGTTATTTGCTTTTTTTTACAAAAGTGTTGTGTGGTGCAAAACTAGCGAAGCCAACACCTTATGTCTTATGTCATACTATGCATATAGTTCAAACCTATTATATTGTGGACAGACTTTTAAACTTTTTATCATCGGGTACCTGAACGCTATGTTTACATTTGTGTATTTAAAACCCTCTACCCCAAACCCCAGATGAGATTTCACATGAATAATTATATCAAATGATTTTAACAGAGGCATTTCTACTTATCAGGTTTTGGGGGTATATATGTTATTATTGTCTAATTTTATATTTTTCCACTTTATTTTTATTATTATGTATTATTTAGTGTATATAATTGAAAACAAAATGAGGTATTATAATAATTTGTCAGTCATATCAACTATTACAGTAGAAGCATATTCTTTAAAATTATTCAGTTTAAATAATATAATTATAATCTATGATAATGACCTATATCTGCGGCCCTCTAGATGTTTTGGACTACATCTCCCATAATGCTCTTAGGGCCATTAGCAAAGCATCAAGGGAGATGTAGTCCAAAACAACTGGAGGGCCGCAGATTGCCCAGCCCTGACCTATATGATTAGGATGGAATGCATTTTAGATTAAAATTAATTTAGAATATAATTACAGTTATATCTCCAAGTATATGTTGTGTTGCAACCCACTTTATATATGACACATATATAAACGTTTACCATAGAACAGGGATAGGAAACCTTCAGCACTCTAGATGTTGTGGACTACATCCCCAATGCTCGTACACCCATAATACTGGCAAAGCATCATGGAAGGTGTAGTCCAAAACATCTGGAGTGCCGAAGGTGGCCTATGCCTGCCATAGAATAAAGATATTTATTGCAGCATTATAAAAATATATGCTTTTCCTCTTTGGAGTTTTAGTTAAGCACATCCACATATAGTACATGATAATCACATTCTCTTCCTATTTTATATAGAGGCTTTAAATGTACAAACTGAATTAATTACTTATCAACTTTTTATATAATAAAATATACTGAACCTAGCAAACAGTAGGTGAAAATTCATGAATACTTTGATTTTAATTGCTTATAAGGAAAGAAAAAAGTAAAAACTATTTTACAAAAGAATACAGATAGGCACATATAGTAATTAATGTAGGCCAGCAGTAGGAGCAGAATTTTTTCAGATCAAATTATTCGTAGTGCTCTGTGATACACAATAGCAGGGCAATTTCCATGGTGCAATCACACAAACAGTACAACCACACACATAGATAAACATTTGTGGTGTATTTTTAGCATGTTTAAACCATATACTATATAGAATTTACAATTGTCCATTGTTTGAATTGCAGATGTTGACTAATTAAACAAGACTGTGCATACTTTGTTGTGTTACTCAATTTAAAGGGAATCTGTCATAACCAGTGGTGACAGTTGAAATTTTAAGATGGTGGGATGCCAAACTCCTCCCTCAAAATGTTACTCCTCCCTATACAGTACAGAGAGGCTAAAAAAAAATAGGGATAACTGAACATAATACTGATATGTTCATACAATAAAAATAGTTGGGCATAACATAAAGATACCTGTACAATATATAGAGCTTAGTACAATACAGAGATATTCATACCACAAATAGAGCTGAGAAAAATAGAGATATAATACACAAACCTGGTCACAATACAAAGATATGTATATAATATGCAGAGCTGGGTAGACTACATACCCATACAACAGGCAGATATGAATACAATATAGAAAAATAACACACAGAGCTGGGCACAATAATTATTATTATATATATATATATATATACCGCCAACAAATTTCGTAGCACTGTACAATGGGTGGACTAACAGACACATATGTGTAACCAGATGAGTTGGACATATGGGAACAGAGGGATTGAGGGCCCTGCTCAATGAGCTTACATGCTAGAGGGAGTGGGGTATAGTGACACAAAAGGTAAAGGTAGAGTAGTAAAGTAGGTTGCTAGGATAGTGTTCATTACACACACACAAACACAGCACCACTCACGAACATAGAACCTCTCACACACACAAACACAGCACCCATCACAAACACAGACACAGTACTCCTTACACACAGCACCCCACCCCCACCCCCCCACACACAGAGCACCCCTCACACACAGCACCCTTCACACACACAAACACAGCACCCCTCACACACACACAGCACCCATCACACACTCAAACACAGCACCACTCACAAACATAGAACCTCTCACACACACAAACACAGCACCCATCACAAACACAGACACAGTACCCCTTACACACAGCACCCCACCCCCACACACACACACAGAGCACCCCTCACACACACAGACAGAGCCCCCCTCTTTTACTGTATCTGCACATGTGTCAGGGTCTGTATCTGTGTACCTGCATGTGTATCAGTGTAGGTATCTATGTCTGCATGTTTGTCAGTGTTTTATTCTGTCTGTATTTGTATGTGTGTCAGTGTTTGCATCTGTGTATCTGTATGTGTGTTTGTGTGTGTGTGTGTGTGTGTATGTATGTCAGTGTTTTTATCTGTATGTTTGTGTATCATTGTGTCTATTCATCTGTAACCTGTATGTATGTCATTGTGTGTATCTGCATGTGTGTCAGTGTTTGCAATGGTGTATCTGCAGGTGTGTGTGTGTGTGTGTGTGTATCTGTATCTATATGTGTGTCAGTGTTTGTTTATGTGTTTCTGCATGTATGAAAGTTTGTGTATCTGGTGCAGAGGAGTAGCAGGGGGAACGTGGGGCAGAAGAGAAACAGGGAGCGCCTGGGTCAAAGGAGAAGGGGATATGGGACAGAGAAAAGAATTATAAATTTGAAATAAATGCAATTATATTAATTATAAACATTTTATTAATGGGAGGGGTATAATTTATGGAAATGGGCTTCCAAGGGGTGCTCAAGTAAAAAGTAGTTAGGGAACCACTGCTCTGCGCTGACTTACAAAGGTCCTGCATAATCCGTACTCTCCCACCTTAAGAATATCTCCTCCCTACATCATACTCTAAGAGAGGTACTTCTTCACATGAAGCACTCTACCCCCTTGACTGTAACTATTTGTTTTCCACTTTAAAACTCACTTATTGTTCTTTTATATATTTGTGTGGCGCAGCCCTCCCGTTTTTTTTTTTTTCATCTGTGATTTTTTTGTAAAGGGTTTAGAGGGAATCCCTTTTCTAGGGTTGCTGCCTTCCTTAGTGATCTGTGTTTATCAGCACTGACCTATTTGTGTGTTTTTACCTGCATAACTCATGTCTCGTGTCTCGCTCATCTCATCCCATCTCATCTCTAGTAGTTAACAGATTGATAGTGCTTTAAGCATGCAGACTAAACTCCATGTATGCTAATGTCCTGGGGGTGGTGCAATTTCCCTTATGCCACTTTGCCAGCACAGAGTGTTAATGTGATATGTCTACTATCAACTTCATCCTATCTCATCAGTGAAACTGCAACTAGGAGATAAACAATGTATCCTATAATTCACTGCTGGAAAGGAGTAATAGAAACACATAGTCCAGAATGAGAAGCTCCTGAGTGGTAAAGTTTGCTGGTCATGGAGGAGTGTGTGAGAGCCTTTAAACATTCAGTAACTCTCAGAACCTTAGAGGCATTTTCTTTTAATTTTATTAACACTTATTTTTTATTGATTTCATATTTAAATTGGCTTCTATTGTATCCCTTTATCATAGCATGGAAGACAAAACTCAGGATATATTATAAGTGATTTACTACTTTTTGGGTTTGTATTATTCAACCAGCAGATTGTTTAGATAATATCATTTGCAGCTTGAATCCTTTATTTAACATCAATTTGTAGAATGAGTGCAAATAGCAACCAAGAAAGAGAAAAATGTTCAATTGCACTTAATCCCACTGAGAAAAACATAAATTAATAATTGGTGTGTGGAGGAGTAGTACATATCTTTGAAGGTCATGCAAACATAATATACCACAACATAATCAAAAATGCTTTCTCAAAAATAACCAGGCCTCAAGCTTTAAGGAGACACATTATCTATAATATGAGAGGTTCGAATGCAAGTCAGAGCTGACATTGGGCCTTTCATTGGTCCCCGATGCGATGAATAATTTGTTAATTTATTTCGACAATGAATATTTAAGAAAGGGAAAAAGAACTGCCAGGTAGTGAACAATGATGCAACGCTAAAATCGCATATTGTGATTCAAATTAATTGAAAAAAATATATATATTTTCAATAACATTATGCAATGTGCCAGTTAATTTCTTCTTGCAATCTTACTTTAATTTCTGCCAATGTTTTCACCCTCTAGTAACAGTAAAGAGTGTTTTATGTCCTTATATTATATTTTCTAAATTTTCTGCACCTCTTCCTAAGACAAGGGTAATCTTATCAGGAAGCAAATTATTTCCGTAGGGCAAAAGCTTAGTACTTTGTAAGAGACACAATGGTAAAAAAATTGTAACAGAAGGCTCTGTTTTCAAAAGGAAACGTATTCATTACATTAATATATGAGGAAGTAAAATTAAAGCTTGAAATTGAATGAACATTTACTTCTTTAGGAACATATGTCATAACATTGTACTGCAATTACTGCCTAACTTTTGAAAAATATTCTAAATACAGCATGATGGGATGGTATAAAATATTTTAAATTATGTGAAACTAATGACATTTTCATCAGTACATCTGATTGCACATACCAATTAGGTAGTTATTATAAAGCTATTTACATTTTGTTTTCTATAATTTGCAATGATGTTACTGTCACAAAATATGCCAAAATAGACTGAAAGTAGAGACCAGACTGTAGTTATATTTAGAACATCATTCATTAATATATTTTCATCATTAGACTATACTACAAAAATGTATTTAGGCTAAAAGGGTTCCTTCACATACATGGAATGGAACAAAAAGTGAATAAACAGAAAATAAACAGAAATGAAATGGGGATAAATTAGCCGGAATATTTTCTTAGTTGGGGACAAATATTTAGTTTAGTTATCTCTAAATATAATATTTAGTTATCTCTAAGGAAAATAAATAAATAGATACATTTGCAATAAATAAGTATTAAAGATAAGATAAATAAATAAATTAACCATGTAGTCAATGGGAGATTAATAGAGTTGAGTGGACACCTGGATGTTCGGGTTTGGCAGATTGAAGTCAATGGGTACCCAAACTTTTTGGGCACAAAAATGCCTCTAAAAAAGTCCTGGAAAGGGCTAGAGGGCTGCAAAAGGAAGTAAAATGGGGGTAAGAGTAGGACAACTGTCCTGCAAACAAATGTGGATAGGGAAATCACTTAAAATAACATAAAATACATAAAATAAGCAGCCGCTTAGTAGATAACTCCCTAATTCCCACGGTATAAGGGAGCTATCTACCAAAAGGCTGAAAGACCTAAATTGGTCTTTCAGACAAATTTACTAATACTAAGTAAAGATTACATAGTATTAGTAAATTCAGCCCCTACTCGCTAAACCGCGAGAAGGGCCGTGTCTAGCAAACAGTGAGCAGCCAGTGGCTGCTTAATGTAAAAAAAAAACCTATTGCCCCCACCCCTGTGCGACGGGTGGGGGCCCTAAATAACAATAAGGGGGGGAACCTACTGTCCTCCCCCCCGGCCCCCACCCCAGAGTGGTGGATGGGGGCCATAAACAAAAATTGGGGGGGACCTACTGTCCTCGCCTCCAGCCCCCACCCCTGAGCGGTGGGTGGGGGCCATAAATAAAAATTGGGGGGACCTAACCTGCGTGGCGGGTAGGGGCCATAATAACAATAAGGGGGGGACCTACTGTCCTCCCCCCAGCCCCCAACCCCTGAGCGGTGGGTGGGGGCCATAAATAAGAATGTGGGGGGGGACCTACTGTCCTCTCCACCGGCCCCCACCCCAGAGCAGTGGGTGGGGGCCATAAATAAAAATTGGGGAGGGACCTAATGTCCTCCCCCCGGCCTCCACCCCTGAGTGGCGGGTGGGGGCCCTAAATAACAATAAGAGGCGGACCTACTGAGCAGCGGGTGGGGCCCTAAATAAAAATGTAAACCCCCCCAGGTGACTAGGGGTCCCCAAACTCCTAGTCACCCCCCTACCCCCAAAAAAATAACCCATACCTACCCCCCTCATACTAAAAATAATGAGGGGGGACCCTTATCTAAATACCTTTAAAATAAAAAAATAGACTACCATTTGATGTCTTCTTTCTTCTAAACTCTTCTTTTTTTCAGCCCCAAAAAAGGCCAAATAAAAATCCATAATAACTGATGCACTTTAAAAAAAAAAAGGCTTGCCCCGCCCTGCAATTAGGCTTAGAGCACTCTGATTGGTGGATTTAAGCCATCCAATCAGAGTGCTCTGACAGGTAAATGAAGAGACTGACAGGTAAGTCTTTACATTTACCTGTCACAGCACTCTGATTGGTTGGCTTGAAATTCAAAAACCAAAGTGGTCTGTGTCATTTTACACAGCGTGGGAAAGTTCTTTGGAATTTTCCCATGCTGTGTAATTTGACTTATAACACTCTGATTGGGTATTTAATCCACCGATCAGAGTGCTCTTTGTCATTTTACACAGCGTGGGAAAATTCCAAAGAACTTTGCCACGCTGTGTGAAATGACACAGAGCACTCTGATTGGCTGGATTTCAAGCTAACCAGAGTGCTCCGTGTCATTTTACACTGCGTGGGAAAATTCCAAAGAACTTTCCCACGCTGTGTAAAATGACACAGAGCACTCTGATTGGTTAGCTTGAAATCCATCCAATCAGAGTGCTCTGTGTTATTTTACACATTGTGGGAAAGTTCTTTGGAATTTTCCCACGCTGTGTAAAATGACACAGAGCACTCTGATTGGGGGATTAAGTAACCAATCAGAGTGTTATGAGTAAAATTACACAGCATGGGAAAATTCCAAAGAACTTTCCCACGCTGTGTGAAATGACACAAAGCACTCTGATTGGTGGATTTAAGAGTGCTGTGACAGGTAAATGTAGAGACTTACCTGTCAGTCTCTTCATTTACTTGTCAGAGCACTATGATTGGATGGCATAAACCCACCAATCAGAGTGCTCTGAGCCTAATTGCAGGGTGCGGCAACGCTCATTTTTTTTTTGAAGTGCGTCGGTTATTATGGATTTTTATTTGGCCTTTTTTGGGACTGAAAAAAGTAGAGTTTAGAAGAAAGAAGACATCAAATGGTAAGTCTATTTTTTTTTTTTTACAGGTATTTAGATAAGGGTCCCCCCTCATTATTTTTAGGATGAGAGGGGTAGGTAGGGGTTATTTTTTTGGGGGGAGCGGGTCGACTAGGGGTTTGGGAACCCCTAGTCACCTGAGGGGTTACATTTTTATTTAGGGCCCCCACCCACCGCTAAGGAGTGGGGGCTGAGGGGGAGGACAGTAGGTCCTCCCCAATTTTTATTTATGGCCCCCACCCACCACTCAAGGGTTGGGGCCGGGGGGAGGACATTAGGTCCCCCCCAATTTTTATTTATGGGCCCCACCCACCACTCATGGGTGGGTGCCATGGTGGGAGGACAGTAGGTGTCCCCCCAATTTTTATTTATGGCCCCCACCCACCACTCAGGGGTGGGTGCTGGGGTGGGAGGACAGTAGGTGTCCCCCCCAATTGTTATTTATGGCCCCCACCCACCGCTCAGGGGTGGGGCCGGGGGGAGGGCAGTAGGTCCCCCCAATTTTTATTTATGGCCCCCACCCACCGGTCAGGGGTGGGGCCGGGGGGAAGGACAGTAGGTGCCCCCAAATTCTTATTTACGGCCCCCACCTGTCGCTCAGGGGTGGAGTGGCCGGGGGGAGGACAGTAGGTCCCCCCCAATTTTTATTTATGGCCCCCACCCACTGCTCAGGGGTGGGGCCGGGGGGAGGACAGTAGGTCCCCCCAATTTTTATTTATGGCCCCCACCCACCGGTCAGGGGTGGAGTGGCCGGGGGGGCCCTCCCCTTATTGTTATTTAGGGCCCCACCCACCATGTAGGGGTGGGTACGCGGGGGGAGGACAGTAGGTCCCCCCTTATTGTTATTTAGGGCCCCCACCCACTGCGCTGAATTTTTATTTATTTTTTAACAGTGAGCAGTTACAGGCTGCTCACTGTTTAATAGACATGCCCCTACTCGCGGTATAGCGAGTAGGGGCATAATTTAATAATACTAAGTAACCAAGTTATATAGAGGCTGGGTCACATGCTGCACTGGCCAATCACAGCCATGTCATTAGTAGGCATGGCTGTGATGGTTTCTAAGGGCAAACGAGTCAAACTCTTGTTGATTGGCTGCCCTGCAGCCTTTCGAAACGCGTCATTAAATCGCCTAACACCGAACTCCAACCCGAACATACAGTGATATGACTGTGTTCGGGTCCGGAGTCCAAAAAACTTAATGTTTGGTATGAACCCGAACATTACAGTCCAGGTTCGCTCAACTCTAGAGATTAATAGAGAAACAAATGGTAGAGAACACAAGTGAAGATCTTTGTTATTAGCAAATCTTGGTGGCCTCTGATAGTTATTAGTATATCTTAATCATGGGTTTAATGTTTGAATTGCAATAAGTAAATATACAAATTGCAATTTTGATGGAAAGTCTAAAAATTGTACATTTGCTACAAATTAGCCCTGCACCCTGATTTTCCTCCGAACCATGCCAATTTATTTCACATAACTCTCCAAGTCAGTTCTGGTTTAATTTTGGATATTTTGGCCTTGAATTTGAAACTCACTTTGAATTCATGGCTATTCTTACTTTAATGTATAACCCTGTTAGTTATGCAAACTCAGGGTATATGTGGACCTTAATGAACAACCATAATTATTATTTTTTTTACAATCTGTTTCACTGTCAGGTGTACATGAATTGAGACAAAATTATAGCATGTCAAGGTGACTGCTTTTAGTGCCTGCAGACGTTCTATACTTGAGACCATTTAAGATTAAGATGAAAACTACATGCTCAGTGTTGAGCTAAATTGATGACATCGATAAAGTAAATAAAAGCTCTAAATTGAAAGAACTCCTAGGAATAAATCAAAGGAAATCATATAACACAAACATGATTTAGAACATATGAAAAATGTTTAGCAAAGTCTATAATTAAATGAAAGTAAGTTAGAAGCTCCCAATGCGCACATGCAAATAGACAGATGTTACACTTTAATATTTTAATGCTGTGATAGCATGTTTTATATGTTTTAAATGTGATTGGGGAATGGAGGATATTATCTAGTTATACATTGTTTTATGAAGAGCAAGTAACTGCACACATATTTAGTTTGAACTAAGAAAACAAAACAAAACAAAAAAATTACATACATGGCTCAATGGCTCAACTTAGCATACCTGAATCATTCAGGATTATACACTAAAGTAAGAATTCAAACTGAATGCTATGCTAATTTCACATTTAAGGCCAAAGTAGCCAAAGTGGAAGCATATGACTTAGAGTATGTTTCCAGGTCAGTTATTTTTATCTTGAATTTAAAATTCATGTTAAATGCATCTTGAATTCTAATTTTAGTGAATAATCCTGTTACTAATCTTTTTGTCTGTGAGCTCTTGACATGGGCATTCAATTACAATGTGCATAAGAGGATGGAGTTCTAGGGAAATGTATCTTAAGAATGCATTCCAATAGAAAATATATATAACAGAATAACATTTAAAAAGTACATCAAGGGGGCGGGGCATGGCCGTCTACATAGGCGTGCGCACAGGGTGTGCCGGGTGTGCCTAGGCACACCCTAATCCCCACAGCACGCGCTATGTGCCTCCCTCCGTGGGCCGGTTTCCCTCACCAACCCACAGGCAGGGAGGGAGGCAGGAGAGGACCGGTTACCGCGGCAACGCTCAGATCTCGCGAGAGTGAACTCTAGCCTCACAGGGGGCAAGACTTCACTCTCCACTGGACCACCAGGGAAGGCAGGAGTACGGTCCCCCCTCCCTACATAAGGTAAGAAGGGAGGGGGGATATTAACTAAACGGCCTCCACACCCCCACATATAACACACAAACATACAGCACACACACATACATCACCCTTACACACACAGCATACACACACACTAACAGCACCCTCACACTAACAACACCCTCACACACACACACACACACACACACACAGACTTACACACAGCACCCTCACACACACAGCACCCTTACACACACACAGCACACACTAACAACACCCTCACACACACACACACACTAACAGCACCCTCACACTAACAACACCCTTACACACACAGCACCCTCACACACACAGCACCCTCACACACACAGCACACACTAACAGCACCCTTACACACACAGCACCTTTACACATACACACACACAGCACACACTAACAGCAGCCTTACACACACAGCACCCTCACCCACACACACAAAGCACACACTAACAGCACCCTCACACACACAGCACCCTCACACGCACACACTAACAGCACCCTTACACACACAGTACCTTCACACACACACAGCGCCTTCACACACACAGCGCCCGCACAAACAGCGCCTGCACACACAGAGCCTGCACACACACAGTGCCTTCACACACAGCACCTACACACACACACACAGCACCTACACACAGCACCCTCACACACACAGCAGTGTGTGTGTGTATGTATGTGTATATATATGTGTGTGTATATATATATATATATATATATATATACGCGGTGTGTATGTTTCTGCTTTAGGGTGCACACCCTTATACAATAGGCTGCGCACGCCTATGGCCGTCTATCTGCATACCTCGCTCTAAAACTGGCTAACTGACCGATACTGACCTGCAACAGATTTCCCTCCAAACCGGCGAACACTGAGAACGCAGCAGGCACAAGCTGGTGCAATCTTGATTCATACTGTGACAGATCACAGGGCTGGAGCGACTGAGGCCTAGCACAGTCCCAGCTGGGAGTGACGGCCGACCTTCAAAGTGGGGCCGACGGGCTATATCACGGCCGAATCCCATCCCCCCCCCCAGGACAGGTTATCCCAGTCCACACAACCCACTGCTGCTGTCACGAGGTCGACCGCCACATAATGTGAATATCACAACAATATCGGAGATCAACTAGAGGCAATCTTTAACCGCTTTTGGGCTGGACTGGAGGGAAGGAGGAGGTGGCAGGATGAGGAGGACACTATCCCTGCCTGAAAAACCGCAAAACTGAGAGGTGAGATTTCTGGGGCCCCACACATGCAAAATAACTCTGAAGGCACCTACGTCCCCTAAGCCAAACCCTCCTAAACCTCGGGCCAAACGAGGGTCGACCCTAGGGCACCGAACACGCCGGCGGAGGAGAGCAACACGCAGAACCTTATGTACCAATTCAGCGGGAAAGACCTTGGCCTCCAGCAAATACTGAGCTCGCAATAGCGTGGTGCAAGTCCCATCTCAGGCCGGAGGCAGGAGAGTCACCTCACACTGATACTGTAAAGTTCGGGTTCGTACCGAACATTACGATTTTTTGGTGGATTTCAAGCAAACCAATCAGAGTTACTGTGACAAGTAAATGTACTTATACAAAAAAAGGGATAGGGGGCACTCCCGGGACCTGAATTTTGCATGAAAGATGCTGCCGCAGTGACCAAACTTCATACATAAGAAAATAAAATAGTTGCAGCGCACTCAGACTACAAAAAAATACAAAGAAGGCTACTAAAATGCCTATCTGAGAATAAATATGGGGATTTAGTTCCACCATATGGCCATATGTTGTTAAGCCCACCACTACTTTCAAAGTACCCCAATATTGGTGGGTCCTACTCTAAAAATGTGGGGGACAAGTTAAATAGTACTAGTGTTAAAATAACAAGTGTTAAATTAAATCCTAATAAGAGCATAGTGAGTATACAAAAATAAGTGATAAAAGCAACTAAAAACAGTGTTAAAACTAAACAAATAATGTGTAAGTGCTAAAATGAGTATACTCACTAATGCAGATGATATCTGTGCTGACTAGAGAAAGTAATAAAAGTGACTTGACTATTGAAAAACTCCTCCTATATATATTTTCTTAAGTAAATGTACTTAAACCTACCAATCGGAGTGCTTTGAGCCTAATTGCAGGGTGGGGCAATGCTTTATAAGCCTTGCCCCGCCCTGCAGAGCTCAGTCTGCGCGGAGCCCTCCATGGGTGAAGATGGATTTTTTTTTTTGGCGCTCTTTTTATTTTTTTTTAAGTGTGTCGGTTATTATGGATTTTTATTTGGTCTTTTTTGGAGCTGAAAAAAGAAGATTTTAAAAGGAAGTAAACATCAAATGGTAAGTTTTATTTTATTTTTACAGGTACTTAGTTAAAGGTCCCCCCTCATTATTTTTAGGATGTGGGGGGTAGGTAGGGGTTATTTTTTTGGGGGGGGGTGACTAGGGGTTTGGGGCCCCCTTGTCACTGGGGGGGTTACATTTTTATTTAGGTTCATCCACTACTCAGGGGTGGGGGCCAGGGGGAGGACAATAGGTCCCCGCTAATTGGTATTTAGGGCCCCCACCCACCGCTCAGGGGTGGGTGCCAGGGGGAGGACATTAGGTCCCCCCAATTTTTATTTAGGGCCCCCACTCACCACTCACAGGTGGGGGCCAGTGGGGAGGACATTAGGTCCACCCCCTGTTCTAATTTAGGACCCCAACCAACGCTCAAGGGTGGGGGCCAGGGGGGAGGACATACCTAATTGGTATTTAGGGCCCCCACTCACCACTCAGGGGTGGGGGCCAGGAAGGAGGACATTAGGTTCCCCCCCAATTTTTATTTAGGGCGCCCACCCACCGCTCAGGGGTGGGGGCAAGGGAGGAGGACATTAGGTCCCCCCCCTTTTCTAACTTAGGGCCCCAACCCCCCGCTCAGGGGTGGGGGCCAGGAGGGTGGACATTAGGTCCCCCCCAAGTTTTATTTAGGGCTCCCACCCACTACTCAGGGATGAGGGCCAGGGGGGAGGACATTAGGTCCCCCCTAATTTTTTATTTAGGGCCCCCATACACCCTCAGGGATGAGGGCCGGGGGGGAGGACAATAGGTCCCCAGCATTATTTTACTTTAGGGCCCCAATCCGCCGCTTTTCAAAACGCGCCATTAAATCGCAGAACACCGAACCCGAACTGTTACTGAAATGTCTGAGTGTTATGCGTCAAATTACACAGTGCGGGAAAATCAGGAGTGGGGGCCAGGGGAAGGATATTAGGTCCCCTCCTAATTGGTATTTAGGGCCCCCACCCCTGAGCAGGGAGGAGGACATTAGAATTCCCCGCAAACTTTTATTTAGGGCCACCTTCCAATGCTCAGGGGTGGGGGCCAGGGGGAAGTACATTTGGTCCCCCGCTTTTTCTAATTTGGGGCCCCCACCCACCGCTCAGAGTGGGGGCCAGGAGGGTGGACATTAGGTCCCCCCCAAATTTTTATTTAGGGCCCCCACCCACCGCTCAGGGGTGGGGACCAGGGGGGAGGAAATTAGGTCGTCCCCCAATTGCTATTTAGGCCCCCACCCACCACTCAGGGGTGGGGACCGGAGGGGAGGAAATTAGGTCCCCCCTAATTTTTATTTAGGGCCCCCACCCACCGCTCAGGGTGTGGCCCAGGGGGAGGACATAAGGTCCCCCCCAATTGGTATTTAGGGCCCCCACCCACCGCTCAGGGGTGGGGGCCAGGGGGAGGACATTAGGTCTCCCCAATTTTTATTTAGGGCCACCGCTTACGGGTGGGGGCCAGGGGGAGGACATTAGGTCACCCCCAATTTTTATTTAGGGCCCCCACCCACCGTCACGCCACTCAGGGTGGGGGCCAGGGGAAGGACAATAGGGCCCCCTTTGATTCAAATTTAGGGCCCCCACCCAATGCTCATGGGTGGGGGGCAGGTGGGGGCCAGGGGGAGGACAATAGTTCCCCCCATTATTTTACTTTAGGGCCCCCACCATTCAGGTGTGGGGGCTCAGGAGGGGGGGAACCTTTTTTTTTTAACAGTGAGCAACCGTAGGCTGCTCACTGTTTAATAGACATGCCCCTACTCGCGGTATGGGGAGTAGGGGCATAATTTACTAATACTAAGTAATCTTTACTTAGTATTAGTAAATTTGGCTGAAAGGCCAATTCAGGTCTTTCAGCCTTTTGGTAGATAGCTCTCTAATACCGTGGGATTTAGGGAGTTATCTACTTATTCATGCCTGTCATTACATTGGCTGGCCAAGTAACTTACATTTTATATGAATGTGTGTTACTTGATAGTTTTAAGTGTTGCAAATGCTTACAGCTGAATCCTGGTTATGTTTGTATACTTTTTATTTAAAATTGTATACAGTGTAACATTTTTCTTCCACTGGGTAAGTATATTAGTACTTAAGTAATACATTTTACTTCCTTTTGCAGCCCTCCAGCCCTTTCCAGGACTTTTTTAGAGCCATTTTAGTGCCCAAAAGTTCGGGTTCCTATTGGCTTCAATGAGGTTTGGGGTCAAGTTCGGGTCAAGTTCGAGTCCCGATCTCAAAATTTTTGCCGAAGTTCGGCCGAACCTGGCGAACACGAACATCCAGGTGTCCGCTCAACTCTATTTATTACTTATGATTTCCAGCAATGCAACATTTCTTGAATTAAGGCAGCAGGGGTTAGCTATACCTAACAAGTTTCTAACCACTCCTCCAATACTATATCTTATATTCTCGATTAAGTCCAGTTTAAGCAACTTAAGCAGAGATATATAGCTAGTTAGGCAATGTTTGAATGCCTCTAATTACTCTTACACACTTAGGAATCACTATATGTCTCAAGCTTCATGATTCCATCGTGAACCACCACAATAGATATACATAGTTAGCCTGTATTTAGCTTGTCTTATAAAATTTATAAATATGTGCTTTTCTCTAAATGCCATGCAACTGTTAACCTATGCTTGTTTTCAAATCGCCTGTAACTGCTGTTGTGGCATTGCAAGTATGCTTCTGTTATCTCATGCACAGAAAAAATAAAGAATTTAAAAAAAAAAAAGGACATCAAGAAATAAAGTGTGATGTCTCACCAAGAGCAGGCACTCGACAAAAGAGGAACATCGCTCTCAATGGAAAAGTGTCAGTGTGGGTAATACCAGTCTACCCAGGGCATGAACCCAAATATAGAATTGAAAACGATATACTGGAAAAAGCTCTATCCAAAGACATAGCCCCCTTAACTGGTAGGTAAGAAATTACAGACTATAATACTCTTGAAAGATGTCTAAAAGTAGTGTGATTAGATAAAGGTATAAAGGAGATTCCCAGATATAATTACAATGTACTTTACAGACTTTATTAAATTTGGTCAAATGTACAAGGCACCAACAGCTAAATAATGTTCTATAGTAGTAGAGACCTGTATTAAAATAAGTAAGTAGTACACAGGGGTTTAAGAATAACAGGAGTTGGAAACCAATTTCCTCAAGTAATCCAATAAATAGAGGGGGTATGCATCTGTAGAGCAGTGATCCCTCCTTAATGATGTTGGGGTTCCTCTTCACTGGTGATAAACAGGCATCTAGAGGTGCTCCAAAAAGGAGCCATGAATATCAAGGCAATACAGTAGTAGGTAAAAAAACAGGGGGGTAAGGAGAGATAAATAAATAAGAAAAGGGTCAGAGACTACGCTGGTTGTGGAAGTGACAGCAACCTACTACAATCTATAGCTGAACTGAGAGGAGAGAATCACTACCATGAAACTAGAGGACTAAATAAGTGTCATAATAAAGTGCTCAAAAAGTGCTCAGTGAAAAATAAGCAATCAATAGATCAAAATTCCCAATTGTCTGTAATTTCTTACCTACCAACAATTATTTGGATAGAGCTTTTTTACAGTTAAAGTTTAGAGGCAAACAGGGATACAGATAAAACACAATGTAATGTGTTTTAAAGGACCACTATAGGCACTCAGACCACTTCAGCTTAATGAAGTGGTCTGGGTGCCAGGTCCAGCTAGATTTAACCCTTTTTGCTGTAAACATAGCAGTTTCAAAGAATGTTTACCTGTGGGTTAATCCAGCCTCTAGTGGCTGTCTCATTGAAAGCCGCTAGAGGCGCTTCCGCGCTTCTCACTGTGATTTTCACAGTGAGAAGACGCCGGCGTCCATAGGAAAGCATTGAGAATGCTTTCCTATGGACTGACTGAATGCGCGCGCAGCTCTTGCCGCGCATGCGCATTCAGCCAGGGAAGTCAGAAGAGGGAGGAGAGTCCCAGCGCCGAGGGAGCCCGGTGCTGCAAAAAAGGTAAGGGATTAACCCCTTCCTCCCCCTTCAGCGCCACGGGACTGGGACCCTGAGGGTGGGGGCACCCTCAGGGCACTATAGTGCCAGGAAGACGAGTTTGTTTTCCTGGCACTATAGTGGTCCTTTAAGCCAGGTTATGCTTTTTGAGTTAGACTCTAAAAGTTCTGAAACATTTTAGGTTATGCTCAAGCTGTCCTTATATGGAGACTCCTAGAGCACGTTAGATTCCTTTAGCTTCAGCTTGCTTTTTGTTTCTCATTAAGAACTTGAATTGTGCAGATCATAAAAATTTGACTCAGGATGGCAAGATTTTGATTTTTTTTCAAATGGCTGAAGAACCAACTCCTGTTAGACATGAAATTCATACTTTTTTGTTTTGTAGTGCCCCACAGCTATATGTAGATTTATTTTCCTTGTATATTATTTTGACTATTGTCTGGTGTAATTCTAGTATCTTTTTCCACAATAAATTAACAACTACAAAAGTTATCCCTGTCCATTGCTTTTTTTCAGAGAGCAATATATACATCATTGTTTCATTCATTTGGATTTTTATTGGAACATTGATTATTTGCACCGGGTTATCCATACATTTACACATCCAATAGAGTTGTGAGTACTTTTTTCATTATTATCTCCTTAATGTTGTTTTTCCCTGCAACACACATTGGGGAAGCAGCATTTTAGTAGTTTTAGATGACCTGTCCCAAACTGGCATTATTGTGGGTAAATGTTTGTCATATCCCTACATAGAATAAAAATAAACACATCTGCCCCAATAGTGTCCAATGCTCATATCCCAGTGTGGAGACAATGCCAATGAAGTTGTGGGAATATAGACAATGGATTGCCCTCTACTGTTCCAAAATAATTCCCAGCACGTCTAAAGCAGAGTTCTACTGTGTGCTGACATCTTGTTGTAGACAGGGTATTATAAGCCCTGTCTTCTCTTGTTCCTGCCTTAAGAGTTGGCTATCCTTCACACTATGGTGGAAATGCAAAGCAATCCTATTGCAATACTTAAATATGCCAGTAAGGTTTGGCATCAAGTAATCTCCATCATGGGTCCTCGGTGTTGATTGATAGTGCCCGGTTTGGGTCCTTAAAGCCGCAAGTGGTCCGCTTTCGATGTTTGCCCAAAGAGGGCGCCAAGACCCCCAAGGAAAGCCGCCGTCTTTGCAGAGTGCTCGAGGTTCCGAGCAGGCTCTGCCGCCATCTTGCAAGGTGAGTGTGACCTCCAACCGTTTCTGTCATGAGTAGGGCCCCAGGGTGGACCAAGATAACCCCCTGGTCCAGTGGAGGGGGGGTGTAGGGCTAGGGCCCCCGAAGCTGAAAGGGGGTGTCAATTTACTGCCTCCAGGCAGAATAGTAGCATGGCGGCCGTACATTCCATTCACCACCCGGGTAGGCCGTAGATACTGGAAGTTGTGGCATGGGGGAGCAATATACCGATTTCGGGTTTTGAGGTTGAAGCAGCACCCCTGGATGGTGTGGGATCCCATTCAGTAGCTCTGGATGCCAGGTTGAACCCACCAAATGGTTCAAAAAGCAGGGCCATAGCAAGAGCTGGTCTTACATGCGTCCAGTCAGCATGGCGGCCCGGCCCCGCCCCTCCAAACTCTCATTTTTTAGCACCTATGGCTTATGAGACTCGTAGTTTAGTAGCTCCTATTTCAGAGATAGAAATTCTATATCTGCACAGGTGGGGCACAACAGAATTATCATCCCTGGATTTATCACCACCACCAGACCAGACATTTAGGACAGTACTTTGGCACTCAGCTCTTCCACTTCACTAGAGAACAAGAGGCTCTATTGAACCATACAAAGTATACTCTGCTGTATACTCCCTGGCAGTAACAGATCAAGTTATTGCAGCATGAGTAGGATGAGTAAAAACAATGTCCTCCTGGGTGTTGAATCAGGAATAATGGACATGCTCTTAATACCACTACCCTGAATGAAAGCTACTAATAATGGTAGTGGCAGTTGTGGTGCAGGTGGAAGCAGGCCTCATGGTGAGGAAAGTATGTTCAGACACTCAGAAACCATGGCACTACTGCTAATGGTGGATTGGGGAGCACACTCTTTACACTCCTCAATTGCTTTCTGGTTTGAGGACATGATGTTGATGATGATGGATTTGTTTTTGTATTACAAATGGAACATAAATGATTTTGTTTTGGTTAACCTAGCACAACTTTAGTCATCAAAAATAGGCATTTGTGTTGCAAAATGGGTTGGTGCTTGGTGGATTTACTATTGTAATGTTATTGTGTTTGACTTTAAGAAACAATATGTGTTAATAGTTGTAGTTGTTGTTTTTCCCAACTTGGTAATCCTATATGACAAAGCAACATTTGTGGTGTCATACAGACTTCTCTCTCAAATGTGTTTAATTTTTGTTTTAAATCAGCCAGGTCTTCACATTCCCACCACATGTGGTACAGAGAGCCTCTAATTTTGTTACACCTCCAGCAATCAACTGCAATCGTATTGTCAAATTTATTTAATTTTGTTGGAGTATAATACCATCTGTAGATTATTTTATAATGTAATTCAATCAGATTAACACAATGTATAGATTGTATTATTGTTTTGGGTCCTCTGAGCCAGTCTATTTCCCATTTTAATAATAGGTAATCCTTATTGTGTAGTTCATAATTTTGTAGCAGAGCCAGTGAGCGTGAAACCTTTCTTGTTTGCCTGGGGGATTCCTGAAAGTCTGTCACATCAACTTGCTATACCAACTTTCTAGTAATAAAATGTTTAACTCTAAGATAGTTAAAGATTGCTGTGGGAGGAAAGATATGCAAGTTTTGTAGTTCATGAAAAGGTGAATCTAAATTAGAATGGATGAAATGGGTTATGTTATACTCACAGCTTGTGTGAGTGCCAATGTAGAACACTTTTCCTTTCTTACTTTATGCTAAACAACATACTTCTCAAAAAAGGACTTTCTTTTTACAAACATTGAACAAAAAGAAAGTAAAAACAACAGTAAATTGATGATGATTAGTGATGTCGCGAACCCGAAATTTTCGGTTCGCGAACGGCGAACGCGAACTTCCGCAAATGTTCGCGAACCGGCGAACCGCCCGAAACGCCATTGACTTCAATGGGGATGGCGAATTTTAAAACACACAGGGACTCTTTCTGGCCACAATAGGGATGGAAAAGTTGTTTTTTTTCCCTTTATTAGTCAATTGTCTCTTGATCTGTGAATAAAATTAACATTTACTCACCATTAATCAATGTTATTTTTCCACCTCTTGCTTGGGCAGGAGTCCACATGATTGGACAGAACTCTTGTCCATCATGGCAAACTGAGCTACTTATTTGCTCTAACAAAAGTATAAAAAAATGTTTCTTCTCAATTTCAAACCCTCTTTTTCTGGCACCAGGAATGGAACTGTGAATCATGATATAAAACAAACATGTTCATGTATTGCATGAGTCATGTGTTTTGCAAATTCGCTGGTTCAGATATCAGAAATTTGCATGATCACTCGATTGACCCAAATATGGATAGATTACCATATTTAGCAATTAAAAAAAATGTATATTTCTGGATATAAGGTTTTAAAGTTAGCACATAGCTATTTTTTCCAGTTTTGCATTGATAAATCTAGCAACAGTTTTTTTTAATCTACTTCCTGGTGACTAGAAAACGACTGTCGAGTAGCAATTCAGCAGTTGATGTGGCAACATTTGCTTTACTCTGCAATGAAAGAAGAATCTTTCATTTATTTCTTGAGGGTTTTTGTAAACTAATATATTTCTTTACTTTTCTTTAGTTTCCGAAATTTTTGCTTCAGCAAAAGAGGGCACATTTTGTAAAAAGCTCTTTGCTAATAAAAGTGCAGACAAATCAATATAAACATTTGTAGACATAAAAGGCTTTTGCTGAGTGTCTTAAGAAAATGTAGCCGCATTTGAAAAAGGCATGAAAGATTGCAAAGAGAGGTACAATAAACCAAACAATATATGTTCTACCTTAAATAGTATGAAACTATAGTGATCATCACAGTGGGTATTAAACTCCTATCACACAAAATGTAAACGCATATGTGGTGGAACCAGCCTCGCCACTGGGCATTGGAGAAGACTGATTGCCAGCCTCCTGCCCTGTGACTATGGCCCCATGTTGAAATGCTTGATTTTCCCCTACAAAGACCCGAAAGCCAGGTCATTCGGTACTTTCCCTATGTGAGCAGTGTTACCCCAGATAGCTATGCCATGGAGCCCATTTGTATAATGAAAGACTATGTGAAAGACTTTGGCTCCATGGCAATTGAACTGTATGTATGTGATCTGAGCGCCATTCAGTAATAATTTACGCTCCGATCTAAGCTATCTGGGGATATGTTGAATGTACCTGTTTTATGCAATAGCTGCACAGTTATATATTTTTATGTATTTTATTGTATTTTGCTACCATGTGGCTAATGGAGTTTTGCCTCTGTCCTTGGAGATAATTGGATTACTTCCCAATTATCTCCAGGATAGAAGAAAACTGGTTTTGGGCAGAAAAGCCATGCTTCATTTGGTCACAAAGGACGTAGAACTAACTTTTGACCCACTGGACCAATTTGTATGATTTGTATTTGGAGTATGCTGATTCTGAAAATGTAAGTTTTATGTGAATGTGATGTATACTTTTAGAGTTATGAATATTGTGTAAAACTGTGTATTTTCCTGCCTGTGATAATTAAGTTAGACCATTGTGTTCAGTAATTATATCACAGGCAGAGGGGAGGATTTTGTGTGGGAGTGTCCGAGTGTATTGTACATGTTTATTGGTTGTCTTCAAAACCCTGTGGGCAGTACTATGTTTGTAGAATGTGAATAAAAGAGGCTGTATGTGCCCGTACAGTCAGTTCTACTTCACCCTCAATTTGGAGTGCCGTCTCTTATTGGGGGAATCTGCTGCAAGGGATTGCTATGCTTGTCATACTCCCTTGTTAAATCACTACTAAGCTCTTGTAAGAGCTTGTTCCTGCCTTGCTCTCTGGAGGAGTCTATGGTGGTTATGGTGTTGGCTGGAGTGTTTGGAGCCCTCAGGAAGCGCTAGGAGCATCCATCGACGGAGGTACCCAGTCGGGGTGCCAGGTGATCTGTTACAGCATACAACTGGAAACATATACATGTATGAGATAGATAGATAGACAGACATACATAAGATATGTTTATTTCAAAAATATTATATTCATTTAGTGTTCTCACTTAATCTGTTCTTTCCCAGCAAAGCTGATAACCACCGCAGTGCTGTGCTTGCTACCCTTATGGCATAGACTAGATTAGTTTATATTAACAAATCAGCAGTCTTCACAGAGAGTATAATTAGCATAGAAACAAGACACTTTCGAAGTAAGTGAGCTTCTGCAGCAAGTTGATCAATCATGTGTGCAGTATTTTTCCACTTACTTCCTTTTTCCAGTGGTTGAACAGATGCAAAACCATTCTTTGAAAGAGACAGCATTTCACTTTAATTTATCAAATGCATAATTAAGTGCCGGAGATTTACTCCTGGTAATTCATGACAATAGAATGCTGGTTTCTCAGTCCTTAAGCTATTTTTAAAGAATATGTGTAGAATAAGAACCAGGGTGAATTGTTGTTTATGTCAGTAAGAGGAACAAGACTGAATATTTCTATTTAACTTCAGAACACTACTGAAATGCATAGGTATAATACATAATTTCTAATTCCCTTAAAATCAACATTTTAAGAAATACCTTACATTCCCCATCCAAACTAACAACATACCATTCTCTTCTTGAACAATGCTCATTCTCCCGTAGAAGCCAGAAAAAGCTGTAACAATAAATCATTAATTTTCTCACTCTGCCCACACCCATGGCAAACTTCATTGCTCTAATTGATTTTATCATACCTCACCCCTTCTTTCACTAACTCCTCCTTGTCCAGAACCTGCATCACAATTCTTAAGCAAAATAACAAACATTAGAGAATCCTTCCCCACCAAAGGTCCATGTCATCCTCATAACTCCTCCACTAGCTCCAACACCTTGTCTTTTATTTGCTAACATTTATGATAATGTCCTCTTCATCAGCCATAAGTGTTCCAACCCTTCTACTCTCCCAACCAGTTCTCCTAGTGTTCTCCTCATGATTCTTCCACATCCTACCAGTTTTTGACCTGTCTCTATACACCCTCATTTCTCTAAACTGTTGAGCATGTCATCTACAATCAGCTATCAAATTTCATCTGCTCCCATTCTATCCTTCCAGCCATCCAATCTGGTTTCTGGTTTGCCCACTCGACTAAGCTTTCCTCTCTATCCATAACTTCCTTATCCATTCTTCCTCATTCTTCTTCTTTGGCACTGTTGGCTAATCTTGTGTCACAGCTCCCGGCATATCTGACGGCGTGGCTGCACTCAAACAGAGCAACCACGCTGTCAGACATAATCTAAACTTGCCTTGGGCTCCGTGGGTAGCTGTCCGGTCTCCGTCCTTTCCGGTCCCCTTTCCTAGTAGAGCAGGCCGCTGCGGATCGGGCTTTTATAGGAAACCTACCATCGCCCACATCAAATATGACGCCGACATGCACGCGGCGTCACGTCATAGACGCGCACGCACGTTTTGGGGTCAGAGGTCAGAAACTGCCAATTACAGCCTTTAAACCCAAAATATTTGAACTCAAAATAGCATTTAAACTCAAAATAGCATTTGGGATATTTAACCTCAAAATAGCATTTGGGATATTTAAACTCAAAATAGCATTTCGTCAGTGCCCTGTCATGGTTTCCTTTAGCTGGTTATCTAAGAGAGTGTTCCTGATCATTATATTTCTGGTATTTAACTTTGGCTTCATTTGACTTCCCTGATTTCTGGTATCCTTGACTTTTGGCTTTCCCTCATCATTGTGTCTCGTTCTGTTTCCCTGACCTTGGCAAGTATTTTGACGATTCTTGGATTCGTTAAGGCCAGCCATTCTAAGGTCCGGTTATATGTGGACAACTATCCTTAGTCCTAGGTGTGACATTATTCTGTTTAGTAATCCTGACATTACGACATGGCCATAGATCATGTAGAATTGTGTCAGCACATAGCAGCTTGCGAGAGAAAGTTAAAGGAGAATGAACGCCGTATGGATCAATTTGCTCAGGCCTTCAGTACGTTCCTTACTCGGACAGCTCATTTACAATCTGATGTTTCTCTTTCTATGTAACCTCTGCCTAATGTACCTCCACCTATAGTACATAAGGCACCTACTATCTCCCTATCTCCTCCCCCGCATTTCAATGGTAATATCCAAGAATGCCAGGGATTTCTCAATCAGATTGAGTACCACTTTGAGGCCTCACCGGGATCGTTTCCCTCAGACAGAGCTAAGATTGTTTACTTGATGAACCAACTTAAAGTTAAAGCCTTAACTTGGGCCAATCCATTATTGGAGAGTAATAGAAGTATTGCTTACAATTACCACGAATTCCTTCTGGAATTCAAATTAACATTTGAACCATAAGGCATGTAGGATGACACTTCCACTGCCATAATCAAACAAGGGAACCGGTCTATCTCAGATTATGCCATATAATTTCACACCTTGGCTTCTGAGGTAGACTGGTAGATAGCGGATTGATCTCTGTATTTAAAGAAGGATTATCCGAGGCTATTCTTGATGAAATTGCTGCCAAAGATCTATCTAAAAGTTTAAATTAATTTATCACATATGTGATGCAGATTGATAACAGACTTAGAACCAGAGAAATTACCATAAATAGAACCAGACGTATGGCTATGTCACTGGCACCTTGTTTCTCCAAACCTATTGTTCCTGACCTCTCTGTACAGTCGGTACAAACCCGAACCTATGCAGTTAGAGGCCACTAGACTGTCAGAGGCAGAGAAACAGTATAGGAGGAAAGAGGGTCTTTGTTTAAATTGTTTTAAAAAAGGACATATGAGAAATGCTTGTCCCATACGTCCGGAAAACGACCGCACCTAAGGACTTTAAGGGGACAGGTCTTAGGTGTGATGGATATGTCCTCTGGTAATAACCAAAATAGACTTCTCCTTGACATCACTGCCCTTTGCAACAAGAAAAGCGTTTTTAATGCAAAGCCCTGATGGACTCATATTGACTGGGCTAAGGGAGAAATACTGGAATGGGGTAAATACTATATAGAGAGATGTGTGTAAAACATTACCAAGAGAGTGGGCATCATTACCTTGCCTACTGCTATGCCTTAAACCTCCAAAATTCCCATACAATACTGGGGGGTTAGGGAGGTGTTCAGTAAGAGTCAGACTAATATTCTACCTCCTCACAGATCGTATGATTGCTCCATAGATCTGCTACCTGGCGCTATGCCCACTAAGGGGGCAGTATATGCCTTATCCCCACAGGAGTCTAGAATCATGGATGAGTTCATCAAAGATTATTTGATTAAGGGCCACATACGTAAATCATCCTCGCCTGCTGGAGCAGGGTTCTTTTTTTGTATCTAAAAAAGATTGAGAATTATGCCTATGCACTGATTACAGGGCATTAAACAAGATCCCATTCCCCTTATCTCTGAATTGCTTGACAGACTCCAGGGTGCCAAGATATTTACTAAACTTGACCTTAGGAGTGCGTACAATTTGGTACGAATTAAGGAAGATCATGAGTGGAAAACTGCATTTAACACTAAAAATGGGCATTATGAGTACCTGGTCATGCCCTTCAGTTTATGCAATTCCCCGGCCGTATTTCAGGACTTTATTAATGATGTGCTCAGAGACTATATTTATTCTTTTGTTCTAGTATACCTGGATGATATCTTTATTTATTCCCCCGGACCTCCAGACTCCCCATAAACATGTCAAACATGTACTGCAAACTTTGCTTGAAAATGTTCTGAGAAACCATAGTTGCACTTGCTACTTGTCACATATATGTTTTATTCATTCATTCCCTCCTTCCACTTTCTTTAATTGCCCTCCCTAATATGGCTGACACATGTTTCATTGCCCTTCCTTAATATGGCTCAAACATGTTCTATAATAAAATTATAAAAACAAAAAAAGTGGTCATGTGACCATGACGGCACCAAAATCAAGTAATCTGAGGCCTATATAAAGCCAGTGTTGTCAGGTACTTGTTTTTATTCTCGAGAAATCCCTAAGGGCAGAAACGCATTGTGATTTTTTAATTGCTGTATTTTATTTTATTTTGGCCAGTTTCAACATGTGAGTCAGCCATTTTACTCTTTTATTTATTTTTACCTTTATTTTTTACCTGGCACCAGAAATGTATTGTTCCAATGAGAATTGGACTCCAAAGAATCCTTGGTGGGGATTATACCACTCAAGTTTTATCCATTAAGCAGTCTGCCTGCTCAATAAAATGTGAGTAAACACTTGGTATTTTATTATTTCACTTCTGGCTTTTATACAATAAGCACTATTATTGTTTCTTTTATATTTCATTATGGTCCTTATACCAACAAGATATCCATCTACTACAAAACTTCACGTATCCCATAAGTGGGATTGTACCACTGTAACTAAATTACACAAATTACACAATTCCCACATATCCATCAAAACAAATTCAAATAGCACTCTGACCGCAGTCCACTCTTTCAGATACTTTGGTATGTTGTTAGACCACAATCTATCTTTTGGCCTCCACATAGAAATCTTGCATCTAAACTTTATCCAAAACAAGGTGCCCTGTACAGAAATAAATCCTGCCTAAGCCCTACAGTAAAGAAAGAGATTGTACAGCAAATGCTGATGCCAATCATTGATTATGGGGCTGTAGTATATGCACCTGCACCGCAAACCCACCTTAATATATGTTTCTATCTTGGAGGAAAGACGAGACAGGGGGATATGATAGAAACATTTAAATACATAAAGAGAATCAACACTGTAAAGGAGGAGACTATATTTAAAAGAAGAAAAACTACCACAACAAGAGGACATTAAATTAAATTAGAGCATTAAAGCATAAGCATTAAATTAAAGGTGCAAAGATTTAAAAACAATATCAGGAAGTATTACTTTACTCAGAGGGTAGTGGATGTATGGAATAGCCTTCCAGCTGAAGTGGTAGAGGTTAACACAGTGAGGGAGTTTAAGCATATGTGGGATAGGCATAAGGCTATCCTAGACTTAAGATAAGGCCAAGGACTAATTAAAAATATTTCAAAATATTTGGCAGACTAGATGGGCCGAATGGTTCTTATCTGCCATCACATTCTATTTTTGTATGTTTCAAATAAACTCAATACATTGTATTCTGCCAATTTGTGCTACAATGTAATTACAGGACCCACCATTGTGACATGCTAAAAGAACTAAACTGGCTGTCGCTGGAATCCAGACGCACCCTTCATCTTTCCAGCCTTGTGCATAAGAGCTTTTCTGGGAAGCTCCTACCCTACCTGAGCAGAATGCCCACTTCCTATAACCTCCGATCCAGTACCAGCACTTTATTTAGTCTACCTCAATAAAAAAAGAAAGCAACCCGATCCTCCTTTTCCTACAGAGCACCGCAATTATGGAACGACCTCCCGCACACTTTCAAATCTTCCCCAAGTCTAAAGTCCTTTAAGAGATCCCTCTCTACATACCTCAAAACACAATGCACATGTCATGGTTGACTATATATTTCCTACCTTTTCTATGTTAAATTTTGTATATATTGTGTATTAATATTGTTTTTGTATTTTATTGTACCCTATTGTATCAATGCAACGTTTTGTGGACACAGGACATACTTGAAAACAAGAGAAATCTCAATGTATCTTTCCTGGTAAAATATTTTGTAAATAAATAATATACTGCACCATTATTTGCTGTCGTTTTATTTTTTTCATATGGATCTTACGAATATCCCATGCTCATACAGTACTGAGGAATACTTCCCCTGACAAGATTGTGATTGACTTCTTATACAAGATTTTATTTGGACTTTTTGTTATATTTATCAGGCATAGACTATTTTGGACTTACTTTTTGGACTCCTGATTATTATTCATTATCTATATTTTGAATTATTTTAGGTTTTTTGTCTTGTATGTATTCTCTCTTATGTAGTGTCTTGTATATGTGCTTGTATAGGTTATACTCAGGTTTTTATTTCACCTGTGGCGCTGCCTCCCCCTCCACCTTTTTTTGCTTTGTCTACTCTATAGGGCCTGAGAGGGAGCCCTATTTTTCAGGTGTGCTGCCTTATATTTATTTCTGTAAGGTCTAGTATATTAGTGCTGATCCTTTATATGTATTTTCCCTTGCTTTTGCTTGAATGACCCTTAAATCAAATGTCCATAGATGCATCTCCCCATCCCTTAGCCCATCTGTGTCAGGATCTGCTCTGCTCTGTTCTGATGTCTGACTTTGCTTCTGGTATCCAGTACTCTTTTTACAATCTTTGCTTGGTTTTTCTGGTTTTCTATTCCATGTCTGGTTTTCTTTATGTTGGGTTTCATTTAAATGTTTGTTTTATGTTGCCATACCCATTTGTTTTCCATTTTCCATTTTTTTCAGTCTGGACCTGCAGCAGTGTTTCAAGTCTCTGCCCTTTCTTGCAGGTAAGTGCTATTGTGGTTTAGTATGGTTCTTTTAGCGAACATTAGGCAGTGTAGGACCTGCCGTATATGGGGTACATTTGCGTTGTGGCAGGCTTATGCAATGTATGATCATATAATGTAACTAAATCCCCATACTTTTCATATATAGTGCTCAGTTATGTCTCCTCTTGTTTTGCCTATGATATTTTGTCTTGTTTCATTTTGTAATCCCAGTCCATGTACAGTCCTGTCCTGCCCCTGTTTAATTAATGTTCCCTTATGTATTGTGTACATGTTCTGGGTTTAGCTTCCTATCCTTCTCCAGTTCTGGGTTCTCCTAGTTTAGTCTTGTTTTCTTGTTTGGTGTCTATTCTAGCCTTATCTTGTTTCTGTACTGGATACATTCTTGCTGCAGAGCCTCCCTATTCAGCTCCTGGGAGGTCTGCTTAATTTCTGCTTATTTCCTAGCTTCAAGTCCCTGGGATCCTCTGTAGCTGCATCAGGGTTCTGGTATGTGGCTGCACAAACGCTGGTGCTCAACATCAGGGGGCGTGCGGTTACCCTGCACCAGGACCTACGTGTCCACTACCACACTGAAGACTCCTAACTTCTCATCAGGCACTCAGGGGTCCCGGTTTTCGTACCGCCACCCATGACAATCTGACGCTAATATATCTCTCTCCCTCAGCCTGATTTTAAAACTTACCCAGCCCAGGAAACAGCTCAGAGCTCCATCAGCTGTCCCACTGCCCTGTGCAACAGGTAGCCTTCTGGAAGACAGTTTCTCACCCACCCCAAGCTCATTTCCTCATTTATAGATAGTCTACCACACAACATTCATTCTCCTGAAATGACAGGTGCAAACACTGATCAGCACATCCTTCCAATATCTTAACCCTATAAAATAAATACCCTCTCTCACTACAAATAGCTATATATCACACACCAATATTATATACTTTTATTTATTTTTTAATTTAAATTTTTTTCTATTTGTGTTTTTTCATCTACATACCTCATGCCACTAACATGAATCCAAATATGACCATAGTGTTATTCTTAACCCTTTTCTCACTCCAATTTTGTTCACATCACTACCGCCATAAGCGCAAACCTCAAACTGGAAAACAAATTATCATACACCATGGCCTGCTCTGTTGCTGTAACTTATCTGCTGAGTGCTGGTGGAGAGTTATAAAAAAATAGCCCTCCTACCCCCACCTAAAAAAAAGAATTCCATTCACTATATGGCCAAACAAAAATTATGTCCAAATTCCTATTCCTTGTGTTACTTGCCCTTGCAATATAGGGTTATTCATGTTTAAGAAATGACAGAGCAAAGAGAGGAGGAGGCATTGTTATTTATGTTGACAAGTCCATAAAATGTACTCCTTTAAAAACTATAACTCCCCTTTCTGCCTTTAATTTTCTTTCTGGCACAATTGAGATCCCTTTCAGTAAAACTATCAATGTTGCTGGAATCTACCGCCCACCTAGCTCTCTGGTGCACTCCCTTTCTGACATAGCCCAACTACTAAGTGAAACTGTAGATGAAATTCAAAAAAGTGAACTGTCGGTTTTTGGAGATTTTATTATTGATTGGCTGAATACTAAAAATAATATATCATGTATGCTGTTTAACCCCTTAAGGATGGTGGGCATTCTATACTGTCCTTGGGGACCTGGCTCTAAACGCTGGCGGGCGGCATAGAACGCCCAAGCCGTCCTATGTACTTACCCGGTTGCCGGCGATCCCGCGCCGGCAATCGTGGTATGGGGACTCACCTGGGAGCCCAGGGAGTCCCCCTCCTTCCTCTCCAGCCCCCCTGGGACATGTGATCGCAAGGTCCTTGCGATAACCACACGATCACATGGACGGCATAGTTGTCCACAGCAATGCCAGCAGGGGGAGTGCCTGTAATGACAGGTACTCCCCCTGCTGCCTGAAAATAGTAAAATAAAAGTTAAAAATACAGTTTAAAATAAAATATATACTTAGATCATATATATACTTACTATATATATGATCTAAGTATATATATATATATATATATATATACACATACACATATACTGTCTAAGTTTATTTTAATATTAATATATATAATTATAAAAATATTTTAAAATACACATACAATGATATTGATTAAATATATATAAATATATATATACAATTTTTATTATATTATTATTATTATTATTATTATGATATTCATAGAGCGCCGTCAAATTCTGCAGCGCTTTACAATGGGTGGATGAACAGACATGTAGTTGTAACCAGACAAGTTGGACACACAGGAACAGAGGGGTTGAGGGCCCTGCTCAATGAGCTTACATGCTAGAGGGAGTGGGGTAAAATGACACAAAAAGGTAAGGATAGTATTAGACTAGTGACAGTTGCAGAAGAGGAATCAGTCAGGAGCTATTAACAGTTTAATTGATACACTTTTATGAAGAAGTGGGTTTCTAACGATTTTTTTGAAGGAGTGAAGACTGGGTGAGCATCTAACGGAGGAGGGAAGCGAGTTCCACAGGAACGGTGCAGCCCTTGAGAAATCTTGACGGCGAGCATCAGAGGTGGGAGTACGGACAGAAAATAGACGTAAGTCTTCAGCAGATCGTAAGGGCCTAGACGGGACATACTTGTGTATAAGGGAGGATCGATAGGTGGAAGCAGCATTATGTAGAGATTTGAAAGCAAGAACCAGAATTTTAAATTGAGCTCTATATTTCATAGGAAGCCAATGTAGGGACTGACAGAAGGGTGAGGCATGGGAGGTGCGGGCGGACAGGAAGATGAGCATCGCCGCTGCATTCATTATAGACTGTAACGGCGCATGTTGGGAGCATGTAAGACCACTGAGAAGTGGATTACAGTAGTCAAGGCGAGAAAGGACAGTGGAATGGACCAACACCTTAGTCGCATCTGGTGTTAAGTAGGAGCGGATGCGCGCAATGTTTTTGAGATGGAAATGACAGGATTTGGCGATAGATTGAACAATAAAATAAATAAATATGTAAATATGCTAAAATAAATTTAAAATATAAATATATATGTAAATTCATTCTAACTGTATTTTAAAATTAATATATATATATATATATATATATATATATAGATAGATATCAAAATACATGTAGAACAAAATAATATATATCTATATACATGAGTGTGTGTGTGTGTGGGTGTATATATATATATAATAACATGTGTGTGTGTATATATAATAATTCTATGTATATATGTATGTAATAATTTTACATAATTAGGTCATTTTGATGATTACAATTTGCGGGACCTGCCTGACAACCCAGGCCAAAAGTCCAGGGAATTTAATTTGCTAGCACTATATTTAACCTTGTAAGTTTCCAAGACACCAAAAACCTGTACATGGGGGGTACTGTTTTACTCGGGAGACTTCGCTGAACACAAATATTAGTGTTTCAAAACAGTAAAATGTATTGCAAATATGATATCGTCAGTGAAAGTGAAATTTTTTGCATTTCTCACTCAAATGGCACTTACACAGACGATATAATTGTTGTAATACATTTTACTGTTTTGAAACACTAATATTTGGGTTCAGCGAAGTCTCCCGAGTATAACAGTACCCCTCATGTACAGGTTTTATGGTGTTTTCAAAAGTTACAGAGTCAAATATAAGGCTTGCATTTCAGTTTTTTCACATTGAAATTCACCAGGTTGGTTATGTTGCCTTTGAGACCGTACGGTAGCCCAGGAAAGAAAATTACCCCCATGGTGGCATACCATTTGCAATAGTAGACAACGCAAGGTATTGAAAATAGGGTATGTCCAGTCTTTTTTAGTAGCCACATCGTCACAAACACTGGCCAAAATTGGCATTCAAATAAGTTTTTTGCATTTTTTACACACAAACAAATATTAACACTAAATTTGGCCAGTGTTTGTGACCAACTGGGAGCCAGTTTATATAATACACAAGATCCAATGCACTTACTTATCCACTAAACAGCAACTTCAATGTTGACAGATTTTATTAGTTTTTATATATATATATATATATATATATATATATATATGTATATATATATGTATATATATATGTGTGTGTGTATATATATATATATATATATATATATATGTTTGTATGTTGTATTTTTTTTAATATTGTATCCTATTGTAACAATGCAATGTTTTGTGGACTCAGGACATACTTAAAAACAAGAGAAATCTCAATGTATCCATCCTGGTAAAATATTTTATAAATACATAAATAAATATTTTATATCTGGACCTAGGCAGATGCTTTGGTACCTAACCCAAGCAGCTTGGTTGTGCCTCTCAGTGTATTCTATCCCTTCTAATATATTGCCAGTGATATCCAGGCTACAGTGTGCAAGGTTGTCCTGGATGCCTCTTTGCACCTTGGGTTATGTTTGGTGTGGTAGACCTGTGCTTCAATTGATCTGGTCCTGAGTGCCTGTTCCTGTGCTGCTAAGATGTGCTTCAGTGATGTGTTTAATACACAACTAGTGTTACAACTGGAGTAAGATGAGCTTCATATAGAGAATAAAAACAGGGGAAGGTACCAGCGCTAATATTCTGACAATATTAAAATTCAACAGTGTAATAACCCAACTAATGGTGAGGTGCTATATCACCATATTTGTTAGGTCTTATCTTTCAACAACAAAGTATAGCCAGTGTGAAGGTGAAGCGCTATATTTTATACGGGTAAAACCAAAAATAGAAAGTGTTCCGTGCAGTGGAGAGCAGAGATAAAATTCAAAAATACCTTGACTTGTCTCATATAAATCACAATGGTTCATATGCAGTTCCCTAAAAACATGAGCAATAATGTAGGTCTTATGTCTTGTGATAAGTAAGGTAAATAGGGTACTTACAAACCCAGAGCCATCCACATCGGCTCTGATCCAATAGCATATGATGTTAAGGACCACAATCCTTCCATTACATCAACCATTACATCCAAATAATATATACATATGAGAATTGGTATGGAATGAAATACATGGGTATAGAACTAACTTTCTTCTATTATCCCTGCAATTATGCCGGTTCGGATACACTACAGGGGAGATGAACCGCAAGCTGGAACGCCCGGCAATGACGTATCGGCATAAAATTACGGGAACGGACGTGACGAACCGACATGGATACCCGGAAGTATGCAAAGAGGGAGGCTTGATACGCTGGCCGTCATCGTTGCTATGGTGATTGCCCGCAAAATTTCAAGCCGGAAACCAATTAGTTTACCCCTGAGAGGGGTACATATAGCAGGAATCAGTCCAAGAGAAGATACAAAGATTTTTTAAATCAAACTGAGGAAGCCTTCACGGCGAAACGCGCCCTGGGAATACTGTGAGGAACAGACTTTGGAATACTGGACTTTTATGCCTATATAGTGTTATTTTAATTTTTTTTTATGTTATTGATAATAGTACAATAAAGTTTATATATCTTTTATAATCACAATTGGCATTTTCCTGCTATTTTTAAAGAAGGATTGTGGTCCTTAACCACATATGCTATTGGATCAGAGCCAATGTGGATGGCTCTGGGTTTGTAAGTACCCTATTTACCTTACTTATCACAAGACATAAGACCTACATTATTGCTCATGTTTTTAGGGAACTGCATATGAACCATTGTGATTTATATGAGACAAGTCAAGGTATTTTTGAATTTTATCTCTGCTCTCCACTGCACGGAACACTTTCTATTTTTGGTTTTACCCATATAAAATATAGCGCTTGACCTTCACACTGGCTATACTTCATATAGAGGATGCATGATATATTATGCATACTTGTATTATATATATATATACATACATACACACTTGAGAGGGTATATGATCCTGATAAAAATGATGATCAGTTTCCTATTCTCCAAAACGTACCTGTTAACCAGACTGGCTAAAAGGACAATTCAAAAAAGATGACTATGAATTATAACATGTGATTCATTTTCCAATGCCTTCTGGTAGATGATAGAAAAGTCTATACATAATTTTTCAATGCCACTGTCCCTGTGATAGTGCAAATGATGGATGGATTTGCTTGTTTGTTAGGAAAACCATGGTGTATATTTATAACCTATGTTTGAATTTCATGATGAAATTAAGTTTTCAGTGCAATTTTTCTTCAGGAATGTCGCCTGTATGCTTGTCACTTGCAGTTTTAAGTAACACCGGTCTTCAGTGTCTTTCTTGAATATCAATTAAATGTGCAATAATAATTTAAATGTTATTGTATGTATACATTTTCCACTGAAAACTGGATTTAAGTCTGTAAGAAAAACATGAACGATAGAAACATAGTTAAACCCTTAAACATAGCTGTAACTGAAAAATGCGTTTGCCCTTTTTCTTGCATTAACCATTTAAAAAGAAAAAAAAACTTATCAGAACTATTAACTACTACTATTCTAATGCCAAGAGACTTGTCCGACCTTGGTTCAGAACAGATTACAGTCAATAGTTTAGGTATAACTAGATGGCAAGCTTGTTTGGTAGGGTCCTCATCCTTCAATTGTTACTGTATTATTTTGTAATAGTCCCATTATGTTAAATTCCCAGGTTTCATAATATTGTAAAGCACTGCAGAATAAGTTTGTGCTATATAAATACCAATGATGATGATGATGATGATAATAATATATAACAAGGTGAAGCATAATAGCCTGTCATACTGAGACAATGTCAGTTGTACCCACTACTAGACAGATGAGTTGAACTGCAATATAACTTGCCTATTCATTTTTAGAATTATCATATCTGAATATACTTTGATCCACACTAATGAAGGAGTTATCTCTAATAATGTGCCAATCTCATAATGATCAGTTAGTAGTTGAATAGTTACCAATGGAAAAAAAGACCTCTAGATATATATATATATATATATTTATGCAAAATGAAGTGCTCTTTACCATTAGCTTTGAAAGAAAACATGTATTTAGTTGGTTGTAATCAGGGTAAACTATAGTTCATAACATCAGTGAAATAATTATTCGAAAAGAGTCTAGGCCTAGAGTGTGAACAAGTAAATATATTAATGTACAGTGTTAAAGGACCACTAAAGGCACCCAGATCACTTCACCTCAATGAAGTAGTCTGGGTGCAGTGGTCTTTTTAGTTTTAACTCTGCAATACAAAAATATTGCTGTTTAATGGATATGACAATGCTTACATTTCAGGGTTAAACACACCTCTAGTGGCTGTCTTTCAGCACTGTTAGAGTCAAACTTGTTTTTCACTGCTAACCTCCAAAAGAAGTACAGCGCTGGTCCTGCATGTGTTTTTGCCCTCAATGCATTGGACTGGTCACTTAGGAGCATTTACGTTACATATCAAGAGGCCGATAAAGCAGCTGCAGGGACTTGATCTAGGCACTGGAAAAAATGGTAAGTAACACTCTTTCATTTTTTTTTTTAAATATTATTTAAATGAAAGAGTATTACTCTAATCTAAAGACAAAACTATAGTGCTCCTTTAAATAAGTTGATTTAAACATTATCTTAATCAATAAACATGTTTGAAATATTTTGGTTACTGAAAGATTGTATAATAATTTCAAAGTGGCATATATGAAGTGCAGATTAGATTAATTAGTTTGATAATTTGCTGTATAAGCTTTTTAGACTATAAATAAGTTGTGTGAACTGGATTTTCAGTATATTCATCTTTTCTGGGTGGGCTAATTATGTTTTCAGTTTTTCTTTTCATGTTTAGCTATTTGCGTGTATATTGGTATAATTAGTTTTAAGTGTATATTGTGAAGTGGGTTCATTTTAAAAATCCTGTTTCCCTTAAATCAAAGAACAGGGAAATCATTGGGGAGAAACCTGTTAGAAGAAGTTAAAGCTTTAAAAATAATACATTTTCTAACATGCCAACAAAATAAAATGTATTTTAGCACATATTTTGGCAGAAGTATGTAGTAATTAATAAATTCCTATTATCTTCCAGAATTATTTTCAACATGTAAGAACTGAAAGACTGGTTGTTAATTCATACATCAGCCACAAAAACAAAGGGTAAATTAAGAGTTTAATTTTGTTAAGCACTACAGTTAAGCTAAATTTGGGCTGAATTGGTGATCATGTGTGTTTTTGCAAACTCCAACCCATATTATGAACTAAACAAATCATGCAATGAATGAGGATGTTCGTTTTGATTCGTGATTTGGAACAACAAAAAGAGATTGATGTTAATTTTATTCACAGTTCCAGTGAGAAGTAATGAATAGAGGGAAAGTAAGACTTGCCTTTGAGAGCATTCTGATTCGTTGGCTTATAAATCAACCAATCAGAGCACTCTAATAAGAATTCAAAGCATGGGAAAGCCTTTTTAAAGGATTTTTCTGTCTTGGAGCCTCTTTCTGCATAGAGCGCTCACCGGGCAAACATGGAATTATTTTTATTGTGTTGCAGTTTTCATTTTTTTTTCATTGGGGGTTGTATGAATCTGTTTTTTATTTTTATTTTTTTGAAGAGTTGTGTTAATGTAATGATCGAATAACCACCAGGTTTAATTAAGAGTTTTATTGACCATGTGAAGCAACCGTGATCACAGTTAGATTTTAGAAAGCAAAATCTAACCTGGTGATAAAAGCAAGGGATCTTTATACAAGAAAAAGAAGAACAATATCCCTCTCTGAATATCTCCTAATTTGATCATTGTTCTTCTAATTTAAGTTTACAGGTAAGAGTTACAAAATCTCTTCAAAACATGTGCTTTAATACAGGAAGCTACAACTGATGAAACTCCTTCAGGTTTATTTTGAACCTCTGTATTAAGCAATGCCAAAGTTAACATGATCTGATCATTCCCCAGCACTCTTTTCTCTCATGAGGTGTCTACTGTAGAAAAGACACATCCTTTACCATGTTCTACACTTCTCCCTGTAAGCTGTTACACACTTAATTTCTCTGGCCATCCGTTAATCTGTAAAAAAAAACTCATATTACAAAATATTTCAGAACAGTTCAAAAAGTAAAGAAAAATAGGGCTTTTAATAAGCAATAGTTAAAAAAAAAAAAATTCAGTTTGTATATGTCTCTAATAATACCGGTGCCTAGAAAGGCTCTATCCCGTGGGGATTCTGTAACGGATTCATCTGCACATAAAAATGTTTATAAGGGTATTTACCATCCTGACAGGAATAGTTGTGCCCACCTGCAACCATGCTCCCGGAGTTATGTTCCAAAAAATGGCTGCTAGTAGCACAATCAGTTGTGTTTCATTTGATGGATTTTTTTTTTATTTAGCTTTTCTTGGGGTTGCAGAAAAGTTTTAGTAGAAGGACTTCTAATGTTAAGTATAATATATATATATATATATATATATATATATTTTTTTATTTTTTTTACAGGTATTAGTTTAATGGCCCCCTCACTATTATTAGGGCTAGAAGGTAGGTAGAGTTCATTTATATAAGGGGCTTTACAAGAGGCTTTGGGACTCATTGCCACCTTATGGGATGGACCATGCAACTAATTGGGGAAGTAGACATCATTATGCCCCCCCTTTTTTAGTTAGTAGTGCCAACCCCAGGGCACAAGTGTGGGAAGGGGAGTGGACAATGATCTGTCCACCCACATTATTTAATTTAAAGTTCCTCACTTGATGCTCATGAGTAGAGCTATGGGTGTGAATCTGTCAGGATAACTAATTGATCCCGCACGTAGAACTGTATCACACCTAGGAATAAGGATAACGTTTAACCGGACCTTAGAATGGCCAGACTTAACATATCCAAGAATAGTCAGAATACTTGACGAGGTCAGGGATGGAGAATCAGACACAGCGATAAGAAAAAGCCAAAAGTCAAGGATACCAGAAATCAGGGAAGTCAGAACGAAGCCAAAGTCAAATAAAAAAAATCAAGATCGGAACGCACTCTCGGATTACCATCAGCTAGAAACCACAACAGGGCAATGAGAGAATGTAAAAAAGTAGTTTAAATAACCCTCCTGTTATTCTGTTTGGCTGTTACTGGCCTTTGACCCCAAAATGTGTGCGCGCGTGATGTCAGGCGCATGCCGAAGTCACTATTAGAGTGGGCGGCCATGGGGCTTTAAAGAGGTATAGATCCACAGCAGCCGGCATCCTTAGACATGCTGGGTTTATCAGGTATCCGGGAGCATGGTTGCAGGTGGGCACAACTATTCCTGTCAGGATGGTAAATACCCTTATAAACGTTTTTATGTGCGGATGAATCCGTTACAGAATCCCCATGGGATAGAGCCTTTCTAGGCACCGGTATTAATAGAGACATATTTTTGGCTCCCATAAGCTTTCATTTATTCATTACTTTTTTTTGCATGGACCACACATTGAACCCATGCAACACTGAGGGGGGAAATAACACTTGAAGTTACCATTCACTTGTAAGAAGCAAGTGAAAAATAATTTGCAATTGTGCATTCAGATTTGATATTGTTTAAAATCAGTGCTTTATGAATATTCTGACTCCTATACTTTGTATAGAATTCAAATTCGAAAAGCACTGTTTTTATTGTGGAAAACAGAACACATCAATTCAATTCTTGCAGATTTGTATGGATCAACAAACATTCCAACCATATTTGGCTTTAGTAATTATAATTATTGCCAAATATAATTATTGGGTCATTCTAACCAGATTTTATCAATCTGGACATAGTTTGGTGTTTAGTGAATAACCTTGTAAATGTAAATTCTGTTATCAATTAGAAAAAAATATATTTCTTTAGAAATATCTTATAAATAATAATAATGTATAACTGCATGCAAGTGTAGTCATTTTTTGGAGTTTATATCATAAAATACTAAAATAGAGCCCATCAAAATGATTCAATGGAATGTGAGAAAGTATTCAAATTAATTCATACAAAAAGTATTTACAAATATAATCAAACCAAGAAACAGATTTAATAATAGAACAAAACAAAAGCTTATGATGGAGAACCTTTTAGCCTTGCCTCTTGACTCCAGTCATGTTAAGTAATCCAAACATGCAGAGTCTGAAATACAGTATAAGTAAATAGGAACATGTTACTATCCTTAGAGGTAGCTGGGCTTCATGTAGAAAAGAATAACAGGCTAAACTAGCCAAGGCCAAGGGACACCAGAGATCAGAGAATACAATGAGTATACATTGAAAGGTCAGGGGTACCAGAATTCAGAATAGTCAATGGGAAAGCCAGGTCAGATAAATAAAAAGTCAGAATACACAATAAATGCACTATTGAAAGCAAAAAACCACAACATGGCATAGAACACTCTTTTTATATGTATAGAACTTTATTGCAATAGCAATGCACTCAAAATGTGAGGGGGCATCTAAGAGAGGAGGCAGTCCTGGGGAGAATGGTGGGCATTAAGTAACTGGTGAAACACTTTTCTGCAAAAACACCCAGTGGCCTTCATTATAACTTTAATACTTTTAATTATTTATTTTATTTTAATGTTAATGTTATTTGGATTCTAATAAACCTGCACTGTTTCTACACTATCTAGAGCATCTCCTTCATCTCTATACTGGGAGACATCTCCCATTATAGGCATATTAAGAGCTATAAAAGCCTATTGAGGGGCTCTAGGACATGTGAGTGAAATCTGAATTTCTCTATAAATACTACACTATATATATTTTTCCACTTTTGTTTTTCTGAGGAATGCTCCATTACTATCTCAAGAGGTAAAGAGTAAGAGCTCCAAAGCAAAGAAAGAGAGACAATTTGAGTTTTTTGGTTTTTTTTTTACTATGAGTTCAAATCTCAAGTTTTTTTGTATTATTGAGTTATTTCGTTTATATACAAATCTGCACTATTGTGTATAGATTTTTGTCTTTTTGAGGTTCCAGTTGATACAAAAATGTTATGTCTACTAAGTATCATTAAAGGGATCCTATAGTGCCTGGAAAACAAAGCAGGGGTGAAGGGGTTAAAACCTCATCAATCACTTATCTGAATCAAATGCCGATGTCCCTCTGTGCTGGGTCAGGCTCCGCCCACGCTCCTCCCATGCCGATGTCAGCTGGCGGGGAGACCAAATGTGCATGTGCGGGAATGGCAACGTGCGCATTAGACCTCCCCATAGGAAAGCATATTTCAATGCTTTCCTATGGGGAAAATCTGATGCTGGAGGTCCGTGTGGACGTCCAGCATCAGATAATGGACCAAATGTCTGTTAGGATTCCTGAAGTACCCCCAGTGGCTGTCTGGCAGACAACCACTGGGGGCGGACTTAGAGCTGCAATGTAAATTTTTTTTTAAAGGTTTAAAGGTGGCAATTGCAAGTCACTGACTTTTACAAGTGAATGTCTTGTTATTGATATTTGGCAGTATTTTGCACAAATAATTACAAGAGGCCATTGTGTTTTGAATATATGCACTGGAATTTACTGTAATATAAGATTTAATCCACATATATTTAATTTTGATAGCTCAAAACACTTTTGTTACAATAGCACTTGGATATATATTTTTTTTCACTAAATTAAGCACTTTGTGTTTGAGCACCTTAAAAGAGAAGTGGGATTTTTAACGCCACACTATATTATTTTTTTAATTTTAATATCTCAGTCATGATATTAAGTCTGGGAATGGGTATTTCATGCAAGTCAAATATTCCCCTGTATTTTATTTGTTTTATTGTATGTATTGAGGTTGATGTGTACCATGGCCATTGCTGCCTCCCAAGAGTATTGGGAGTCTGAGCGCAGGACTTATTTTTGTATATTTGTATTTATTTTTGTATCACACAGCCATATTACAATGCTACCGCTCACCCTATGTGTTCCCTATTAAAAGGATCCTGTAGTGTCAGGAAAACAAAGCACTATAGTTTTGACTACTTTAACCTTAACTTTGTAGTTATGTTTTTAATTCACTAGAAGTCAGCATTTAGTGAATATATCCCCTTGAGTTAATTGGCAAAGTGTAAACTATTTATTTTAAAGATATTGCCAATTAAATCCATGATTACCATTGTTTACTTCAAAACAATATTGTCACATAATATTTTAATCAGTTTTTAAGAAGGTGGTCTGTTTTTTGTTTATTTGAAATTTTATTAAATCTGACTTTTATATTTTACCAAAAATAAATAAATTACTAAGCTTTATTCTGTGATAGAGTTCAAACACAATAAGAAAAAAGCAAACATTTATTAATGGTTTCCCCAAAAAATAAAGAAATTATATTTGCTCTGAAATTCATAATTAAAAGTACAAAATATGGAAACACGCTCTTGATGATTCATTTTTAATAATTTATTGGTTTAATCATATTCCCAAAGCACCAACCTCAGAGAATATGCAAAACTCCTCTTATTGTCAAAAAATGCTTTAACAGAAATTCAAATCTTGCTAAACACCATCTGATTAGCAATGAAAAAAAAATATGGCTTTTTCTCAACATACTACTCACATGTTTTGTAAATAGCAGCTGCATAAGTCTGAAGAAAAATCATAAACCAGTCATCAAACAATCTATTAGAACTTTCCAGAGAGGGGTGTGGGAAATGTCATAATGCACTTCTAACAAAGGGGGCTTACAGGTCAGCTAGATATTATTAGCAAATAGCTAGTTTACTCACAGCCATTCAGTCATACATCAAATTTGTATAGACCATATATAGGATAGATTAGTTGTTTGTTTTTCATGATGAAGAAGGCCAAGGTCTTTATGTCAAAAGAAAGTTGATGGATGAAATGTAATCCAAATTACTGATTTGATTGTTCACTGTTTTTATATATATTTTTTCACAGTTACTATCTATATCATATGATCTCTAATTGTGGAAAACCTATTGTTGAGGAAGGCAACCTTTGGCACTCCAGAAATTGGGAAACTACATCTCCCCTGATGCTTTTGCCAGCATTATGATTGTAAAAGCATTATGGGAGATGTAGTCCACAACATCTGGAATGCTGAAGGTTGTCTACGCCTTGTCTACAGAAGTAAAAAAATATTGTTAATACCTTGCTTTTTGGTTTTCTCCATTTACAGATTACCCACCCATTCACCTTAATGATGGTAAAGAGCTAAGCATTTGACCCATAAGATTTATAATCCATTTCATAGCACCAAGTCTTTTAAATAATGTCTTCTCCCTAATCAAACTACTGATTTCTATTGTATTGATTACATCCTTGTGTAATGACCTTGCTGATGCATTGTAGGAACATATCGTTTTGTGTTCTGCTTCTGAAAATATATTTGAGTATCCATATTCTTTTATTTATTTGCTTTAAAATAATTATAAAATTATTTCAGTTTCTGATATTGAATATGGCTGTGGATGTCAGTGTGGATAGAGAGGAAGAAGGGAATAAATTTGTGAGGGAGAATCACTGCAGGGAATGGCATGCATATTACACATCGCAAGCAGGGTGATTTTGCATGGCAAAAGAGGTTACTTTCGTGGGTCTACTGAAAAGATCATTTGATTTTTTTTAATTTTTTTTAAGTGTCTCAGGAGCACACTTGTAAGCATGTGGTCTGCACCTGCAGTGGGTGTAGACCACTTGCAACTCTCCTCTGCAATCTGCCACTTCTGAGTGATTCAGATACATTTTTCTGTTACCAAGACAATGCTCTGTCTCAGGGAAAAGTACCAGAGTGGAGAAATAGATACAGACAGTGCAGGTACAGGAAATAAGCTCCACCCAAAATGATCAACATAGATTTATGCTTCACTTCCTGGCTAGAATAGAAACTTAAAAAATATTGACTCTTTTATATTAAAGGAAGAAGGAAATAAAGTTGTGAGAGAGAATGACAGCAGAAGGAAGGAGAAGAAAATGGAAGTGATGCACATCCCTTTTCAGGCTTCCCCAAACTCCGGGCCTCCAGATATTGCTGAACTACAACTCCCATGATTCTATGAATGAAATAGATAAAATGAGAATCATGGGAGTTGTAGTTCAGCCACATCATCTGAGTTTGGGAAGCTTACTTTAACCCCTTAAGGACCAAACTTCTGGAATAAAAGGGAATCATGACGTCACACATGTCATGTGTCCTTAAGGGGTTAAATGTTGAAAATTGTGATTGTCAAAAATAATTAATATGTAGATGCATATATCACTGTATATCTTTCTTCATTAGGAGTGAAAAATTTCCTAGCAAATACTAAATGAACCTCAACATCTTTTCTTGTAACTAATTGTATCTGCCTGTGAGTCACTAATTTCTACTTGATCAAACTGTTATTTGACAACATTCTAGAAATATTAGGAAACTATTTTAAAATATGGTTAATATAAAAATTACACAATGTTAATATCAATACAGCACAATAGACAAAACATTTGTTATAGTGAAATTGATATTTAAATATTCTATTGACATAACAGATGACCATCTATTTCTCAGTTCAAACTTTTGTTTTTGCACTCTTAGAAACTATTGAAAACAGGTAGACGGAAATATATTTTAAAGCTGTAATTGTCTACTCAAATGTCAGCAATATTATGAACAAACTCATGGCTCACACCAATACACCACACTGCTAACAGACGGCATACTTGAAAAAGCACTAGATTTCAGCTAAGATGTAATATGCACTTGACAAGCAGAGACAAGTGAGTTTGTCTTAATCCGCTTCTCCTGCAATGATCCTTTTACTGATCACTGCATTAATGCCTTTTCTTTGTTAATAATACCAAAAAATATGGCTTTAAACCTATAGGGGATTATATACCAAACTCAGAAATTTGGTGCATTCGAAATCAACTTACAATATTCTGGCTAAAATACCGAAGCAGTAATTACGGTTAAGTTGAGAAAAATTTCCAAATAGCCACTTCTTACCTAAATTTTGTAATTTGTTTTTCAAATAAGTACAGTTCAGTATTTAGTGAATAATAATATAGTTTTAATTAGTGTTTAAATCAGGTTCGCCTTATTTGTCCGGTAGAACTGTAATAAAAAATAGTAGTCTGCAAATCATATGAAGTTTATGGAGGCACATACAAAATGATAGAATTTGGAGAGAGCAAGTTCTTTTTTTAGAGTATTATTTTTACAGGTTTATTGTAGACATCAAAGCAACTTAAGCTTAATGAAGCAGTTTTGGTGTATAGATCATGCCCCTGCAATATAACTGCTCAATTCTATTCAATTCATGAGTTAAACCACCTTTGTTTCTGTTTTTGCAGCTCCTCCCTTGATTGCATCTGGCATAGCCTGCAATGTAGAATGGTTTCATTTTCTATCTGATCTTAAATTACTTTACTCTTAATTCTCAAACTTAAAACTGTAATCACACGTAGGAAGATTGTGCAAGCTCTAGCAGGCTATTGGCATAACAGGAGATAAGACATTCTAATTTAAAACATCAGATCTCTCTTTACAGGAAGCATGATGATGGCTGCATAAACAAAAGTGATTTAATTCCTAAGATCGTCTGAGACCAGACACCCAGACAGCTGCTGCAACAATCGGTTTGCATAAAAAAAAATAATTTCTGCACGAACTGTCAGAAACCATCTCAGGGAAGCTCATCTGCATTTTAATTGTCCTCATTGGGGTCTCTTGTCTCGACCTGACTGCAGTTTGTCATCGTAACCGACTTGAGTGGGCAAATGCTCACATTCGATGGCGTCTGGCATTTTGGAGAGGGGTTCTTTTCACTTTATCTTTTCACTGTACAGGGCAGATAGCAGACAGCGTGTAGGGTATTGTGTGGCTGAGTGGTTTGCTGATGTCAATGTTTTGGATCGAGTGCCCCATGGTGGTGGTGGGGTTATGGTATTGGCAGGCATATGTTATGGACAATGAACACAGGTACATTTTATTGATGGCATTTTGAATGCACAGAGATACCGTGATGAGATCCTGAGGCCCAATGTTGTGCCATTCATCCACGACCATCACTTCATGTTGCAGCATGAAAATGCATGGCCCCATGTTGCAAGGATCTGTACACAATGGAAGCTAAAAACATCCCAGTTCTTGCATGGCCAGCATACTCACCGGACATGTCACCCATTGAGCATGTTTGGGATCGGCTTATACAACAGCGTGTTTCAGGTCCTGCCAATATCCAGTAACTTCGCACAGCCATTGAAGAAAAAAGGCCACTGCCACCAGGGAACATGACTCAAGGTTTCCTAGCAGAACATTACCCAGAGCATAACACTGCCTCTGTTGGCCTGACTTCTTCCAACAGTGAATCCTGCTGCTATCTTTTCCCCAGGTAAATAATGCACATGCACCCTGCCATCCACCTGATCTAAAAGAAAATATTATTCACCAAGCAACCTGCTTCCATTACTCCATGGTCCAGTTCTGATGCTCACATCCCCATTAAAGGTGCATTCAGAGGTGGGCAGGGGTCAGCAAGCTGCAATGCATGGTGTGTTCTTACACCTTTCTATCATGACCAGCATTACTTTTTCCATTAATTTGAGCTACAGTATCTCTTTTGTGTGATTGGACCAGGCAGGCTAGCCTTCACTCCCCACATGCATCAGTGAGCCTTGGGAGCCCATGACCCTGAAGCAGGTTCACTGGTTTTCCTTCCTTCCACCACTTTTGGTAAGCACTAACTATTTGGCCCTTGCCAGAGTCACTCAGATCTTTTTGCTTGCACAGTTTTCCTTATTCCAACACATGAAATTCAAGAGCTGACTGTTCACTTGCTACCTAATATATCCCACCTTGTGACATGTGCCATTGTAACAAGATACCACAAACAAGTGGTTTTAATATTGTGCAGATCAGTGGATATTGGGTTAGGGTCCCAAAACAGACTGCAAAAGACAGTTTAAAATGCTGAAGGGCTTTTACAGAGGTGTGAATTATGTGCTAGTTTACTGACGGTTGTGTATATTCTTTTTATAAATAGTCACACAGACAAACAGACACATACATACAATATTGCTTGAATAGTACATTTAACGTCAAGCTATCTATTTTCCAACATAGTGGCTTAGTTTTGGAATGCATTTTGCAAGTGAGAGTTGTTCAATTGTGTCAGGTATTTTCTTTTAATGCTTTTACCAGGGAAAGTTATTACATAAAATGAAATACAAATCAAACGCCTCAGGAGAGAAGGATCTTGCATAAATGGAAACAAAGAGGATTTATAATACAATTAAATAAGCTTAAAAAATAATATAATCAATAAGAAAATCTTATGTTTTGTTCTCCGTACAAAGAAAGTTTGAGAAATTATATTGCAAATATTTTCGAAAATTAAGATAAATGTAAAAGAGCAGTAAATGTTATAATATAAAGTGGTCTAAATGCCCAAGCCGTCCTATGTATTTACCTGGTCGCCAGCGATCCCACGCCGCTATCGCGGTTTGGGGACTCACCTGGAAGCCCAGGAAGCTCCTTCCTCTTTGGCCCCCCTGGGCCATATGATCGCGAGGTCAAAATACATGTAGAACAAATAAATAAATAAATAAATCTCTCTCTCTCTCTCTCTCTCTCTCTCTATATATATATATATATATATATATATATATATATATATATATATATATAGTGGTCTAAATGCCCAAGCCGTCCTATGTACTTATTGAAACAGCAATTTCCTACTTGTATTTATAGGCCTATAACTTGCAAAAAAAAAAGCAATAAAGCATGTAAACACTGGGTGTTTTTAAACTCTGGACAAAATTTTGAATCTATTTAGCACTTTTTTTCATTCGCTTTTGTAGATAAGTAAAGGATTTTTCAAGTAAAAGTCCAAAAACATGTTTGTTTGTTTTTCAATTCTTCATTATATTTTTCTTTTTTTTTATATAAAATATATGACATGATACAAACAATGGTATGTAAAGAAAACCCTTCCTGTCCTAAAAAAAACAATATATAACTTGTATGGGAACAGTAAATGAGAGAGGAAAATTACAGCTAAACACAAACACCATAAAAGTGTCAAAAACAGGCCGGTCCTTAAGGGGTTAATATTTGTTTAGCCACGTATTTATTTATTTTTTATCCAACCTAAAGTAGAACTTGACAGAATCAAAACGTTTTTAGTTATCAGAACAAAGTTAAAAGATCATGGAATGCAATGTCAGGAGTAGGAGCACTGAAAAAAAAATGTAAATGTATTTTCAGGAGATAGGAACATGCATAATCAGATAAAAACAAGTACAAAGAAACATTGCAGAAACAGACCAAAATTGTTTTGGAAACATTCAGTACTCTAATCTGTTCTGCAAAAGTGTTAAATGCTCTTCTAAGCAGAAAATGATCAGCAAGGCAGTATTAAAATTTGACTGTAGATTATACCAAAATTATCTTTTTCATCTTCATGTAAGGCTTATTTGCTAGGATTTTTTCTTCCAGTATATTATATAAATGAAAACCTTAATCCTCAGATTATGAAATATCAATGTAGGATATTGCTGAGCTATAATCTAAAACTAAATGTCACTTGCATTTGCCAAATGTTTTCCTGAAGCCACGGTTTCTATTAATCAGTGTTATTACTGGATCCAGGGCCGGCCCAAGACATTGTGCTGCTTGGATCCAAGTATGAAATGCTGCCCCCACCCCCCCAAACAAAAACAAAACCCAAATATATATGCTTCTGCAAAGGTATTGTCTCTATTTTTTTGTGTGCTGGAATGGAGTGTGTGTCTGTGTGTACTGGGGATGTAGCGTAGGTATGTGTGTATGCTGGGGATGTAGCTTGTGTCTGTGTGTGCACTGCAGCCAAAACAGTATATGTATCAAAAATGTACACATATGCAGATACTGACACACATACAGATGTACAGACACACTGATACGCCTGCAGTTACACAGATATTTAGACAAACACACACTCACACATACAGATACACACACTGACACATGCAGATACACAGGCATACATATATACACACATATACACATTACATACATACAGTATACACAAACTACACACATACAGACACACACACACTAAACATACAGACACACTACACACACTATACATACACAGACACACACATACAAACACACAGTACAAACATTACACACATACAAACACACAGATACCCACACTACACAGATATCCATACAGATACACACAATACACACACTACACATACACATATACACACACACATTACACTCATACAAACAGAAACACACACTACACATACACAGATACAGACACAGATACACACTACACACATACAAACACACAGATACTCACACTACATACAGAAACATACACACAAACACACAGATACACACAATACACACGTACAAACAGATACACACACACACACACACAGGACATGGGCAACCCAATGGACCCTCACACAGGTTCCCAAACCGTGCGGTGCTGCTGCACCGCCACCAAGGGTTGGGAAATCCTGTTTTAGATTATGACAGAGGTGGCAAAATGCTGCCCCTGTCAGAGTGTCTCCTAGAGCCGGGGCTCCAGCGCGTTCTATGGACGGGACGATGGGTGTTTATCGGAAACTTCCAGTAGATTTTCTGTGATGAGTAATGGAGGCACATGATATAATTTAATACACAATCTCATTTTTTTTTTTGGGTGGGGGGTTATTATGTTGCCATATATTTAAAATGTACTGCTTTCAATATTTCATGACTCAAAGCTCAAGCTACAGAAATTTTGCATGTCGTAGTTTAGTTTGTAATAGAGATTGCTATTCACTGGTAAAATTATTTATGCTTCCTTTCTTTAAAAAAAATCTCGTATCCACCATTATCCTTGTTTGAAGAATCTACAGTTGTGCTTCTGGAAGATTTCATGCATTTCTAAATAGGAAATTGTAATTGCCCTGGAGTTTACACCAATGAATCAAACATTGAAGCACACATAATTTGTGGTGATCCTTTTTTATGAGCATCTCCATTTTCTTTTAAATTAATACAAAAGATTTCTCATTTGACATTACATTCCAGTTCAGACATGGTAAAGCCAAGATAAACACTGCAAGTGAGGAGGAGAAATAGAAATATTGTTTTGTGTTTCCAATTTCATTGTCTGCGTTCTCTTTGTTAGCTGCCAGGTACATAGGATAAAATTTCTCAGAATGACTGCCAAGTTGGAAGTGCCCAGTATAAGAATAAAGTGCTGTTAATTTCTAAATTGTATTTTTCTCATTTCACAAATATATGTTAGTGAACTATAAGGATACCTTAGCAGAATATTACAAATCATTAGGAGGTATACTTCCCATTTAAAGCTAAGCATTAATTTAAAGGGAAACTATAGTTGCAGGAAAACCAAGTTGTTTTCCTGGCACTAGAGCTCCCTATAGTACCCCTCTATGTGGTGACCCCCTGCCACAGTGCAGTAGTGGTTAAAACCCCTTCAGTCATTTACCTTATTCCAGGTAACCATTCTGACATCAGCTGATGGAGGAGACCTAATACAGATGTGTGGCGCTTGCACCCTTCACATTAGGGATTCTCCCATAGAAAAGCATGTATAATGCTTTCCTATAGGCTTTTGGGTGACACTGGACATCCTCTTTCATAGCATGAGTACGTCCAGTGTCAGGCGAGCAAAATTTGCCTAACGACCTGGAAGTACCTCTAGTGGGACAAACCACTAGAGGTGGAGTTAACCCAGGAGCTACAGCAGGTGATTATTGCAGTTTCTTAAACTGCAAAAATCACCTTTGCAGGGTTAAGTGACCTGGGACACTGCACCCACACCACTTCAATGAGCTGAAGTGACCTGGGTGCCTGTAGTGTCCCATTAAATGTAGATAAAGGACCAGATGCCTTAAAATATGTATTAGCCTAGAAGTATGAGAAAAGTCTCTCTATCTTTCTCTTTCCCTGGATAGATTATTATTGTTTTAATTTAATTTTTGACCATGTAAAACCTTTTTAGAACATAATAAACATAAGAAAATTATCAACTGGAGAGAAAATTGTTTGAGGCAACTGTTTGTTATCTTCCAAAGATTCCAAAGTGTTGAAACAATGGCTATGATCTATATTTTTAAACTCTTAGCTTAAATTATGATTTCATTTCCAAACAGGGCTGGACTGGGGATATATTAAGGAATGGGTAGATTCATCAGATAGGGTGAGTGCTATTCTTGCAAAACAAACATTTCAATAGGTATCGATAAAAGGTGGAATAAGGAGAGGGCAGAAATCAGAGGTTAAACATTAGAGTTCTGCATGTAGGTGAATTAAACAACTAAATACACAGGCCTAATATATGGAGCAGGGCTGGTAAAACTAAACTTCAGCATAGCAAGCAAGACATAAAGGTACGAAAATATGCTATACGCCCATGATACTCAAAGTATGGCTAATACAGGTTGAAGAGAGAAAAAAAAATAATTACAAGATTTTTCTAATGAAATGAAAGCCTTAATGTTGTCCTCCAGAAGGCTACTTTTGGCAGTAGATCAGCTGAAGGAGCTCTGAGTTCCTTGCAGTTATGAAGCTGCATACTTTTTAAATGCATGGACATTTATGAATAAGTCTTTGCTCATTTCAGGGAATGGCAGAGTTTTCCTTAAAGGACCACTATAGTGCCAGGAAAACATATTCCGCCGGGCTCTGGAGAGAGGAAGGGGTTAAACACTTACCTTTCTCCAGCGCCTGGCGGGGAGTTGTACTCCTCTCCTCCTTCCTCGCGACGTCATCGGCTGTATGCGCATGCGCAGCAGGAGCCGCGCGTGCATTCAGCCGGTCGCATAGGAAAGCATTTACAATGCTTTCCTATGGACGCTGGCGTGCTCTCACTGTGAAAATCACAGTGTGAAGCACGCAAGCGCCTCTAGCGGCTGTCAATGAGACAGCCACTAGAGGCTCTGGAGGCTGGATTAACCCTCAGTATAAACATAGCAGTTTCTCTGAAACGGCTATGTTTATAAAAAAAGGGTTAATCCTAGAGGTACCTGGCACCCAGACCACTTCATAAAGCTGAAGTGGTCTGGGTTCCTAGAGTGGTCCTTTAAGTATTTTCATATTCTAGTTGAAGGGTAACTCTCATATAACTGGTTCCAACTGGTCAGTTTCAGTGCTTTTTCAATAAATACATCCTTGGGAAGAATTCAGTGCAAGGGTTTTGACAAATGGCCATCTAATGTTTATCCTTTGTTTATTCCACAATGCTAGTAAATATGGAATGTCTGTTGCTTGTGTCTTTAACAATTGAGAAATTTGATAAGAGGCAGTCTTGTATGCACTAACAAATGAAACCAGCATGTGATTCATAATACAGTGATATTCGATTTACAATTGTGGTCTCGAACCTATACCTAAACTTTATTGCCTCCAGATTAGTTACGACAATTTTCTATCAAGTTTGTCTTCATGTTTTATTTTGTTGCAGTGGGAATATGTAATTTGGGCCTCCTGTCTGAAATAAAATCAGGATTCACAAAGAAAGAAACCAATTATTTTATATATATTTTTTTATTTACTATTTAAACATTTAAGTACATAAATGGAAAATGAACAGAATATATTTGAACTACAAAGCTCTTCAGGGAAATAAAGAAGTTAGTTTTCCACAAATTTGAACTGAAACTGTGACAAACGAAGATTCCTCAAAATAACTCCTACAAAATGATTGTGACTGCGCTTTTTGAGCCGAAATAAAAAAAAAATCTGAAAGAAAAGGTTAAATTTAGTTTTGATTAGCTTATTGATTTTTCTTTTCACAAACTAAAAGCAATGTCCTTTCCACAGTTGAGGCTGACCTTTTAATACACTGTTTTTAATGTACTACAAATGTTTCAAATCATAACTAGGTGAATATCTCCTTGATTGTGTTGGTCTAGTAAATTATTAAGTAGACAATTGTTTGTGAACCAAAAACAGCTACAGTTCTATAGGTCAATGTTTATTTAAGTATACAGTAATTCTTATACTTAAACCTTTGGACATAGACAATTGATATATTTTATCGACCAAAGCACAAACTCTTGAAATGTCCTTAAGCCTCACAAGGGCACTGCCAGGCAGGTAATATTGAATTAAAGGGATATCACAAGAACAAGAATGACGCTTTTGTTTGATGACTTGACAACCATGTCAGACTTGCACATGGCATTTTAAATGTTTTGTCACTTTCAGGGCTTCTTTACTAAAACTGTGCTGTGGTAAGTTTTCAACAAACTTGCCACATTTAAAGGGATATTCACTAAAGTGTGATATGTGATATTGGAATGCTATGCGAATTCAAAGGTTGTTTTAATTTTTAGGCAAAAATAGCCACATTTAAAATGTCAGTAATGCAAAGTGAAATACACAATAAATGAGTATATGTGTTAGCAATACCTGCTATGAGCCACCTGAGTGGGAACCCCTTATACCATTCTAAACAAAAATCCAAAATACATATAATCGGTGGAACACATATCTGATGATTCTACAAGAAAGAACAAAATAACATAGCGCAATATTGCCAATATAAGGAATATACAGATAATTGTAGATTTCAGGTACTCACAAACATGGAGCCAAATATGAACATAGGGCTCTCATGGGCAGTGCAGAGGGACTCTTAACAGGCTGTCCCCATCCCTCTTCCTGCTGGTCTTTTTGTAGCCCAACAAGGGTCTGTGGTAATGAAGAAATAGGCGATCCTTCTCTGGTATAAAAAGGCTTTATTAGGTCCAATAAACACAATAAATATGTGTGAAAAAAAAAGAGTAGGAGGACTGGATAAATGTAAAAAGTCCCAATAAGTTAAAATAAATCCAATGTTGGCACAGCCTGCTGGCTAGTAAGTCCGATACGCATTTCGCTCTATGGTGGATGCTTCCTCAGTCGGTATATGATGGAGGAGTTTCCTCTGCATCTTTTTAAACCAGGTATTGCAGGCTCTTCCAGATCCAGCTGTTTGCACTTGGAACGCATTGTGCGTTCCAAATCGCACGCCATGCGCTCCACTTCCGGGTTGCGTGACTTGCGTCATTAGAACAAGTGGCACATTATTAGTAGGTAAAGGCCTTCTGTGGCATATAAAACAAACAAAAACATTGCTATCTATCTAAACAGAAAGTGATTATATTACTATATACCATATGTATAAAAAGAGAAAAAACTCTACAATTAAGTTTAAAAGAGAAGAGTATTGGAATCTTAGTCAGAATAAAACATTGTCATATAATGACACCTGGGTGGATAATTAAATAAAATAAGAATATTACCAAATGTAATTAAACAATATTGCAATGATTCTTCTACAATATATATATGCATATTTAAAATTTTTCCAAGTCCGTTATGTTGCCAGTTAAGCTATTTTGGCCTGGAACGTTAAATTCACTTTGAATTCCCAAACAGTGCACCCTTTAGTGAATAGTCGTCCCTGTCTAAAATTGCAGCAATGGAAATATTTCCAGTTCAACCAGGCTAGAGAATATTGGAAGCTCATTTGGCTCAGTGTTTAGTGAATAAAAACCCTTTGATATTGGAAATGTGATTGAATTGCTGTCTGCCTCTTGTAGCACTATGAAAATGTAATCATTATTAATTCCGTGGTAATATCAATGAAATTCAGGTTGCGGAAAGTCCTGAAAATCCATATAGTTGAAAATCTTTAGTCCAACAAGGTGTGAAAGGTTTCTACATTACAGCTGAATCATACAAATGCTAAACACTATCGTCCTTGAAGAAGTTTGAACTAAGATTAGCTTAAGTTAGAGAACATCTGACTTTGTGAGCATCTTAAAAATTCTGGTCATGTTGCTGACTGAACTTACCAGAGATATCAGTGATTGCTATAATGGTCTTCAATTAATTACTGTTATTTAAAGGGAAATTTGGAGATGATAAATAAGATTATGTGCTGCTCAGTTTGTTTTAACCTTCTGTGGATTGGAAAGGTGTTAAAATTACCCAAACCAATTTATCCCACTTGGCATTGATTATTTTAAATAGACAATGATCCTAAAATTGTTCTCAATGTAAAGGATGAAACATATTAACACTGCTGATAATTTATTTAACAAATACATTATTAATCATAATAATGTTGCAATGAAAACAAAATTCTCCATTTCTATTAAATTTAAAGAGGAAGTGTTGCTTCTTCATTTTTAAATATTCACTGATTTAATATATTTAATAAATATGTATGTGTGAGATGCAAGCAATACAATTAGATGTAGAAGTGCGTACCTCTTTATCCTGTAACTGTAAATGCCTCTGCATCCTCGTCAATCAATGTCAGCATGGATTAAACATACAGAGAAGTTAACAGTTAGCATAGAGAAGGCATAAAGAGAATGGAAGGAGCAAAACCATATTTATATTTATCCTCCATTTGCATTGGCTTTGTCTTTTCTGAGCTGAATTATGATGTATTTTGAAAAAAATAAAAGCTGTAATATAAACTTTAAATAAAAATGGAACATCTCATAAAAAAGGATAAAACAAGTTATAGTTGAATTTCAATGTTTATTTAATGGTATAAATTTTGGAGAGTAAACAGTTCCCTTTAAATAATGTTACGGGGAGGGTAAACAAAATATTGTTTGCATAGAAACATTTATATCTCTCGAATCTATACAGCACTCATAGACTCATACATTTTATAAGTAGCAACATAATTAGTCAAAGAATATGGTGTTATGTTTGGTAATAATGAACATTGCATTTTTTTTTTTAATGACTTTTGATATCCTTATACATATCCCATGTAAGGCTGGGGCAAATATTCAAAGCACTTTACTCTACTACTAAACATGTTTCCTCTTATTTTGTACTGAAAATTGTTTGCCAGGGGAAGGACCTGAGGAATAGCATCATTACTTTAACACATACAGAGGCAGTTGCAGTTGCTTTGCGCATAGATATTTTATATGGATGGGTTTTATTAGCTGCAAATAATGTGAATGCAAAATTAAAGCCATTTGTACCGATGACATACATAATATAGAATCACTCATACAAGTAGAATGTAAAATAAAGAAATGCATTTATCAAGGCTAATTGTCACTTCATCATTAAATGATGCTTTACATAGCAACTGTAATTTATCAAAGGTAGCAACCTCATGACCTTTCACAGTGGTGGAACAATATATGACTCATAATAAAGTCAGAGTGAAAGAGAGAGAATCTGTACACAAGTAGAAAAAGATGAAAAGAATAAACACAATTAGGAGGAAACCACATTGTGCAAATCTGATCAAATCACAATAATGTAAGAAAGCCCTTTGATTGCTCCCCTGTGAATATTTCCACTAAAGGCAGATTGATGACTAAATGATGAATCTACATACAGATTGGCTGAATGTTTTGTGTCTTCCCATTATTTAATTTCCTTGTAATTGTATTTGATGATAGTTATGTTATATCCCTGGCATTCTATTAGAGGAAGAATATGGTACCCTCATGAACTCACCATAAATAATTAATTTTAAAAAAATCGAAGAAATGATTAAGTAGAAAAAGTTGGAGAAAATACAAAACAGAACAGTATGTAGAAAAATGGGTGGAGAAATGTATTAAGGGGCTGAATGTTCTTTGAAGGGTAAGGGCTCACTGTGCTGACTGAATGCTATTCCACCATTGACAGGATAATTGCTATTAAAGGAACACTAGGGTCAGGAACACAAATATATATTCCAGACCCTCTAGTGTTAAAACTACCATCTAGGGGTGATTTCCTGGGTGTGATGTAGACGTGTACATATCAGACATAAGCGTGCATGATCGCGCCGACTGGTCATGTGCTGAGAGGTATCGGGAGGCTGCATGTAGGGAATGCCGAACGATGGCTGCCTGTAGTGCTGGAATGGTGACCGCAAGGATAAAGTAATTAGCTGACTTGGAGTCTGCAATCCTCAGAGAGTCTGGAGGAGCGTAGGGAAGGATGCCACACTGGCCACACACACAGGCTGAAGCCTTCTGAACCACGGAGGTAACCTTGCTGTTAAATTGCCATGCTGTAAAAAGCTCTGTAAAAGCTCTCCTTACCAAACTCATCTTATTAGTCACTAAAGTGATAATGTCCAGGAAGGACTGATACTTATAAGATGAAAGAAGCCACTTGGATTACTAAAATTTCCAAAATAAGCAGCAGTCCACTTATTTTCCTTTTTCTCTGACCAAGACAGTTATCTATTTTAATTTATTTTTTACTATTTTTACAAACCTTGATATTTTTTTGCTAAAAAGACAAAAAGAACATGGGTGTATCATATGCATGTTATGCTTAAACAACTTATTATGACATCAAAACTGCTGGGTCCATGCTATTTAATTAACCCTTGAAGTAACTGAATAATGCTCCGGGACCTGTGACTAAATGCCAGCTCTCTAATTCATTTACAACTGTCAAAGGAAAGAAAAAATTTCCACATGGGAAGTACCTAAATATTAAAATTATTTGGAAATTGGGGTGATGACATGCAAGGATCGTGTGTTGGGAAGGAACAAGAAAGAAGGATGCCAGGAGGGAATGCTGAACACTCACTGCTGGCACATGAATTGTGGACTGCAAGCCCATGATCTGACCATAGAGATATTGCTGGAGCTGGGAACCATCAGTCCCAGACAGGGGAACAGGAGGACACACAACACAAGGTCCTCAGAAAGACAGAGGTGGTTGTGCTACCCGACCCCCACACTGAATTACCACTCCATGCCTAGCTAAGGTCATCAGACTTCAGAGGGTTTGAATAACAACAAAAACCTGACAAGAGGAAATTAGCTACCTAGCGTCCAAGACCATCTATAAGAAAAGTGTCTACCTAATATCAACGTGAATTGTCTACTCAATATCAACGTATCTCTCTGCTATAAATCAGTCAAATAAATGATTGCGAACAGCTAAATATTAGCAGTAAATTTCTACCCTCCCCCTCACTATATACTATACAAATTTCTGTGCTGAAGCAAAATCAAATAATGATGAATCAGTAGTAATAATGAAGAAGAGGGAAAAGAGGGAAAAGAAAGTGAAAAGAAGAGAAAAATACAATTGTCAACTGTAAGAAACTTGAAGAGAAAAAATTTGGGGTGAGAAGGAAAAGAGGAAAGGGAAAAAATGGAAAAACATTGTTGACCATTAAGGAGATTTCCCCCTTCTTTTTTTTTTCCTTTTCCTTTTTTTCCTCTTTCTCTACACCCTCCTTGCTTCCCTTCCATGGCACCAAAGAAGGAAAAGGATAAAAATCCTAGTAAACAAATCAGAAATTTCTACTCCCCCAAACCTATTGATACAACAATCTTACACCGTATGTCTACGGAGCAACACAGTTCCCAAACGTCAGAAGAAGATTTAGCCATCTCAGATCCAGTATCATCTCACACAAACATCTCTGACCTACTGGACAACTTATATAGGAAGATAAAACAAGATTTTGAAAATAACTTACAAGATTTGAAAAAATAATTTTCTCAACTTAACATTTCTCAAGTTTCTCAATTTAACACTTAATTCGCAAGCGACAATCCTAGATACAATCCAAATAGATTACAATTCCTTACAAACAGAAAATGTGCAACTAGAAAAAAATAATTAAATATCTAGAAAACAAGGTTACAGATCAGAAAGAAGGAAAAATCTAAGAATCCTTGGGGTAAGAGAGTCATTTACTCAAGACCAAGTTCATACCTAGCAAACGTTTTAACGCTCTGTTATGTCCAATAAAATTGGACATATTTTCCTTTGAAAGAGTTCACTGAATTGTGAATCCCAAGGCGTTGGACAAGAAATTCCTGAAATATGTTTTGATATGTTTCTCCAGCTATCATATGAAAGATGTAATTCTACAAGCAACTAGAAAGAAAACTCCACTCGAAGATGCTTATAAACATCTAAAGTTTTTTCAAGATATTTCTTACTCCACCAGATCTGCAAGACAAAAATTCATAGATCAGACCCGAATTCTGAGATCTAACGATATAAGATACAGATGGGCCTTCCCTACAGCTCCACTAATATCTGATGGCAGAGGCACATATTCCTTCTCAGATCCCTAGGTGCTCCAAGAAAAGGCTAATTGCATGGAAAATCACACTTAAAACCATGGATGGAAGGGATTAGGATGCCTCAGACTAACTACTAACTCCACCTACTAACTTGACTGCCTCAGACTTTGCAACTCACTTCACTGACAAGATCTCTACAATCAGGGAAGAGATCTCTCATCTTTCTTCTTCCCCTTACAATACTTCCCCTAACCTCACTCGCTCTGCTGTTCTATGTTCATTCACACCCGCTACAGTGGAAGAGGTTTCTGCTCTGCTCCAGTCCTCCCTCCCCACCACCTGCTCCCTAGATACAATTCCCTCGCATCTTATTCATACTCTGTGTTCTTCTCTTTCTCTACCTCTCACTAAAATTCTCAATCTCTCTCTCTCTTCTGGCATATTTCCATCGCCCTTCAAACATGCAACTATAACCCCAATTCTAAAGAAGCCCAACCTTGACCCTGACTCCCCATCCAACTACCGTCCTATTTCACTACTGCCCTTGGCATCCAAGATCCTTGAAAGAGTTGTGTATGCGAGATTGACAGACTTCCTCGAGTCCAACTCTCTGCTAGATCCACTTCAGTCTGGTTTCCGTGACAAGCATTCTGTGGAAACGGCACTGACCAAAGCATCCAATGATCTACTCACTGCAAAATCTCATGGTCACTACTCTATCCTAATTCTCCTTTACCTTTCTGTGGCTTTTGACACTGTTCATCATCAACAGCTTCTTCTCATCCTCCGCAATATAGGTCTACAAGATATTGCTCTTTCCTGGTACTCCTCCTACCTCTCCCAGCGCTCTTTCAGTGTTTCTTTCTTTGGCTCTGCTTCTTCTCCCCAACTCATCTCTGCTGGTGTCCCCCAAGATTCAGTCCTTGGTCCCCTACTGTTCTCCATCTATACTGCCTCCTTTGGCTTCCAATATTATTTCTAGGTGAATGACACGCAAATCTATCTGTCCTCTCATGATCTCTCCCCGTCACTCTTGACTAATGTCTCTGACTTCCTCTCTGCTATTTCTAACTGGATGGCTGCCCACTTCCTTAAACTCAACTTGACCAAAAATTAAATTCTGGTCTTTCCTCCCTCAAGTGTTGCTACTCATGTATCTGTCTCCCTCCAAGTCAATGGTGCAACCATCAGCTCCACCACGCAGGCTCGCTACCTAGGTGTTCTCTTGGACTCCGATCTCTCCTTTATACCTCGTGTTCAGTCTTTCGCCAAATCCTGTGACTTCCATCTCAAAAACATAGCGCTCATCCGAACCTACTTAACGCCAGATGACACTAAGGTGCTGGTCCATTCCATTGTCCTTTCTCGCCTTGACTACTGTAATCCACTTCAGTGGTCTTACGTGCTCCCAACTTGCGCCGTTACAGTCCATAATGAATGCGGCGGCGAGGCTCATCTTCCTGTTCGACCACACCTCCCATGCCTCACGTCAGTCCCTACATTGGCTTCCTATAAGATATAGGGCTCAATTTAAAATTCTAGTTCTTGCTTTCAAATCTCAACATAATGCTGCTCCCACCTATCTATCCTCCCTAATCCACAAGTATGTCCCGTTTAGGCCCTTACACTCTGCTGAAGACTTACTTCTTTCTTCTGTCCGTACTCCCACCTCTGATGGTCGCCTTCAAGACTTCTCCAGGGCTGCACTGTTCCTGTGAAACTCACTTCCCTGCTCCGTTAGATGCTCACTCAGTCTCCACTCCTTCAAAAAATCATTAAAAACCCACTTCATAAAAGCGCATCAATTAAACAGTTAATAGCTCCCGACTGATTCCTCTCTTGCAACTGTCATTAGTCTAATACTATCCTTACCTTTTGTGTCACTTCACCCCACTTCCTCTAGCATTGAAGCTTATTGAGCAGGGCCCTCAACCTCTCTGTTTCTCTGTGTCCAACTTGTATGGTTACAACTACATGTTTGTTCGTCCACCCACTGTAAAGTGCTGCAGAATTTGTTGGCACTATATAAATAACATAATAATAACTGAATATTGGACTCTTCTTCTCTTTTTCTCTGAAATTGTTGAAATTGCTGCAGCCCAGAACCTTCAGAACAACACTTTTTGGGACTTGATGGCCACTGTGCATTTTAGGTCTTTATAGTGTTGCCTCAATATGGAATTAAGCCCTAAGGGACCTCACTCTCTGAAGGTTATCTGAAATTGAATATATTAGCTCCACAAACATCCCAAAAAATATTGATACGTAGCTCACTTATACACAAGACAACTTATCTTTGGACACAAAACGTCTTGGATAATAAGATTTTATATTTTAACACTTAAAAACTAAACTTAGTCAAATTTTTAGGCTATTTTAATGATCCACTTGAATTTGCACTCCACTATTTTACAATATTGGTATCCATAAATCTAAACACTTTTTACAATAATTTTTTCTCACTCTCTATATTCATACTCACTTAGAGTACATCATCAATTCAAACTGAGGATTAAGAGATATTAGACTCTCTTTTCCTCTTTCTAAAATTGGGCTGTACCAATTTTAGAAAGAGGAAAAGAGAGAGTCTAATATCTATTAATCCTCAGTTTGAATTGATGATGTACTCTAAGTGAGTATGAATATAGAGAGTGAGAATTTTTTTTTGTAAAAAGTGTTTAGATTTATGGATACCAATATTGTAAAATAGTGGGGTGCAAATTCAAGTGGATCATTAAAATAGCCTAAAAATTTGACTAAGTTTAGTTTTTAAGTGTTAAAATATAAAATCTTATTATCCAAGAAGATTGGCCCTCCAGATGTTTTGGACTACATCTTCCATAATGCTCTTATAGCCATAATGGTAGCAAAGCATCAAGGGAGATGTAGTCCACAACATCTGGAGGGCTGAAGGATCCCCATCTCTGTTTTAGAGCAACATTATTGGTGACTTGATGACTTGCGCCACATTGAATGTCAGGAAGTAAGATTCACCAAATATAATTACCCATGAAGTTTATATGCAGAATATATTATCCCATTCCTAAAAGGTCATTATAGGGCCACTTTTATTAAGAATTATGTCTTAAAGGTATGTAGAAGTGGATAAAGGTCTAGCTGACTGCCTCAATGAATATTTTTGTACAGTATTTACAGATGAAAATGAAGGAAAGGGGCCACAGTTAGGAAAAAGGAATTAATGAGCCATTTGTTACATGTGAGTTTACAGAGAAAGAAGTTCTATTTCAACTGTCAAAAGTAAAGACAAATAAATCAATGGGACCTGATGGAATACACCCAAAGTTATTAAAACATTTAAATACATAAAGGGAATCAATACAGTAAAGCAGGAGACTATATTTAAAGGAAGAAATACTAACACAATAGGAGGACATAGTCTTGAATTAGAGGGGCAAAGATTTAAAAATAATGTCAGGAAGTATTACTTTACTGCGAGGGTACTGGATGCATGTAATAGCCTTCCAGCTGAAGTGGTAAAGATTAACACAGTAAAGGAGTTTAAGTATGCGTGGGATAGGTATAAGGCTATCATAACTATAAGATAAGGCCAGGGACTAATGAAAATTGGAAAATTGGGCAGACTAGATGGGCCGAATGGTTCTTATCTGCCGTCACATTCTATGTTTCTATGTTAAATTACTGCACTTTTTGAGGGAATAAACACTATTTGAAGTGGAATTTATAAATCCCACAAGCACCTCAAAAATGTCGAACACTGATCTCCTCAGCAGATATAGCTTACTTATATTCAAGATAGATCAATTTAGAACATAAATATCTCTAAATATGCGCTCTCATAATTCCTTTATCTTTTTGTATTTAAATTAAATTTAATGTAAACTCTAAGTCATTTTAAATGATCAATTTGAATTTGCACCTCACTATACTACAATATTGGTATTTATAATATGAGAATTTTAATCACTATTCACACTTTACTTATTACAACTTATTATAAATATACACTTTCTATAAATCTATTTAGATTTTAAATGAAAATTAAGAGACTATATTTCTCATGGGATTATTATATATACTACCCATGAACATTTGGCCTAACACACAGACACAATTCACTTAATTATAAGAGAACCTAACTCTATGAACTAATTTTTTGTTTTAATATGCACTTTTATAATTCTTCACTACTCTTATTTTTTTTACTTAAAAATCCAATTTAACATTGAAAATTTAGGCCATATTGATTGATTCACTTAGATTAACTTGCATTTAATTAAATATTCTACTCTGATCTTAGCACAGGATATAATCAAATTTATATGTAATAAGAAGGGAGAAGGCGAGAGGGAAAAGTGAGTGCAAGGATGTGCAGGAAGGGGAGAAATGAAAAAAACTGCTAAATTTCAATCTGTTAGTACCCTCCCCCTAATGCTGCCGTTACCTCTCATGGAGAAGAATTGTATACATTTTCCAAATATTGAATCATACTGAAGAATCATGCTTATGGGAATTACCTTAAGTGTGTACATAACAACCCCTCCCTACCTCTGTGCATTATATAATTATCTACCTTTCCTTCCCGCCACCCGACCTGACTCCTGCAGGCAGGGATAAGTTGAGATAACGACAGTATATCTTAGCTGGAATGTTGTGAGAATGCTTTCTTGTGTGTGTGGAATTTCTTTCTTTCTTTTGTGTATGAGGCCATGGAGGGGAACGGTGGATCTGGTGATGCATAGTTGAATGTATGATAGAAATGTCAATTAAAATTGTCAAGCCAAAGGTCTAAATACTCCCCAAAAGAGAGGTTGTTTGTATAAGGTTTTAACATAAGAGCATAAAATTGATGTTGCCATGATACAGGAAACCCACTGGGTTCTTGACGACAAAATATTATGTAAGTTTAATATTTATCCGAACGTTTATTCAGCCAATTTAGTTGGACAAAAAAAAAAGAGAGGGGTAGCCATTGTGGTTTCAGATAAAGTTAAAGTGGAGGTGGTCCTAGATGACAATGGCTTCTTTCAGATTTTAACTGTCAAACTAAATGATATTCTATATACACTAGTGAATATTTATGCTCCAAATAAATCACAGCTGAAATTTTTGAAAAACTACAAGCTAAAGTGGAGTCCATTCATAGTGGCAGATTGACTATTGTACAAAAGGCAAAAAGAGAGCAGGAAAAAATTGGATTATGATAAAATATCCTCAAGAGTGGGTTTCCCTACTGGTTATGGGAAATAGGAAAATAAACCAAAAAAGGGGGGTACATAACAAAAAGTGCAACCTCTATGAATGTTTAAAACTTAACGTTAAATAGAAACATGCATAAATGAGTGAAAAAAACCTTGGAGACAAATAATAAAAAAGTATGTGTTGGTGGAGAGAACAACCAACAAAGTCTGTCTGAATAATATCTAGATAGTCTTAGTGCCTGTAAAAGGAAAAGCCCACTAATATGATGAAAAAGTCAGTCTCAACAGAAAAATATCTATGTGTTTGAGACGAGGGGCTATTGTAAGCACAGTTGTTCAGATGGTTTGCTGTCTAAGCTGTGCGTATAAACAACAGTAACAGAAAGTAAGAGATCAAGGATTTTACCAAACTAAGTATTAAGGCAAAGTCTCAGCTGGGTTGTAAAAAACATATATACCTATAAATACGTATAAAAAATGGATCATACAGCATAACCCGTAATTCACGTTTGATAGCGTGACAGGGTTACAATGTATACAGGGTAATGAGCTATTAAACTCACGTTGTCACGTGCCAAATATGTACAGTGAATTCTTAACCTGTACGTGGAATAAAAGTTTAGTCCATGTTATATGGGGATTATTGTCTTAGCGGTGTGTCACTATAGTAATAAATTGTGACTGTAAAAGACGATGTTTCCTATTACAGGTAAGAAGACAGTCCCAACAGTGTAGGTACTGTACCCGCTAATTTTAATAGTTGAAGGAGAAGTCTGGGTAAGGTAACTGCAGTATATAGTACATTTGTTGCCTAGCAGGATCCCTTTCATACTTGTTAGAAACCATTTGTCCAGGTTCTGACTATGCACGGTAGTTAATGTTAGTCGGTTAACTTTATATTGTTGCAGGGGAAGTATAGTTGATACACTGCAGGAATAATGTTACATAAATATCTGCCGGCTTAAGTGTATGTACTAAAATGGTATACTTTTACTGCTATGAAATCATGCCCTATACTATTGTGCCTTCGAGGGCACCCTTTAATAAAACCTGGATAAGGCTCTGGATAAGACTCTGGGTAAGAGCACCTCCCGCCAAAAACCTGCAATGGAAAGCTGTGGTGAAGGTCCAGGTGTTTAAAACACTAAACCTCTGCCTCTAGGTTAGAACGCTCAGATAGTAGCAGCATGTTGACACAATGTTATGTGTCAAAGGTCTTGCAATCTAAAGCCCTCTCAACCAAGCTAAGCCGTGATTGTTGTAGTGGTGGCTGGTATCCTAGCCTGGAGCGAGTGAAGATATAGTTAACAAGACTGCTAGGATTAACACATATAAATCACTGTTGGTGCAGTAGCATGTGCATAGCGCCAGTCAGTGCCTGGCATATGCTTTAATCCATTCATAGAGCTTTCACTTTTTCATTCTGTACCCCCCACCCCCTTTTTTTGGTTTATATTCCTATTTCCCATAACCAGTTGGGAAACCCACTCTTGAGGATATTTTATCATAATCCTATTTTCTCCTGCTCTTCTTTTCTCCTGCTCTTCTTTTCACTAGGGGTTAACCCCCATATAGGAGAAAAATTATGTGGCACCGTTTTCTAGTTTTGCTTTAAACAGAGTGACTATTGGTGGTGATTTTTACTGTGTAGTGAACACTAAGTTAGATCAAAATGTCAACTGTAAACAACTCAATAAAGCTGAACTAGTTCTTCAGAGGTGGAGTTTCATGAGTTTTTAACACAAAAATATATATTTTTGATTGTTGGAGAGTTTTTTTATCCCAACAATCATAATTTAAAAAAAAAATTCCTGTACATGAAACCTACTGGCCTAAGAACTAAGGAGATTAAGAGAATTAAAAAAGATATAACTGAAAACATCTTTACTTCAGTCAATAAAGCTTTTCTATATCTAAAACAAAGGTGGTATCACAACAATAATAAAGTTGGAAAATTATCAAACAAACTGAAAAATTAAAAGAAACAAAAAGTTATTTAACAAATTCAGGAAATAAATCATTTTATACCCCTAGAGAAATTGCTGAAATATTTTCTAACTATTATAAGAAACTCCCAAAGATAATATTAGAAACTATCTAAACAATCCAGAAATTCCTAAAGTTAATAACAAAGATCTTCAGAGACTAAATGAACCTTTCTCTGAACATGAAATTTAAAATATTATTTCAAACCTGAATCCATCTAAAACCCCAGGCCCTGACGGTTACTCTGCTTTATTCTTTAAAAAAAAAAAAATCTGGACGTTATAACCCCTTGCCTATTAAAGACATTTTAAAATTCTGCCACTAAAGGCATTCCAGATGAGATGTTACAAGCCAGTATCTCTCCAATTTTAAAAACAGTAAAAGATTATTCCCTACCCTCCATTTATAGATATATATTTTTTTAAATAATCATATTTACTAAAATTAATTTACAGATTAAAATTAATAATTCCAAAAATTGTCATGAGCAGGAACCCGATAGACAACACCTGTAAGATTATAAATATACTTCACAGATCCAGTCAACTCAAGCCTGGAGTCTCCTTATTAGCTTTGGATGCCAAAAGGGCATTTGACAGAGTCAGCTGGAACTTTTTAGACTTGGTCCTGGATAGCTGTCAAACATAATATAATGTCCTAATATTCTAATCCAGCTGCCAAGGTTGTTGGACCCCTATTTGAATCAAAATGGTTAACACAATCTTTAACAGGACTTGTCAGGGCTGCCCCTTGGCACCTCTGCTTTACATACTTTACATTGAACCCTTGGCAATTTCAATTCACCATAATAATGAGATACAGGGTATTCAACTTGGGAATTTAAATGGTAAAATATCTTTATACGCATATGAGGGTCTCCTGTCCATGACAAATCATTACCGTTCAATTAGGGGCTTGCTATCGATAATTGATTTTTTTAGTAAACATTCTAACTATAAAATTAATATCAAATTCTGACTAAAAGACTTACTAATGAAGCTTTGGCTGGTTTAAAAACACACTTTCAATTTGATTGGAATAAGCCCCTTATTTACTATCTAGGCATTTAAATTACTCTACGATTACATGAAATGATTGACACTGATTAACTAAAACCAACATCCCATGGAGAGACACAATTATATTTACATAAGCCAGGTGCAAACTATATAAACACTCCCTCAAGTGTTTAAATATCCATGTACATATATAATATATAATGCACACTATAACAACTTCAATCTTTAAGTATCATACAACTTTATTAAATAGAAAAAATTCCTATATCAAACAAAATGAAAAAATAAACAAAGTGACAGAAATAGAGGCAAACAGTAATACAATAGTACTTTACCAAAACAATCTTACAAGCCACAAGGCAGAAACACAAGTCATCAACTCCCCCAACGTTTCGGCACCAATTGGTTGCCTTTATCAAGGGTAGACTAATTATCTAGACATGTTTAAAACAGTATCAAATTATCTTACCTCCCAAAAAGACTTAGAAATTTCATGGCTAGGCCGTATCAGGTTTCTAAACACCTATTCACTCCCCAGAATTCTATACCTATTTAGAATCATCTCTTTCAGAGTGGACTGCAAAATATTGGCCAAACATGCAAAGATATTTGGGAAATATGTCTGGATGGGCAAAAAACCCAGAATTGTATATAATATTCTTACTAAAAATAAAAAAGGAGGGGTATCCTATCCAGAAATATACCTCCTCCACAAAGCCACAATGCTAGCCCACTACATTTCAGATTTAAATTAAATTTCACTACTTACTGACTGGTATGCTATAAAACAGGGACCATATAACATACTTCATATATTTGACAAATCTTTTGTTGCTGAAATTGAAAACTTTTCAGACTGATTGCTTTTTTATGGATCCTCCCCCTTTCCCCCAATGGCCTCATACCTGTTTATATGTTTCTTCTTTTCTTTTCTGTTCTCTCCTTATTCTGTTTTTCACATGACTGGAATGTAAGAATGATTGTTCTTATACTTGTACACTCACTGTTGATATCATACATGTAATTTCGCTTAGTACGTTGAACATTGTGCATTGTGCATTCATTTTTTCTAGAAGTGTAACCAATATGAAATTTATAAATGATGAAATTTTCACACAACAAAAGAAAGGAAAAAAAAATCCAAACTAATTTTAATTAAAGAAAAACTTATGTCTTTGGACTTTAAATAAAATATAAAAAATATGATATTACTTGTGTTAACATTTTTTTCATGAGCTTCTCCATTTCTTTTGAAATGTAAATTCTAAATTCAACATAATTCACAAGGCAAAACCAGGGTAAGCAATGCAAATAAGGAGTATGAAGTGCAAAGGACAGAGCTAATAACAATGACTGACAGGGACCTAAGTTGAAGTTGACCTTGTTGCATAATAAAGAGGGTAGATTTCCACATTTCATTTTAGTTTTTTACACCTCACAAATACATGTTTGTTAAATATTTGGATAAGTAAAAATTTAATTTAAAAAAAACTGGGAAATGGCATTTTCCATTTCTTTGTTTTATTTATGCATCTGATTATATTTTGGGATTGTAAGCATAGGTAAGTGAAGTCCCATTCACATGTTTCTGGAACTTATTATATTAATATCCAAATATCCAAACATAACGCATGAAATAGAGTAACACAAAATGTTATCCACACATATCACACACTTACATTATCTCAAAAGACACAGGGAAAGAGAGATTACTGGAAGAGGGACTTCACATGTATAAACGTGTATGGTGAATACATTTTATAGTTCAGGAAGTCTGGAGTCTCAATGTAGAATAAAATCAATTGCAATATCTATTTTATTATACTATCATGGTTGACTATCTTGTTGAAAATATCCACTTGACATGTATGAAACAGCCTACACAACAAAATAAATTGCTTCATACATTTGTAGAGTGTAATAAAACCTATATGATAGCACATTATGGCATAGCAGGATGTGCCATTATAGTTAAAAATTGCTAGCGTCTACTTGGACAGAGACAAATGTAGCACAACATAACAGTTGCTAATGATACATAACCGCAGAGGACTGATAGCGATATGGCAATATAATGACACTTGTTTCCACTGAGTGCACAAACTCGGCATCCAGGGCTTCAGATAGTCTGATCCACGGACCAAAAGAGAATATAGGATTTTTATTTATATTTTTCCTTGACTAAGACGTTAACGTAAGCTTCCATATTTGCAGTTCAAGTGATTGTTAACCTGCAAACTGGTGTATATTATATTTGTATATGTAGTATGTCCTAAATATTTTCATGACAACCATCATGAAACAAAATGCATATAAATGTATTGTATCTTTTATGTAGACACAGAACACAAACCTCAATCCTAAAGCTGTATGTGTGTATGTGTATGTGAATATATATATATATATATATATATATATATATATATGTATATATGTTTGTGTATGTTAAAATAGGTTATGTTGATTATACCTTCTAACTTTTAGCTCTGAAATTATATACATTCATAGAATTCAAATCTGTAATGTTTTCAATTTCCGTAATGTTTTCTTGCAAATCCATCTTTACATTTAAGACACGTTTTTTCAGATTCTTCTAGCACAAAAAAGTTAAGCCAGCACACATCAACTAACCAAAACCAGCAACAAGTCCAAAACTTAAGAAAAGTGTCCAGCACTCCAATAATTATTTTGAAGTGATCAACACTCCAAATGATTTGGTAGCAACACACACAAAGGCAACGTTTTGTCTGATTTTTTTCCACATGAAGTATGGTCACTGGCAATAATGTGGGGAAGCTTTGTTTTAGTCAGGTTGAAAGGGGTGAGATTGTTTCATCTTTGGATAAATCCACATTTTTCAAATTGAAATGATTGCAAATGGGAAAAAAAAATATATACATTCTCTTACTTCTTTTTTTTTTTATCCAGATATATAATAATCTAATTTTGCTAACTCCGAATTGGAATTGCATAATTGTCTGATGTTGCGCATCTATTTGTTCAGACAGTGTTGTACCGATTTTTGCATATTAGAACAGTCAAACACAATTTTGTCTGCCCAAATTTCTTGCCAGAAAATTTTTGGGGTATGAAAATTCTGCCAAGTCAATCCATGGTAAAATCCAACATTCCAATTTTTTTATTCATTTGGCAGAACCAAATTTTTTCGCTGAGCCCAAGTCTATAAGCAACACTTCAAACTGCAGATTTTCCATAACCTCTTCTACTACTCTTCTCATTTATGAAATTACAAGTTATGCAATTATGTAATGATTTACCATAAAAGAAGTAGAGTTTTGAATAACAAACGAGTATGGCTGGAGGCGCCCACAAAATTTATTCTAGGGTGAAGCACCTGGACATCCAGCCACCAAGCGATGCCCCTGATTTTAAGCATGGTTAACATGCAATATACGCCATGTTAGCTTAGTTAATTATACACTATAAAACTCTATTTTTATCAGCTCGCCCATCACTTCATACGTAAATGTGTCCCCCGAGGAACCAGACTAATAATCAAACACAATAAAAAGTTTATTGCTGAAGAATATTGGCAGCAATAGGTCATGCTTATAATCTAGCAAACGTAAAGCCTAATCAAGCATTTGCTTTTATTACTAGATCATACGCATTGCAAGGTATATTATAAAGAAAAATTACAGTGTTAAATGTCCAGACCATTAAGGGACTAATTAGCCAGTATCTTATGTATACTTGTAATGCACAAATAAAACTGCTGGAAATCAGTTACTTAATGAATTTCTCAAGTATTCATTTTCTTAGTTGGTAGCCTGTTGTCTTGAAAGGCTATTTGTAAACAATGGATTACAGTCAGTGATCTTTGAGTAAAAATGTACTTGAATATATAGTAAATTGGGTTTTGTAGAGATGTTTTGTCAACATTTGAACTATTTTCCAAATAAAAGTATTTTTTCAAGCCCTTTCAAAAAGCAAATGCCATGTCAAATTTACAAACTAAGCATTAATTTGAATTTAAAGGAAAAAAGTTATAAGCCACTATTGCTTTGGTGTTTGTATTTTGAAATGCATGGTTATCTTGTTCGGGTAAGCATACAATTTAAGTGCAAGATTGAATTAACTAATTAGCTCTCAAGTAGAACCAAATCCATGAGCTTCATAGTAGACTTTCTTCTAGTCTTCAGTTCTTTATAAGGCATCTATTTAGGAAAGCTTGCCATCCGCTCTGAGGATTTTTCTCTCTTTAACATAATCCTCCCATCATGCCACACTTGACTTTTCTTTCCACAATCTACTTCACTACCTCTTCTTCCAACATATGGTTCTTCCATGCACCATTTTTACAAACTTAGTTAGAACCAGGCACCATATCTATTTTGAAAATGTCTCTCCCTTATGGCACTCTTTTTCCAAGACTTTAAGCTCATTTGTGCAGGGCCTACTAAACCTCTTCTGTTTGTAATCATAATTTTTGACGGGGTGTCTGCATGAAAAAAAGAAATAAAGCAAAGGACAATACAGATTGACAATACAGATTTTTTTATTTTTTTTTGAGAAGTGGCACATAATTCAATGGAAGTAATACACATGAATCAAAACTGAATTTGTATTATTGTTCCTTTTTAAGCAATTAAGTAATCCGTTCCACGTTACCTTTGAACAGAGTATATGATAAATGGGACATTAATTAAACAATGTTTTACTGCAATGTAGTGTGTGTTCAAAATCCATGTTTTAATTATTGTTGGTTTATAAACACAAATTAAAATGCACTAGACTATTTTTCTACTGTTTGTTGTTTATATGGCTCTTATCCAAACAAAAAAAGGGGGAAAAGAACTGCGAAACTGTAGTTGCTAAAACATAGCTTTTATTTAATTATCATGATCATTAAAAACCTATGTTCGAAACTTTATTTCATATTAAAATGTACTCCTGGTTAATTATCCTCTAGAGTCATACAAGATAGAAAGATGTATTCATTCTCTGTTTCTCAATGTCAGTTAGACATAAGTGAATAACTAGGTACAAGTATTTAAAACCAAAATTCCTTTCTGAAATAGTCCATGAAGGTTAATAGATGAAGCAGACGGAGATCATTCACCTTCTCATGTATTACCCTTAGATGGTCATTGATGTTCTCAGTTCCATCACTATTACAATTATGGATCCATTAGCAATGAATGCCCCGAAACATATATACTGAACCAAATAGTCAGGAAAAAAGTCTTCTAGAGCAGGACTAGGCAACCCTTGGCACTCCAGATGTTCTGGACTACATATTCTGACATCGTCAGAGATGTAAGTGAATTATCAGAGATGTAGTCCACAACATCTAGAGTGACGAAGTTTGCCTACCCCTGTTTTTGATTATACTGGTAATGGTGGTGAGATCAAAATTATCAAAATATACAAAATAACATCACACTATATATCACTCTTATCACATGTACGCTGCATGTTTACATAGATGCTGTCAACATAATCTCATACTGATACTTATAGCCATGTCCCATTACAAAACAGCCACTAAAATTGAAAGGAAGCACTGACATAACATTATGCAAACATTTACTTGAAAATGCAAAAATATCCCTTTGCATCACACATACTAAGAGGAGATATCTATATAGCTGTATATTTCCAATAAACCCATCAGCATAACTAATTCAAGTGAACTTAAAAGAAACTTAAATCTAATGAACATGTAAGTGTATGATATGTACATGCATGTTTTGAAAAACAATATTATTCAAACTACAATTTTCTAGGGACATTCCATCAACCTATCATCACCATTTTCTGTTTAGTATGTCCCAATTTTCTATTAATATTAAGTGATCATATAATTTGTTTAGTATTTTGCTTTAATGACAGTGTTACATTTTAGTGAAGGCATCTCTGTAAAGCCAGTGTTCCCATCATCTTGACAGATGTTTTTTCTAGACAAGGTGGGGACTGCAAACTATATGTCGTTGAACCATTCACACAAAGCAGTGTATTGCTAATGCAGGAAGACTAATTTTTTTATGTGTATGTTACTATTACATTTTATATATATTTTTTTCATATATTCACTTAATTATGTTTCTTTCAAATAACTTATTTTTCTTATTTTGATTGCTTTATTTAAAAAAAAAAACTTATATCTCATACAGCAGACTTTCAGGAAGGATTTGCATTGAACATTGTAATTAATTTAATTCACTTTCTGAATATATTCCTCCACCTTCCAGCAAGGAGGTGGATTGAGCCACAATCTCCTGCAGAGTTAAAAAAATGCAGAAAGGCCTTTTAGAAAACATTAATTTAAAAAAATAAAATAAACATGCCTCATTACATGAAAACATAGCTGCTATTGCTGTTAATGTTTAATTGTCCTGTATATGCTTTGCATTTAATATGTAATAAAGAGTCATGAGCCAGAACATTCTTGAATATAAGATAAATATTAATATATTCTTTCTAAACTATGTATAAATAATAAATAACCCTTTCAGTGCCAGATGGCACGAGAAAGACATGCTGTTGAATACTGTTATAGTATGCAAAAGAATGAATGTGCACAGTAATTGTTTCACGTTAGTGCATAAAAGAGAGAAGGCAGATGGCAGCCTTTTGAACTCCAAAGATGCTACACACCTCTCATATTGTAATTATATAACTAAAAATACTAGTCTAGCAAAACATCTGAAATATTGCTAATTATGTGTATACAAAAGCACACACATATAAATACTCAGTGATCTATACTTTTCTTCAACACATGCATACAAGCATGCTCACACATACACACTGGGGAAGTGTTGCCTTACTATCATGTCTAATTTGAAGGAATTTTTTGGCTTAATATATTACATTTGTCAGTTTTTTTACATATATTACTTTTTTTTGCACTTTTTAAATATATCATTATGATGACACAACAAATGTATCAATATTTCCAATTTATTATTTCAACAGAAAAGTGTTCGATTTTACTCACACAGGTAGTTTTCTGCAAAGGAGATGTCTCCAACACTGGTAGAATTTCACTTTTTAGATCACTTCAAAACTTTATAATAAGTATGGCATTATTCAACTGTCACTTTTCAGAACACTTTGATAAATATCCACCATTAAAAATGTAATGGATCTTCTGAAAGGGCAAAATCGAGTCCTGATGGAGCAACTGCTCAATTTTAGATATGCCTACTATGGACCACGTAGATGTGGGCAAACATGCAAAAACTGCCCTCAAAGCCAAGAACGGGGCCAGGATAGTATCTAGACCTGAGACCTAAAACTTTGTCATATTGATTCCAAATGTAAAAGGTCAGGGTTGTTGTAGGAAATTGAAGGTTAAACCCCTGACAGAGACTCATAGGAGTCCAGATGGCATTTGATATTGAGAGTTTGTTTAGCTCCATATATCCTAACTGGAGGGTTCCCTTAGGGGTGTAAAGGGAAACTACCGACATTAAAGGAACACTATAGTGCCAGGAAAACAAACCCCTTTTCCTGACATTACAGGGTTATTAGGTCCCCCCCACCCCCTCCCTCACAGCCTCCTTCCTCTTCTGGGTTTCAGATTTTCTGGCACTAGGGAATATAATTATATAACTCTTACTTTCACACCTAAGTAGGTAAGTTTTCCAATCAAACTTGTGCGTGTGTTGAAAAAATTGAACCATAGCATCAAGGAGTCTTATGGGAAGCAGCATTTTAAATGTATTGAGTTTATAATAGTGTATATAAGCCTATAATCCTGTAGAAGGGATGACAAGGATGATAATGATGTGAATGGATAGGTAATAATGAGAATAATGTCATCAGCAGACATAGATAAAAATGCTCCATTAATAATAAAACTACTAATGATAGTTCGATAAAGTGTTGTCAAAACATTTAAACCAAGAATAAATATAAGGGGGTGGGGTGTAGACACCCGTAATGAGTACCATTTGTGATGCTAAAAGGGGTTGAGAGGAGACCTGCATTGGATACCCTAGCTGCTGGGGCATTGCATAAGGCCATAATACCTTTAATAAAGATGGAGGGGAAACCACATTTAGAAAGAACAGATTTCATATATGATCAACTCAAACTGTTAAAGGCCTTTTCAGCTTCTAATGCCGGGAGACGGATTAGCGATAGAAGCAAATGCCTTTCTCTGTAGCATTTTGGCAATAAACAAATGAGCATTAGCAAACTGACCAGTGAGATTAGCTTGTGGGTAATAAAAAATTGAGAATTTTACTAATTACATCTCTGTGGACTGAAGAAGGAAGAAACATTGGTTTTGGTAACTGATGGATTCTGTCCAACAAAAGGTCGGGGTCTTGCAGGTCTGGAAATAAAGATCAGAAGAGATTGGTGACATTCATTCAGCTCTGTAGGTGTAGCATTTCAGACACACCTTGAATTTGTTATTACAATGATGAATGTTTTCCTGATCAGTTACTTTATGAATAAGCTCTTGTAATTTGGCCTCCATGGCCGTTTATGCATCTGCTAAAACATTATGAGCATCAATTAGCTCCTTATCCTCTTATTCCAAACTGGTAGTGTGCCCACCCAATGCTTGTACATCTGCCTTGATCTCTTGGGCTAAGTTGGAGTCATCCACTTTGAGGGAAGATGTCAGCTCTTTCAACAGTCACTGAATGGAGGAATCAATTGCCGGAGTAGGTGAGACAGTAGAAATTGAGGTAATATCAGACTAGTTGGAGCATGAGGCAAGAGATGGTGGCTTATCTATGCCACATTGGCTCTGCACCTGCAAAGATGAGTGTGAAGAAATTTGAAGATTTGGCATCTTTTGCCCAATGCAAATCTGCTCATTTTTAGTCTTAAATCTTTTTAATTATTAACCATTACATACTTTACAAAATAGTTTGTAACTCAAATGCTAATATGACATCATCTTAGTAAACAGACCCACATCCTGAAAGAGGTAACAAAGCATGTTTTACCATTTGTCAAATATGCATATTATATGCAAAAAAATCATATAAAGACCCTTAATTAAAATGAAAACTATTTTATTTGGCTCCATAATAAGTCAAGAAAAGTTTTTTAAATTTTTTTATTTTAATATATTTGATCATCTCATAAATCTTAAATGAAAGAATTAAAAAAAAAAACACAATGAGTGGTGAAATCACATTCACAAACAACAATGCTATAAAAGCCTTCACCAACAGATCCAAGATAGTTTAGGTTTATTGAAAATGTAAGTGAAATCATGAATCAAAATATCCACAGTAAGTGTGTCACTTAAGAAAAGTCAGAAAAAAACAGACCAGTATACAATCTTTAATTCTTAAATTAGCCTAAAAAATATAACAAATATAAAAATCTCATATTGTAAAATTTAACAATGTTACAAATACATATACATCGATGATACACATACAAATATAACATTTGTGGCCACTTGGCAGAAAAGCTGCAGAGACCTCTCATTGTGGCAAAACAGGTCCAGATCTTGCCTCCACTCAGGGTCTATAAATTCCTATAGGTCCATCACAGGAACTACAGACCATGTGATCTAGTTGCTATGGTATTTTTTTTATCTGGGAGAATATAATTACAGCGTGACATCTGTCACGAATTTCTGTGTGCTGGAAATGTAATCAACATGTCAGTATCATTAAGGGAAATTGTCCTGCTTGGGAAGTAAAATATTACTAGGTGGTTATGTTGTTTTAAGATCATACAAACACTTGTATATGCACATTCCATTAACCCATCTGTATTATTTGTTGTATATGTCCTCTGTCTCCTCCCGACTGATGGATCTGTCGTGTAGCATTTTTTTGCATTGTCTTCTCTGTGTCTGAGGGATTAAACTGTCCCCTTGTTTAGTCAGGAGATTTTTCTACGTATATGCTGTTGTTAGCAATCAGTGTTGCATGTGACATCATCACGCCTCAATTCCCAGTCATGTGACCTGGATTTTGCTAGTGGCGGTGACCATTAACCACAGAAAACGATAGATACTTCAGGTGTGTTTCATACTTCAATTATGTTAAACTTGCTATGATTTGTTCATCTTTTTTCTATAATTCTGGGGAAATTATTTGTTTCACTATGTGTATTTAAACACTACTGTTTTCATGTTATGGCTTGGGTAAAGAACCAGGTAGGGACTTAAACATTAAAGAAAAGCTCAGGTCTCTGGAAAACCAGTAACTCGAGCATATACTGGAACGATAATAACAGAAATAGTAAGTATTGTAATAGATAAAGATCTATAAATTTAAACTCTTAAACAAACTATCAGGTCATCCGAATACGAAAAAAGTGTGAACAAGCCGGATTGGCAAAACCTCCCTAATGCTAAACCGTGACTATGATACACTGCAGACTACTGACTTTAATATATCTTGACAGGTCAAAGTCTGTAAATGTTGTCAGATGAATATCTATAAATTCACGGATACAAATTCCTAATTCCTAAAAGTACTGCCTGTAGTCATAAATATTGTGGTACCTACAGTAAAATTTACATAGTTACATAGCTGAAAAGAGACTTGCGTCCATCAAGTTCAGCCTACCTCACATTTGTTTTTTGCTGTTGATCCAAAAGAAGGCAAAAAAACCCAGTTTGAAGCACAATTTTGCAACAAGCTAGGAAAAAAATTCCTTCTTGACCCCAGAATGGCAGTCAGATTTATCCTTGGATCAAGCAGTTATTACCCTACATTGAAAGATTATATCCTTGAATATTCTGTTCTTGCAAGTATGCATCTAGTAGCCGTTTGAACATCTGTATGGACTCTGATAAAACCACTTCCTCAGGCAGAGAATTCCACATCCTGATTGTTCTTACAGTAAAAAAACCTTTCCTTTGCCTTAGACGAAATCTTCTTTCTTCCAGTCTAAACGCATGGCCTCGTGTCCTATGTAAAGTCCGGTTTGTGAATAGATTTCCACACAATGGTTTGTATTGGCCCCGAATATATTTGTATAATGTTATCATATCCCCTCTCAGGCGACGTTTTTCTAAACTAAATAGGTTTAAATTTGTTAACCTTTCTTCATAGCCGATATGTTCCATTCCTTTTATTAATTTTGTAGCCCGCCTCTGCACTTTTTCTAGTGCCATAATATCCTTCTTTAGAACAGGTGCCCAAAATTGCACAGCATATTCAATATGGGGTCTTACCAGTGATTTATAAAGAGGCAAAATTATATTCTTGTCCCGAGAATGAATGCCCTTTTTCATGCATGACAATACCTTACTGGCCTTGGCCACTGCTGATTGACATTGCACATTGTTGCATAGTTTGTTGTCTATAACAATTCCCAAGTCCTTTTCCCTAATTCACTTCCATTAAGGGTATACGTTGCTTGTGTATTCTTTACGCCGAAGTGCATAACTTTGCATTTTTCAACATTAAATTTCATCTGCCATTTGAGTGCCTAGTCCCCCAGTCTATCTAAATCCCTCTGCAGCAAAGTAATATCTTGCTCACATTGTATTGTTTTACAAAGTTTGGTGTCATCTGCAAACACTGAAACATGACTTTCAATGCGTTCTTCAAGATCATTTATAAACATGTTAAATAGAAGGGGTTCCAGAACAGACCCCTGAGGGACACCACTTGCCACCTCTGTCCAGCTTGAAAATTTACCATTAATGACAACTCTTTGTACTCTGTTTTTAAGCCAATGTTCTACCCAAGAACAAGCATTTTCATCTAGACCATTTCCTTGAGTTTGAACACTAATCTATTGTGTGGAACTGTATCAAATGCCTTGGCAAAATCCAAATAGATCACATCCACGGCAACACCCTGATCTATACTTCTACTTACTTCTTCGTAGAACGCAATCAAGTTAGTTTGACATGACCTGTGTTTCATAAAACCGTGCTGATTTTTGCTGATAACCATGTTCTTCTCAAGGAATTCTTGAATATTATCCCTTAATAACCTTTCAAATATTTTACCAGCTACAGAAGTTAAGCTCACAGGTCTATAATTTCCAGGCAAGGATTTTGAACCCTTTTTGAATATAGGAACCACATCTGCCTTCCTCCAATCCTCCGGAACACTTCCTGAAAGAAAAGAATCTTGAAAGATTAAAAATAGAGGTTCACTTATTTCTGCACTTAGTTCCTTAAGTACACGTGGATGGATACCGTCAGGCCCTGGAGCTTTGTTTATATTAACTGTCTTTAGTTGCTGCAGCACCTTGTCTTGAGTTAACCAATTACAATTATTCTGCAAGTTTTTAGTAGCAATCATTTGCACATCTATTGCCATGGGTTCTTCCTTAATATATACGGAGGAGAAATAGTTATTTAAAATTCCTGCCTTTTCCTGGTCTTCATTAACTAACACCCCCGTTTCAGTTTTTAGTGTACCTACAGTTTCATTTTGTTTTGTTTTTTTAGAATTTATGTACTTAAAAAATGCTTTGGGGTTGGTTTTGCTCTCTTCAGCTATCATTATTTCATTTTGAAGTTTAGCAAGTCTAATTGCCTTTTTGCACGCATTATTTGCATCCTTATATCTTTTATAAGATGCATCTGATTTGTCCGATTTAAATGCTTTAAATGCCCTTCTCTTAGTATCTAACTTTATACCCAGGTAGTTAACTCCTTCATGACTCCATGGTAAAATGCTAAGTATGTTAGATAGAGTACATCAGCCTAAGTGTAACTTTATCATGATGACTCCTTTGGCAACTTTATGCTTTTATATTAACTTATATCTAACTTGAATTCGAGAGTATAGAGGACTCCACTTGTTTCAAAGTAGCTAGTATGTAGCTCTGTACTAAATTGGTGTACTGTGGAAACAGTATCCAAATCCCTCAAATAAAGGGAGTAACACTCTAACTGATATTTTAGTATCCTATGTAGAGACTAATTATATTGGATAAATATCAGAAAATGAAATAATAAACAGTCTCCTACAAAGTTACTAAATAGTAGTAAGGAATTAGGACAGAAGAGGAGGTTAGAAAGCAATTAAAATATTAGTGTGCAGAACCATACTTAGACTGTTGGTTACCTGCACATAGTGAAAGTGCCCAGTGAAATGGTGAAAAAGTGTAAGATAACGGAAAACCTGACGCGCCTTTCGGTGCACCTTCATCAGGGCCCAGAATTGGAATGACTGTCTAGATACTGACTTATATACCGATTAGTTCATCCAATGAGATTGTTGATAATCCAATATCTAATAGCTTGTGTAGATCATTTGATCTTAAAAATATTTTAATATTTAGAGCCTACAGTTAATTCTATTAGGCAAGAAGCATTATCATGCAATCTAACCTAGCTTCTTTTCCAATTATGAATATATTGCAACTGGCAACTATTAATGTAATGACTGGATACACTTTCAGCAGCGAAAAGGAGAACAAAGAAAGCTTTACTATCGCTTCAGGTTTTAATAAAGAGGTTACATACAGTAACAGATACATCTTTAAACAACGGTCACCTATTTTTATGACCTGTTTGAGTACACTTTACTCCCCATTGGTGTTGGTAAAAGAGGTTTCAACAGATTGAGCCATTAATGACCTATTATTATTATTGACAGCAGGAATGGTGGGGGCCATCTTCTTATATTGAATGTGACACTGAGTAGCGTCGGATCGGCTTTTCGTGGTCTGAGGCAGACACAGTGTTTCAATTTTCTAACATTTATTAACAATTCATGACAGGACCGATTGTTAAGATCAAATGATCTACACAAGCTACCTATGATAGTTAATTTAGTAAGCTTTTTATCAGGGATTTACCGCCCAGACAAAAATAATCTGGGGACTTAATGTCCTGTTATTTGATATAAGCGTATTCTACATCACATAGAATACGTTTGGATCCGCTGTATCGTTACTACTCAATCTAACGAGTAACCTCTAAACATGAAACCGCAAGTCCCTTAGAAGTAGCTATTTAGTCTGACGCAACTAGCGAACAATATAGAAGGAGTTTATTTTTATTATTTTTAATCTACTATCATTTATTGGCAAATTGTACGTACACGACAATCTACTAATGCTATCATTCGAAACAAAACATCAAGGGACAACTACTGCCAATCATATATACAAATATTGAATATAAAGCTACCGCTGAAATCGGTAGCGCTTAATATAAAAGCATAAAGTTGCCAAAGGAGTCATCATGATAAAGTTACACTTAGGCTGATGTACTCTATCTAACATACTTAGCATTTTACCATGGAGTCATGAAGGAATTAACTACCTGGGTATAAAGTTAGCTCCCTCCCACAATGATTCTAATAGGGGCATTCGAATAGCCTCATTTACATATCTAAACATTGAGGATTTTGGCGCGAACACAACGGTAGAGCTAACTGCTTGTGATTGGATTATCAAGAATCTCATTGGACGAACTAATCGGTATATAAGTCAGTACCTAGACAGTCATTCCAATTCTGGCCCCTGACGAAGGTGCATGTTCTAGGCACCGAAACGCGCGTCGGGTTTTCTGTTATCTTACACTTTTTCCCCATTTCACTGGGCACTTTCACTATGTGCAGGTAACCAACAGTCTAAGTATGGTTCTGCACACTAATATTTTAATTGCTTTCTAACCTCCTCTTCTGTCCTAATTCCTTACTACTATTTAGTAACTTTGTAGGAGACTGTTTATTATTTCATTTTTTGATATTTATCCAATATAATTAGTCTCTACATAGGATACTATAATATCAATTAGAGTGTTACTCCCTTTATTTGAGGGATTTGGATACTGTTTCCACAGTACACCAATTTAGTACAGAGCTACATACTAGCTACTTTGAAACAAGTGGAGTCCTCTATACTCTCAAATTCAAGTTAGATACATCATTTTACTGTAGGTACCACAATATTTATGACTACAGGCAGTACTTTTAGGAATTAGGAATTTGTATCCGTGAATTTATAGATATTCATCTGACAATATTTACAGACTTTGACCTATCAAGATATATTAAAGTCAGTAGTCTGCAGTGTATCGTAGTCTTGGTTTAGCATTAGGGAGGTTTTGCCAATCCGGCTTGTTCACACTTTTTTCGTATTGGGATGACCTGATAGTTTGTTTAAGAGTTTCAATTTATAGATCTTCATCTATTACAATACTTACTATTTCTGTTATTATCGTTCCAGTATATGCTCCAGTATATGCTCGAGTTACTGGTTTTCCAGCGATCTGAGCTTTTCTTTTTTGAGTGGAGTGTCTGTGGAGTGTCTGTGTAGATGTTTTTTATGGAATTCATAGTAGGTTTGTCCTTTTAGGATTAAATCTTTACTAGTAGTTTCCATTATTTCATTTCATAGTGACTTAAACATTGCCTTTGTGATATATTCCATTAAAAAGCTGTCAAGACTTAGAACACTGAGTGCCTGGACCGTTTTCCTTTATATACTGTTTAAATGAGGAGCTCAAGTCATCTACTTGGTCTGGATCACCTTTTACAGTTATTTTTGGTTTCACTGTGATTGAAAGTGAGTCTGAGGAATGGAGTGCCGCCCCTTATAGTGGATATTGATTAAAAAAATAAACTAACCAGACCAAAGGAACTTAGAATGCCTGCAGTAGTAAGAGGATACATGTGAGAAGAAGAAAAATACTTGTACCAGCAGCTGTGTCAGAGCCAATATTGGCCTCAATATAATATTTTTTGGATAAGCTTTTCAAATGAACAATAATATTTTTGGATAAACTTTTCAAATTATTTTGAAAAATATTTTAATGTTTTAATTTGTTTTTGAAATATTGATATTTTTTATTTTTGATATATTTTTTGATATTTTAATAGTTGGACATTCATGTTAAGGGTTTGTAAAAAAAAAAAAGGTAATTTGTAAAGCTTATTCCAATAATATTACATTTAGGCCATTATTGCTATCATTTGGACTTCACCCACGATAACGCCTAGGTTGGATATATGACACTGAATTTGGCATATTTGAAGGATAGGGAAATCCCAGGCATCTGTTAATACTTTGTATCAAGAACTATATATTATTAGAATGAATAATAACACTGACAGGTATTTAATATAACTTTACCGTGGTTACACTTATGATAACTACATGTGTTGTATTATATTACTTTTACAAGGACAATTCAATGAAACAATATGTATATATTTAGTAAACAATTCAGAATTATTTGCTAAATGCAGAATGCTTGATTTTCTAACAGTGACATATCTTGTTTTTTTCGGAAGCTGTTTTTTTTCTTTGAAATAATAGGATTGAAGGTATAGTAAAGAAAGTGTCATCACTATGGTAATCTTTAATTTAATGAAGCCATTTCTGAATATTTGTCCTTGACATTTTCAAAATGGAATTGCAGGCAATACACAAATAAATGCTGTATGCATATGTGCAAGACAACTTACTATTTTTTTTAAGAATTGTTTTAAAAATCTTTTTTTTTAATATGAGACTTTCATCTACCGTTGTAACATCATTTTGAATCTGCTATTTAATTAGTTAGCAACATCACCTTCTGTAACATATTTAGATTAAAAAGCTTTACAGCAATAAGAGCTCAAATGTAGAGAAGAATAGTATGTTAGATAATACAAACGTGTATCCTTGAGTTTTCAATTCCCATGCTGCATGCTAAGATGGTTTGTCAGTACTATAGATGGATTAAGAGGACAGTTCCGAGACTTAGGTTCTGCAAGGTATAGTGGTACAGCTCAGGCAGTTTTATCTTGTTCTCTAGTGATATGCAGAATACATAATGCAAACAGTAAATCACAATTGTGCTTTCTACTGCTTTAAAAACACAGACACTGCAGGCGGTATAAGGGATAAGACGATTGCACCCTGAAGTCCCTATATTCTAGCACAAAATGCTAGTTTAATCTTTACTGAAGGGGGTGAAACAGTGGTTAAACAATTTATGAGAAACATATATTTGGCATAGTGGTTGTGGAATTATTTGCTCCTCTTGCACAATCAATCACTTGCAAAGCATCCCATATGACAGTCACCTTACCCCTAAGATTAATGAAACTCTCGACAAGGAAGATATGTGAGCAGTTCAGAGAGAAACAGTTATGTTTAAGGCACACATGATCTAAAGTAAATTCAAATTTTGTTTGCTTATCAGAAAAATGCAATAAAATGACATTTTATGACTTTTTGAGAGGATTGTATAAATCCTGGAGTGGTTGATTTTCAGGATCCAATCACATCTCCACACATGAGCCTAGAAAATAAAACAGAATATAGTGTTATCATTGAACTGCTCTTTTTCCACCAAGCATTGTCATTTAAGCTGTACTTCTGATAGGAAGGAAAAACCTCCAGAAACCCTAAAAGATATTCCTTTTCAGAAAAGAAGCTTATTGTATTGCCATGGATATCTTACTGAGTAGTTCCAACAGTCTATTTGACCTACAGTATTGTACGTGAAATAAAAAGAGATTGAAATGCACTTCCTTAATACTAAGCTTTCTTGAGATGCAGTGTGTACAAACTATGCTACAGGCATTCTATTCTACATTTAAATGATTGACAAGAAGTGGGGTTAGCCCACTAAATATAAATTACAGTTTCTGCAAATAAAGTATGTTGAAATCCAGTCATTGCCTGGGTTACACTATGTTGTTGTTTTTTTTGTAAAGGTTAAATAATGCACCACTATTTCTACATACATATATACATATGAAAGAGGATATATTTAAAAAGATATGTTAAAGACTTTACATTTAATTTTATATTCTTATGCCAAGAGGGCATTAAAACATTCAAGATTAAAAACATTTAATTCATCCAAAAAACATGCATAATGCTATCTTATATATTTTATCCATTTTCTGATGGATGCTAAGGACCGGCAAAGACCATTATTTAAAGGCGTTTGAAGAAAGAAAGGCCCCTGTAGGTGTAAGAACTGCTTTGATATAACAAGGTGTTTAAATAACCCATTTGCTCCACAGCACACATAATTTTAGCAAGTCTCAATAGGTAATTGGAATGTGTGACACAATCACTGTCATATCTATAGTTATATTGCTAGATGTATTTAACCCCTTAAGGACGCATGACATAGATTTTCTGTCATGCTGGTCCTACCCTTAAGGACTCATGACGGAAAATTTCCGTCATGCAGTATTTTTCCAACCAGGTCTATTACCTTGCTGGTAACTATGAGCCCCAGGTATCATTTGATACTCCCTTCTCTCACCTGGGGCCAGAATTAGTGGCCCCAGACATACTGATGCTCTGTTTGCAGAGCTCAAAGTGAGCGCTGCAAACAAGCATTTAAATGGGGATTTAAATCCCCACTATTACAATTTGGTGTGATCAGGGTTAAGTCCCTGCTCACACATGGGAGTTCCAGGTATAAATGGAAACCTGGGGCTCCCCTCTATCAGCTGGGGACATTTTTAGTGACCCCAGCCTTTTTGATGAGCTACATGCAGTGCTGGAAGTCAGCGCAGCATGTATCTGCTTAAATAGGCATTTAAATGCCTATATCTAGATTGTGGTGTAAGCAGGGTTAAATCCCTGCTCACACTAGGAAACCCAGGTATCATTAGAAACCTGGGGGTCCCCTCTGTCAGTTGGGGCCATTTTTAGTGACCCCAGACTTTTTGATGAGCTGCATGCAGTGCTGAAAGTCAGCACTGCATGTAGCCCTTTAAATCCACAAAGAACACTGCAGCTGAGCAATCAAGCTCAGCTACAGTCATTCTCTCAAATCATCTGGTGCTTGGGAGACCCCCAGGGTCTGAACATTTTCAGTTGCCCAGTACAGATCGCATTGCATTGGGTATAATGTCTTCAATGTAAGAAATGGGAGACTGCAATACTGAAAATAGCCAGTAGATGGCAGCAACATACCACTGTGTTTTAGTTTAAAATCCCTTTACTAATATCAGCACTGATATTAGTAGAGGGAAACCTTTGGGATTAAGAATAAATTAAGGATTACAATTAAGGATTATTATTCATTTTAGCATAAATACTAGATTTATTATTGGGTTTATTATTAAGTTTATGTTTAACCCCTTAAGGACGGAGCCAAATGTACACGTTGTGAACAAAACAAAATGTAAACAAAACCTGGCATTTGCGCTACATGTCTGTCCAACCGTAATACACCTCTTTCATAGTAAATGCACCCACCCTTATTATATATCATTTTATTCAGGGGAAACAGGGCTTTCATTTAATATCAAATATTTAGCTATGAAACATAATTTAATATGAAAAAAATGGGAGAAAATACGATTTTATTGGATTTTTTTAGTTCTACATGACAATTAAACGGTCAGTGTCATAATACTGTTTGCTTTTACTGCAATAAAATACACATATTTGTATTCAGCAAAGTCTCACGTGTAAAACAGTACCCCCTATGTACAGGTTTTATGGCGTTTTGGGAAGTTACAGGGTCAAATATAGCACGTTACATTTGAAATTGAAATTCGCCAGATTGGTTACGTTGCCTTTGAGACTGTATAGTAGCCCGGGAATGAAATTTACACCCATAATGGCATACCATTTGCAATAGTAGACAACCCAAGGTATTGCAAATGGGGTATGTCCAGTCTTTTTTAGTAGCCATTTGGTCACAAACACTGGCCAAAGTTAGCGTTAGTATTTGTTTGTGTGTGAAAAATGCAAAAACGCCAATTTTGGCCAGTGTTTGTGACTAAGTGGCTACTAAAAAAGACTGGACATACCCTGTTTGCAATACCTTGGGTTGTCTACTATTGCAAATGGTATGCCATCATAGGGGTAATTTTCATTCTTGGGCTACCATAGGGTCTCAAAGGCAACGTAACCAATCTGGCGAATTTTAATGTGAAAAAAATGAAACACAAGCCTTATATTTGACGCTGTAACTTTTGAAAACACCATAAAACCTGTACATGAGGGGTACTGTTGTACTCGGGAGACTTCACTGAACACAAATATTTGTGTTTCAAAGCAGTAAAAAGTATCATAGCAATAATATTGTCCGTTTAATGCTGTTTGTGCGTGAAAAATGCAAAAAACGTCACTTTTACTGGCGATATCATCGTTGTAATACATTTTACTGTTTGAAACACTAATATTTGTGTTCAGCGAAGTCTCCCGAGTAGAACAGTACCCCCCATGTACAGGTTTTATGGTGTCTCGGAAAGTTATAGGGTTAAATATAGTGCTAGCAAATTACATTCCCTTTACTTTCGGCATGGGTTGTCAGGCAGGTCCTGCTAATTGTAATTAATTAAGATACCTAATTATGTAAAAATATTACATAAATATATATGTAGAATTAATATATGTATATATATACGTATGTGTATATATATGTATATATCTATATATATATCTATATAATCTTTTTAAAATATTTTTATTTATATATAGGTATATATATAGTGATATATACGTATATATTTATGTGTATAAATATATATATTATTTCGTTCTATGTGTATTTTGATATATATATATATATATTAATTTCACAATACAGTTAGAACGAAATAACACATCTATATATTTTTTAATTATTTATTTTTAATTATTTTTGTAATTTTATTTTTTAACGTATTTACATTTTAATTTTTTTTATAATATATATAAATATATATATAACAATGATTATATATATATTTAATCAGTATCAGTGTACGTGTAATTTGATATTAATATATATATATAATTATATATATATTAATAGTAAAATACACCTAGACGGTGTACATGTGTGTATGTATATATGTATATATATACTTTGATCATATATATATAATATATATATATGATCTAAGTATATATTATTTATTTTTTTACACTATTTATTTATTTCATTTTTATTTTCAGCCAGCAGGGGACCACCTGTCATTACAGGCAGCCCCCCTGCCGGCAATACAGAAGCCAGCTATCCCCGGCCATGTGATTGTGGGGTCCTCGCTAGGACCCCACTCTCACACGGCCGGGGGGCTTCCTGGAGGACGGTCGTGCCGCGGGGGGCTCCCTGGGAGTCCCCCACACCGCGATCGCCGGCGTGGGACCGCCGGCGACCGGGTAAGTACAGAAAGACCGGAGGGCGTACTATTACGCCCGGCGGCGTTTAGAGCCGCCTATTAGAGGACGTAATAGTACGCCCTCCGGTCTTAAGGGGTTAAGATTAGGTTTATAATTAATTGTAGAATTGGGATTATGTTTCAGATTAGGATTCAGATTATGGTTCAGATTAGGATTAGGGTCAGCATGGGCATCCCTTGCTGAATATAGCAAGGGAATTCCTCTGCTGACACCAGCAGGGGGAATCATTTTAACACTATTGCTAAAGGTAGGATTGAGATTAGGATTAAGGTTATAATTAGGGTTACATATGGGATTATGTTATGGGTTAGGATTGTGGTAAGGGTTTATTATTATAAAACACGTGATCGCACGGAGCTCCGAACCCGGAAGTACCTTGTATAGTGCCGCAAGCTGCAGAGACCGCGAATTTTGGTGTGTTCATCTCTTCAAAGCATTGAATGGGACACTGGCCTTCTATGTGTTAAAGGGAGCTTTTTTATTGGAAGAAATAAAGATCGTTTTATTCAGCTGGCGTCCTGCTGTTTTTACTATCATTACATGCTGCAAACGTTAGAGCAGACTTTTACTGCTCTTTCCTTGTGAGTTTTATTCCATTTCTCTTGGTTGTTTTATATAATTTTATACAGTATTATGCTATGTGTTTTTTTCTTTTTTATGTACCATATCTCCTACTTTGGAATAACCAAATGCAATTTATATTGAGACATATTTTCCTACTGTAAGTTACTATTTGTATTTTTTATCACTATTCACTTGCAATTTTGCACATTCGTTATATTGAGTGTGATTTTATTGAATAGACACTTCTTATTGCACAATTTTTTTGCACTTTAAATTTTTAAAGTTACAGCGCACCTTTTTTGTTTTATATCCTTTGTATGGTGTTTTTGAGCTTGTGCACTTTTAGGTGCTGCTCTACCTTTATTTTTAACACTTGCACTTATATATTCATAATTTTAGCGCCTATATTGCTTGTTTGTTTTTTTATAGGGTTTATTATTAGATTGAGGGTTAGATTTGGTTTAGAATTAGGGCTTGGTTTAGGATAAGGGATTTAGATTGGGATTAAGATTAAGATCACTACTTTCCAAAGATATACATATGGAGTATAGTTGTACTGAGAAGATGTTGCTGAGTACATCTAAGATAATTTTATGAAAGTGGGACACACGAGATTTAAAAAATAAGCATCAAAAATACTATGTGTATGTAGAAATGTTAAAATACTAATGAATACCACAAACTTTGAAACAAAATGGTAACAAAATGTCACTTCAATAAAGCTTATAATATTTTATGTGATGGTCCCCATGGTGTCCACTTTTGTAAATGGTATGCATTGGTGGCGTAATTTAAATATATGAGCTATTAAAATGCCCCAAAATGAAACAATGACCATTCGTCAATTTGCCATTTAAATTCTTTTTTTAATGGTCCGGGTATGATTTTAGCCCTGTATTTTTTCACAAAAACCTGGCTAAGGTGTACAAAGGGGGTCATTTTGTACTCAGGAAATATAGCTGAGAATAACTTACTGATTTAATTTACAGTAACATATATCAAGTTTCCAAAATTAACCACTAAAATACATGTGTTTATAAAAATGCAAAAATAAAACAATATGATAAAATTTGAAAGAAATTGGTGCTGACATAACTGTATAATAAAGCTCAAAATATACCATATGACATAGCCCGTGGTGTCTACTTTCACAAATGGTATGCATTTATGGGGTAATTTTAAGTGTCAAACTGCTACAATGCCCTAAAATGTGATATAGACACACCAAATCCATTTATCAAAATTCTAATTGTAAAAACTGTAATGGTCAGGACTCTTTTAAGGCGCTGTAGCTTTACAGGATAGTGGCAAAGACATACATTGGGGGTATTGCTTTATTCAGAAGAGTTTCCTGAGCATAATTATGGGGTTTTGATCACAGTGGCACATACCAGACTTGAAAAATGACCCCAAAAAATGTAATGTGTATGTAAAAAAAATGCAAAAAAAATTTTTTACCACAAAGTTTGACATAAACTGGTGGAAAAAATGTCATCACGTTAAGGCACAATATACACCATATGAGATACACTGTAGTGTCTACTTTCACCAATGGTAGGTCATTGAGGGATAAATTCAACAGTTAAACTGCTACAATGCCCCAAAACGAGACTTGCCCCATCAAATTCATCTATCAAAATCATCACTGTGAAAACTGAAATGGCCAGGTCTCTTTTATGGCACTGTAACTTCACAGGATAGGGGCAAAGGCATAGATTGGGGGTATCATTTTGCTCAGTATATATGGCTGAACACAGTATGGGGTTTTCTACAGCAATAATATATTTCAGCATTATAAAATACACAATAAAAATCCTTGTTTTATGTGTGTATGTTAGAAATCGGAAAAAAACACAATTTTACTACACTATTTAGCAGAGATTGGCGGCGAAATAGATATGTAAAAAGTGTCAGAATACCCTTTGGTAAATAGCCTGTGATGTGTGCTTTATATAAATATATACTTTTGTGCTGCAATTTTGCTTTCTGTGTTGGCTATTAAGCTTACAAGACAAACATGCCAAATTCTAAAATAGCTCCACATTAAAAAATGTGTAAAATGTTTTACTCCTTGTATTTTGTAACCTGTAACTTTCAAAATAAGCTGAAATCCTAGACATATTATGTACTCTGAAAATCAGAACAACTAGTTTAATATTTTTAAAATTACTTTCCTTAAGCTGCACTTATTATACACAATTTATTATTGCCTAAACAGTGAAAAAAAACTATTTGTTTCATTTTTTTTATTTTTTTTGATTTTTTTATAGTAAATAAGAATTTATATATGTATATGTCACATCAGATTAAAGCCCTTTTTGTCCTTTAAAAAAACAATATATAACATGTGTTGGTGCAATAAATAAGAAAAATGCAAACAGAGGTTGAACACAAACAGCAAAAAATGCAAAAAATGCAAAAAATGCTTGTGTCCTTAAGGGTAAGTCCAGTTTTTTAAGCTGCGTCCTTAAGGGGTTAATGGCTTCATATGTAACACGATAGCACAGCAAACTCATGCGGATGAAAAAAATAAAAAATGAAATGTAAACAAAAAGTGAGAAATTGTTATCTTGTCTATTGAAAAAGGAAAAACAAGAATCTAATCATTTATATTTATTCATTCATTCGTTTATCTAACCATTCCACATAAAACCTTTTTTTTCACTTTCATTGGAAACTTTTCAACAGCTCTGTAAATCCATTACACATTGAATATATCAATATCCACAAATGTGAACATAAAAATGCATTTTACTTATGTTATTGTTTTTTTTTCTCTTCAATGTCTTTCTGGGAACTTGCACAATAATATTTTTATGTTTATTACCTGATGCTCTGACATCAGTGCTCATTTGCCAACCTCAAAATTACTCTTTGCCTCACCTTGTAAAGTATACTGGCTGTTTACCAAAATTGTTTTGTTTTAAAAAAAAAAAAATTATTAATATATTTTTAAAGGGGAAAAAAAAAGTCCTTAAAGGTGTTGAAAGAGTGTTTATAGCACTTAATAAAATTTAAAACATAGCAGTATGTGGTTTTGACCAGTAATTTATCCTGAAAAAAAAACCTTCAAGTGTGAAGATCACAGATAAGCATGCAAGACTCACATGCAGAATACTTAATCACGTATCGCACTGCAGAGGATAAAAATTGTTGTTTACTCTGCCTCAAACAGTCTCTGAATTTTCCATCAATTATTATTTCTAATACTTTTCCTTTTTCCTTTGCAGAAATCCTTTTATACCCGATACAATGCACAGAAGAACTCAAAAGAGTGCAATTGCTATCATCAACAAACAAAAAATATTTCTCAAAAATGTTCTTTCCACTTCTTGCTGTTCCTGGCATACTTCATTAACTAAGAGGGTGCAAATAATATTCTTGTAATGGCCCATTCTTTTTGATTTCACTATGTTATACATTGAGCATACTGTAATTTGTAAGCACATTGCACTGAAGAAATGGATTAACTATAATAGCATGGAGCATGGACAGATGATCTTCTGTTTTTTCTACAATTTTCTTTTTTTATCTTTAGATTTATATTGATGCAAAATTAAATACAAATTTAAAATGTTCAAGAGAATGTCTTTTTTTATTGTTTTTTAAACCAGCTTTAACAACTAGCTTAAAAACTGGCTTCAGCATCAGACAAGAATTCGAAAGTATATGGGCAGAGTTGTACATTGCTACTCTGCCAATGGTATCTATTTCAAACAGAAAAAAGAAAGCTTTATAATTAAAAGCTGGGGGCTGAACTAGAATTCTCACAATACCGAAGCCATTATATAGAGTTTCCATGTTAGCAGCATGAAAAAAAATGGCATTATTTTTTACAGACCATAGATTTGCATCCTTATCAACATTGACATAAGCATGTATTTCAACCAACCTGCTCCTTCATGTCTGCTGAGGATCACATTTTTCACAAAGACTCTGATAAGTCTTTCTTGATGAGAGCAATAATTGGTTATCTACCCTTTCTTTTGAAAGTACCACCAAGTCTAAAAGACTGGCCTGAGTAATTAGTGCTAATGAAACCTATGCAAATAATTAGAATTGTTGCTCATTCCCTTTATAAAGATCTATATATAGCTACAAAGCCCAATTAAGATAAATTTGTTATATACATAGGGTATAGTAATAGATGATTGTTTTTAACCAGCAAAAACAATTTAAAAAAGTTAACAAGGACCTCTCCTGTAACTCAGAAACTCCAAACTATGCACTCCCAGAGGTGGAGTAACCCTTTAAATCAGCTTTTTCTTGTAAAATTGTGTAAATCACTACAGCTCAGCCTTTTGTTGATAAACTTGTTGGTGAATATAAGGGTCAACGATTTTTACATATATTAACATAAACAGACATTTTCTTTGCTAAAACCAAACACGAAAGACAACATACACTGTTCACTTTTGTTTTTGCCCCCATTTGGTGAAGCTCATCTGCACGCTCATCATGGTCTCGACCTGACTGCAGTTCGTCGACGTAAACTGACTTGAGTGGGCAAATGCTCACATTCGATGGTGTCTGGCACTTTAAATAGGTGCTCTCTTCACAGATGAATCCCGGTTTATGCTGTACAAGGCAAATGGCAGACAGCGTGTATGGTATCGTGTGGGTGAGCTGTTTGCTGATGTCATCGTTGTGGATCGAGTGGCCCATTGTGGCAGTGGGGTTATGATATAGGCAGGCATATGTTATGGACAACGAACACAGTTGCAGTTTATTGATGGCATTTTGAATGCACAGAGATACTGCAACGAGATCCTGAGGCCCATTGTTGTGCCATTTATCCACGACCATCACCTCATGTTGCAGCATGATAATGCACTGCCACATGTTGCAAGAATCTGTACACAATTCCTGAAAGCTGAAAACATCCCAGTTCTTGCATGGCCAGCATACTCACCGGACATGTCAACCTTTGATCATGTTCGGGATGCTCTGGATCAGCGTATATGACAGCGTGTTCCAGGTCCTGCTAATATCCAGCAACTTCGCACAGCCATTGAAAAGGAGTGGACCAACATTCCACAGGCCACAATCAACAAGCTGATCAACTCTATGCGAAGGAGATGTGTTGCACTGTGTGATGCAAATAGTGGTCACACCAGATACTGACTGGTTTTCGGACCACACCGGACCCCCCCCAACACAGTAAAACTGCCCTATTTAGAGTGGCCTTTTATTGTGGCCAGCCTAAGGTACACCTGTGCAATAATCATGCTGTCTAATCAGCATCTTGATATGCGACACCTATGAGGTCGATGGATTATCTCGGCAAATCACTAACACAGATTTAGACAGAGTTGTGAACAATATTTGTGAGAAATAGGCCTTTCGTGTACATAGAAAAAGTCTTAAATCTTTGAGTTCAACTCATGAAAAACGGTGGCAAAAACAAAAGTGTTGCATTTATATTTCTGTTCAGTATGTTTGTATGTTGAAATTAATTGATCAAATTGTAAAAGAACTACACATTTTATTAATTTAGCAAAAAATGACAAATACATTACTTTGATCTATAATGTTATGTTGCTAGTTCAATTTCTGCATACTTCTTGCAGAGAAATAGAGTTGTTTTGCATTTATTGTCGTAATTTTACTTTCTTTATTTAACTAGTTATGGTCTAGTCATTTAGAATCCTAAAATTAAGAGATTAGTTTAACCTCATTGCTGTCTGAATTGCTTCATCATGTCTGAGCTATAACACAGTTGTTAAAATTTCTAATTTAAGAGGATTAGCAGACGATCTCTACATCGGATTGCTACTTCAGTTAGACGAAAGCTGAGTGAGTAACTGATTGGTATGTTAAGCATATAAATGAGTGTATGAAAACAATGTCTATTTATATCAGAATGAGTTGAACAGTTTAAGTTCATAATTTGATGCATATTAACAAATATGCTCGCTGAATCTTGTACAGGCAGATAATTAGCCATTTGATTAAAATACAGGCACATGCAGTTCTTTTTGTTCACTAAAATGGTTTACTATTTCATTTTCCTCTATAGGTTTCTAGAAAATACAATGGGAACAGTGCCAACAGCATCCCAAATCCATTTCAAAGTTCACATATTTTCATTAGTTCATAAAATGTTTTACATTTCTAAAATAAATGATGGTTAATACTAGTGAGATCACAAAGCATACTTTTAGTATCTTAAAATGCCAGAACGACATATGGCTGAAATAGGTTGCTCATTCCTATTGTGCTGAATGGTTTATAACATTAAAGTTCATTTGCAAAGCACTCTGTTACAAAGATTACCCCATGCCTTTTATACTAAAAGGTGAGTTGTGGTGACTTGCCAACACATCCAATCTAGAAAGGATTTTGAACCCTGCTAATTTGGCTTAATGTTTGTTTTTAAACATTTCTTTTTAAACATTTGTTTCAAAAGACAAGGATAGATTGATGATTTGATTGATTGATTGATTGATTAATTGATTGAGTGATTTATTGATTAATTTTAATCTTTTAGTGTCCTTTGTTTTCATACCATGAATCTTTGAAGTTGCAGTTTCTTATATTTTGTTAAAAGTCATCATAACTAGTTTGTAACTGACAAAATGTAAGAAAGCTTTTGGCACAGTGGCACAGTCCTGTACGCACTTCTAATCTGCATGATTTTGTAAAATTATTTTGTCTTTCTCCATCAGACATTATTGACTACTTTCTGGGTGCCTATTGGAGTAGACCAATAGTGTAGACAGGACTCAGTGGAAATGAAAAAATACAGGTTGTGAATAAGAATGTTTAGAGTGTATAAAAATAGTCCTTGATACAAATGTATCAGCTAGTCAGGTCCTTGCCCCCCACAGTAAAAGGTAGGGAGGATCCAAGACTGCTGGAACAATAGTCTAGTAAAGGTCCTATAACTTAACAGGAGAAGAACCAGTACATGTTGTTATCTCAATATATAAAATTAAGTTATAAAATAAAATAAATTACTGCTGTCCCACAAGGTGTTAAAGTCCAAACGTCAATTATATAGTGCAGCAGACAGTGTACCAGTTAAAATATTTATTAGTACAAGAAAAAAAAATGAAAACTGTCAACGAAACACACCTATATATAAAAGACTGATATATAGCAATAGTCCCAAAAGTGCAAACAATATATATCTGGTTTACAGACCGGGGGTCCAGAGATGTAAGTATCACTCCCTTGACGGCCGGATAGGAGTGCGCCCGGACCTCCTCGTGCTGCTACAACACTCGATATCAGCCGCGTGCTTTCCACTGCGACTTCTGGATGCGGTCCAGTATGCTGCTACTCGGGAACCGATGTGAAGATGCCGCCTAACGCATTTCGTGATCAACGATCACTTCATCAGAGGATGGCATCAATGATTCTTCATTCTTTTTAATAGTCCTCAGTCTGCTGGACTTGTCAAAGCTTAACCCTTTCACTACTGGTACATTCCTTCAAATACATTACATGAATTTCTAAAGTATTTAGTTCACACAAGTTTTTTGATTGAGTAAAGGGCAAACATAAATGGACAATAAGAATTGATTAAACTAAAAAACATGTTATTAACATTCTGACCACATGCTTTGTTAATATATATTAAAAAAGCCTAAGTAGCTTCGAACGCTAACGAATTAATGGTATATATCCATCATATAGTTACCTATTTATTATTGACTACTTACCTGCAGTTGGTTTATTGTGTGATGTGTTACCCACGGCTTGTTGTAACAAGTGAAACAAAACATATGAACAAATGCAATACTTCTCTTTTTTTTCTCAACTATTATACATTTTATACTTAATTGATTGCATGCATAGCACTACACACCCATATATCTTTCTTGCTTTTTATTTACTGAATGAAACGGATATATAATGTGTATCAAATTTAAATGACGATGTAAAATCATTTGTTAATCTACCTATACTTTTCAGTTTACATTAGTAGTGGAAGATAGTTTTTCCTCATTGAAGCCCTCGATCTATTTCCTTGAAAAGTTGGCTATGCTTTGTGATTTTACTGTATTTAACTTTACCACCTAAAAATCCCCAAAGTTACCCAAAAAGGAAAATGGCTGGAAAAAAATTGAAAATGAGACTCAAACTTCAATATCATCTTTCATTTAAAACTAAAAAGTTGGAACAACAAAAATATTGAAAAGAAGAACTAGTTTCTATCTGGTACTCAAAATATGTACATAGCTGTAAATAAAAATGAAAACTGTGCTATGCCATTCCTTAACAATAATAACATCAGAGTAACTGTCAAACTGAAGTAAGAATTTTCTGCCTAGAAAATTATTCTTTCGATTGCATAATGAAACATATCTAGAGCTAGTGAAAATCATAAAATAGTGAGGAAACAATATACAGACATCTTCAGAAATTGTTTTTCAAATTCTATGACAGCCTAGTTATATGCCAACAAGACATGTACAGGCTCTGTTTATATGCATGGCCTTCATGGACATTTCTACTATATTTTCAAATACACTGCATGTTCACACGGAATAAATGATCTTGTTATGTTTGCAGGTGCATACACTTTATCTGATACAAGAATGTATCATAATATAAAAAAAACCATGGGACTACTATTAACATTCAGCTTTGGGGCAATCCAAATATAGTGCATAAAAACAATTACTGTACTGACTAAAACGAATGTGCTAAATATCCTGTTTTCACCTCAAAAACTTGTGTGCAGTTACATATTTTTTGCTTTGTTGAGTACATTTGTTTTGATTCTTGACTTGCCATTAGATATAAAAAATTCTCAATGAAAATTCTAAACATATTCTCATGGGAATTATACGAAAATATATTTTATTTTATTTTTTATTTTTTTGCTACAGTGTCTGCCGAAAATATCAGCTTGCTATTATATAATGTAATGCATAATGTTTATATTGCACATATTTTAACTGGCCAAATAATTACTGGGGTAAATTTTACCAGCTAGTTCATTCTCTCCCTTTTTTACTTTTATTTATTATATAATTACATTACCAAATCATAAAAGCCTTCTGCATGGACTAAAAAGATTATTATTATTATTATTATTGCCATTTATATAGCGCCAACAGATTCCGTAGCGCTTTACAATATTATGAAAGGGGATTTAACTATAAATAGGACAATTACAAATAAACTTACAGGAACAATAGGTTGAAGAGGACCCTGCTCAATCGAGCTTACATTCTATAGGAGGTGGGGAGTAAAACATATTAGGACAGGAATGTGCAATCAAATAAGATGGGCTGCCCTTTAGGAGAGGGCAAGAGACGGGTATGTGAGGTAGGGGTTAGTCTTGGAGGCCATAAGCTTTCCTAAAGAGATGGGTTTTAAGGCACTTCTTAAAAGATGCAAGACTAGGGGATAGTCGGATGGCGGTAGGCAGGCTATTCCATAGGAAGGGAGCCGCCCGCGAGAAGTCCTGCAAGCGCGAGTTGGCCGTACGGGTGCGGACAACGGACAGGAGGTGGTCACGGGCAGAGCGGAGAGACCGAGAAGGGACATACCTGTGGATCAGTGAGGAGATATAAGAGGGGCTAGAGTTGTTCAGTGCTTTATAGGTGTGAGTTAGTGCCTTGAATTGACTCCTATAGCACACAGGAAGCCAATGTAAGGACTGGCAGAGGGGTGAGGTGTGAGAGAACCGACTAGAGAGGAAAATCAGTCTAGCAGCAGCATTCATTACAGACTGTAGGGGTGCAGTATGGCTTTTGGGTAGACCAAGCAGGAGAGGGTTACAATAATCCATGCGTGAAATTATTAGAGCATGGACAAGCTCCTTGGTAGTATCTGGTGCAAGAAAGGGGTGGATGCGGGCTATGTTTTTAAGATGGAATCTACAGGATTTGGCAACATGCTGGATGTGAGGCTCAAAGGTGAGATTACATTCACTACTCTGTCTATTTTAAGAAGCAGATCATGTTTTGACCATGTTACTGCATTCACAATGTGTGATGTCATCAAAGTACTAATGGTGATGACATCATGGTAGGTGACCTCACCCGAACACGTCTCATTCAGTCAGAGATTAGTGTGTGACATTTCAATGGAGAATTCTTCCAATAATTATACCCTGGGAATGAAGCAAAGAAAACAATATCTTCCTATAATACAATGTTCACCATAATGTATCCTTTCTGCAGTAATATAAAAATACATATTTGCACCTTAGATTTCAAAAATTATTACTTCTAAGCTATTTATTTGACATGACCCCTACATACACTTTACCTTCAGCATTGCTTTGAATATTCTATATAACAACAAATAGAAATATATTCCTATAGTAATCAGGGAGTGCTGAAAAATATAAATTTTTTATTGATTTAACTTCTGTTTGCTGTCCAAGAAAACTAATTTAGTTATTACTCTTCCCATTTCACAATATCATGTATTGATAAAATATCATTCCTTGTTTGCTGCAAAATGTTTTAACGTAATTGTACAGCTTTTTCCTATAAGACGATGCTGGAAAGCAGCCACTATCCCAATATTTATCAATACTCTTACACCTATCATGTAACTAACTAAATGGATATTCAAGTACAATTGAAAATTTATGTTTCTGCTTTGGAAGAAGAACCTAAGAAACATAGTTACATGAATATTATTACCACACTATAGCTGTATTCTGTTTTATCCGGACATAAGCAGAGTTGGTACAGCAGAATTATTTGGCAGGACACCAAAAATATATTCTGAAGATTACATTCCATATTTTCAAAATAACTCTGAGTGGTGGAGACTGAATATTGAAAACTTAGACAAGCCCACTTTTATCTATTGTGTAATTAATTCTAGCATTTTATTTTTAGTTACACTGATACTCCACAACATTAAAACCACCTGCCTATTATCATGTACGTCCCGTTTGTGCTGTCAAAACAGCTCTGATGCATGGAGGCATGGCTTCCACAAGACCCCTGAATGTGTCCAGTGGTATCTGTAACATTGGCAGCAGATCCTTTAGGTCCCTGAAATTGCATGGTGGGGACTCCATTGATCGGGTATAATGTTCCAGCACATACTATAGATGCTCAATTGAATTGAGATATAGGGAATTTAGTGGGAATTTGGCAGCACCTTGAACTCTTTGTCATGTTACTCAAACTATTCTCTAGGTAGGTGGTATGAGGCAAAGTAACATGCACATGAAATGAATGCTAGGACCCAAGGTTTCCCAGCAGCATATTGTCTCCTTCCCATAGTGCATCCCGCTGATATCTCTTCACCAGGCAAACAGCTCACTTTCATCTGACCCTCAACCTGATCTAAAGGAAAACATAATTCATCAGACTAGGCAGCCTTCTTTAATTTCTCCATGGTCCAGTTCTGACACCCACTTTCCTTTGAAGACACTTTCAGTGGTGGATAGGGATCATCATGGGCACTCTGACTAGTCTGCACCTATGCGCCCTCGTACACCGCAAACTGCAGTGCACTGTGTGCTCTGGCACTGTTCTTTCATGGCCAGCATTAAATTTGTTTAGCTATTTGAGCTACAGTAGCTCTTCTGTTTTATCAGACCAGACAGGCTAGCTTTTGTTCCCGACGTGCATTAATGAGCTTTGGAAAGTATGGCTGGTTGTCCATCCTTGCACCACCTTCGGTAGGTACTAACTACTGCATACCTTGAATGCTCCACAAAACCTAGCATTTTGGATATCCTCTAACTTAGTCATCTAGTCATCGCCATTTGGCCATTGTCAAAGTCACTCACACATCTTTGATTGCCCAATTTTCTTGCTTCCAACACACAAAATTCAAGAACTGACTGTTCACTTGCTGCCTAATATATCCCACTCCCTGTAATGATATTATCAGTATTATTCCCTTCACCTGTCAGCGGTTTTAATGTTGTGCCTAATCAATGAATGTAGTATATAAGCTACTATGGGGTTTGTTTATTACACTTGAAGTGTGGAGACTCAACAATAGAATTGTACATTTTAGATTAAAAAAAAAATGGCTGGAAAAGTTGTTTTTTTTTCCAATTTTTTCATTTGGGTATTTTACCAAAGACACTGAATTTCCCTGCGAGAACTTTACAACTCACTGTGGATAGTAACAATGCCTGTAAAATGAGCTAAACACATAAGTTAAACACATGAAAGAGATAAGACATTCTTAATATTAATTATTAATATTAGCATCTTAAATACAACTAGCAGAATTTATTCAAGACAGAGAACAAATTGGTGCTAGAACATTGTTGAACCTTCGTGAACACTTTATTCGCTCATTAACTGAGATTACGCATATAATACATGCAGACTTTAAGATTTTTTCACCTTTTCACTAGAATGGAGAATAACTGAAAATGTTATGATTACTGGTGCTAAATGTTGGCCCAGCAACTCAGGAAATGCTCCTTGGATATTTAAGCTAAGCCCTTTTGTCTCTATATATGTTTATAAAATAAAGCAAAAACAATAGATGTAGAATAGTTTCATTGTTTAAATAATATTTTTAGTCCTGGTAAATTATGGTTTACATATACACACAAGGATTTTACATTTACAACATTGAGTAAGGCTTTCCATTTTCATGTAAAGACAATTTTAATATTTGAGTGATTTATGTGAAGTCTAGATTATGGATAATTTTTATTTTATGGGCCAATGGTCACCTTGATTTGTAGTGACTTTTTGGAATGGCTTCTTACCACACCTCACCATACCATATTGCATATAAAAAAAGACTGGATTCTATATCCATCCCACACCAAGTTCCTTTAATAAGCTGGAGCCAAACCACAGGTAATTTTAGTAAGGAACAAAGTAGATAATTGCAAGGCTTTCACAGTAGAATTATAACATAGTAGCTCCTTCTGGACCAATTCAAAGGATAGCAAATGTTCTCCAGAACTATGAACCATTTCTTATGTCTGATCTTTCATCTCTCTGCATACATTGTCCAATATATTGCACACATCCAGATGAGATTTCAGACTGCAAGTGTTATCTCTTCTTACTATACTAGAGCAGATTTAAAACTCCCAAAGGAAAATTATCCCATTTAAACTTCTTTTGCATTATCGAAATGAAATATGACCCTCTATAGATTATAATCATCACTATGAATCATTTCAAAAAGTACTTGTACTCCCTCTGTGGTACTTAGAAACTACAACTGGCAGTAGAGTAATAAAGACTTCTATAACATGTTGCTATATTTTATGTTTAACTCCTCTGGTGCTGAAAGGCATATGATAAATCACAGAATAACTCCGAAGGAATACAATTCTTTATGAGCCAATACCAGGGAAATATAACTCAATGAGGAATTATCCAGATTGTGAGGGTATAAATTAAGTATTCCAATGGATAAAAAGTTTAAAAACAAACAAAATAAACCTTGCAACATACTGTTTATGCATGTATTGAATAGCAACAAACCCCTTATCTAAGTATAGATTTATTTAGCAGTTACATGGGCTTATGTTAGGCTTATAATGTCCTATTCAATAAATAATGAAAAAGTATTTTTAACATAACTATTAAGCCCTAAATTTTCCCTGCTGATCATCAAATCATCTCAATTCAAAATTGAAAATTTGAGTGAATAGAGCCCACAATGACCTCAAATTAATATTCTGGATGAAATTTTAAAATAATTAAAAATTTTGAAAAATATTTTAATATTTACATATTTTGATATTTTTGATATATTGATATATTTTTCATACGCTAATGTTAATTATTTGTCTGTATTTTGTGTATCACTGGGATTGAGTGCTGCCATACTGAATGTGTTATATTCTATAGCACTTACACACTGTTGGCCTTTTTTTTGTTTATTCACTATATTTGCACATTGTGTTTAATTTAGACATTTTTGTATCTCCTCATATGTGTGATTAAAGTTCAACAGAGCAGAAGATAAGATATCGGATTGAAAAATTATTTGTTTTTAGCTCAGTGAGTCACAGCTGGGGTATGTATGGCTGCATAAACTGAAACAAAAGTTATTTAAAGGGACACTATAGTCACCAATCATAATAATTATATGCAAGCATTTCTATGCTGGATTTTCCACTATAGGGTCAGAAATACATGGTTGTGTTTCTGACCCTATAGTGTTCCTTTAACTTCTAAATTGAGTGATGAGACTGCAGGGGCATGATCGATAAACTGCTTCATTAAACTAAAGTTATTATGGTGCTTATTGCTTCCCCTCTGTTATAGGTTATAAAAGTGTTGTTTTCAAGAGAAATTGCAAGTTATATAGTTGCAGAGGATGCTCTCTTATTGCTTTGTGAACCAGAACAAAGCAGAAGGTAATGCTTGTTGTAGAGAAGCATTGGATTCAATGCCTCTCTACGACACGTATTGCAGGCACAGAGAAATGGATGTCACGTGTGCCTCTTCCCTCCTAATAATTTGAGATAGTAGCCGTATTAATCCAGTGATGTAGATGTAAAAAACATATAAAATGTGTATCTTGTAATATCTTTTTTATTGGACTAACAAAATTTTTTAATGACAAGCTTTCGGGAGAACCTCCCTTTCTCAAGTCTGAAGCATTTCTGAGCAAAACGACACATAGAATTTAAAGTAGATAGAAAATAGACAACATTCTTGCAGAGGATCATAAATATCTTTCTGAAGATAACAACCCCCCCAAAAAAAAAAAAACCCAAGCAGACAGTGCAGAAGATGGTACCGTTTATACATACATACACACACACACACAAATATATATTTATATATATGTATATATATATATATATATATATACACACACATACAAACACATAAACACATATACAAATACACACACATAAACAAATATACACATATGCACATGAACTCATATACAGAAATATAAATGCACAGTCCCATATAAGCATACATGCATAAGAGTATGGGAAAGCATAGGTCTATACATGGTACTTTGTATATTGATAGAATAAACTTATTGGAATGCATTTTGAAGTGTTTATACATATGACAGAACAGTAAGATAATGTGGGGGAGTATTAGTGTAAAGTGTTGGTAGTGGGACAGGAAACCCAAATCAATATTTAGTTCTCTATTCTTGCTGTTAAATAGTTTAATCATTCTGGCTTCAAATGTTTTTCTTTCTTGGGTATTTTTAAAACCCCCTTTCAGTACTTTGATTTTAGGTCCTTCATTGAGTGGCTAGGCTGGGTAAAGTGGTGTCCCACAGGAGTGCAGTACGATTCTTCTTTGTGGTGTTTAATGGAGTGTCTGTGCATATTCATTCTGCCATTTAATTGCTGGTTGGTTTCCCCAATGTAGCATCCTAGGGGGCATTTGGTGCATTGAATCATGTATACCACATTGCTGGATGTGCAGGAGTATGATCTTTTAATGCTGTAGGTTTTATTGTTGTCTGTAGCTGTTTTGTCGGTGCATATGAGCTGACACAGTTTGCGGCAAGGTTTTTTTGCATTGACTGGTCCCGTTTTCTTTATTCTTCCTATCAGTTGGCAGCTTCCTGTTGATTGATTTTTTTTTAAGGCTTGGTGGTTGTCAGAAGGCCAAAATGGGTGGCCAAAATGGGTGTTTCAGACAAAATGTTTTTCAGAGTCTCATCTTCTGTTAACATTGGTTTTAGGTCTTTAATGATTTTCTATATTTCCTCAAGACCTCAGGCACACACGCTGAGTTTTTACAGCAGAGTTGATTTGTTTGGTTAAAGTCTTTGGTTTGTAGCCTTTCTGTCTCATAGATTGGGAGAGTACATTTAGATGGGAATTACGGTCATTAGGATCAGAGCATATGCGATGGTACCTAGGGGCTTGGCTGTAGATGATGCCCTGTTTAGTATGGGAGGGGTGGAAGCTGGGGCTTTGAAGGTACACTCCCACTTTCTTAACCCATAAAACACATTCACCTGCCCTTGATATTCCAATTTTCTCCAATTTATATTTTTCACAGTTTAGCAATGATCTGTTTTATCCTCCTCTTTATTTCCTCAGTCTCCCTCAGTATAAAAATCTCTCCTTACACCCACTTCACTCATCCCCGCATCCACATTTACATATGCCCTTCTCTGCTACACTCCCCCCTTCTCTCATCTCAAGCCTTACACTCATTTTTCTACTCTCTCACTTCAACCCACAATCGATCTCACCCTAGACACCATGCATACAAAACCCATTCACACCTCCTGTCACTTTCTCTCCTCCTACTTCTAGCAACTGGTGATGTCTCTCCCAATCCAGGGTCCTTCACCTTCTCTACACACACTAAGACAACCAGAAACCCCACAAACCTCATCACAATACCCTGCCCTTTACCCTCACTTACCAGAATTAATTGTGCACTCTGGAATGCCCTCTCCATCTGCAGTAATTTAAAATCAACAGCCATACACGACATTTTCATCTCAAACTCACTCACACTGCTTGCACTTACAGAGACCTGGCTGTCCCCCTCTGATAGCGCTACTTCTGCCTCTTTATGTTCTGGTGGGCTACAATTCTCTCACACTCCCAGACTCAACTGTAAAGGAGGCGGCGTAGGCATCCTTCTCTCCCCTCAATGTACCTTTCAATCATTCATAACTCCCCCTGCCCTATCATTTTCTTCTTTTGAAGTTCACACTGTCTGCCTATTTAAACCCACTCCTTTAAGAATTGCTATCATCTACCGCCCCCCCCCCCGGTTATCCTAGATTATTCATTGAGCACTTTTCTTCCTGGCTTCCCCACTTCCTCTCATCTAGCACTCCTTCCCTTATAGTTGGGAATTTCAATATCCCAATCAACAATCCCAATTGCACTGAGGCCTCTCATCTGCTCTCTGTAACCTCCTCCTTTGGCCTTACACAATGGTCCAATTTAGCAACCCATACAGCGGGAAACACTCTTGATCTCGCCTTCACCAATCTCTGTACTGCCTCTAATCATTCCAATATTCCTTTTCCTCTATCTGACCACCATCTGCTGACTTTTGACATCGGCATAACTAAGACCCAATTGACATCATGGTCAATCTCACAGAAACCTCCAATGTCTTGACCTAGAGCAGTTCTCCACTAATCTCCAAACTCTCCTTTTACCTATCTCAAACCTCACCTGTCCTAGCTCTGCAACCTTCTTCTACAATTCCACCCTCTTCTCTCAAATAGACCTCATGGCACCTCCTACAGTTAAACACAGCAGGTGCCCCCAACAACAACCCTGGCACACCAAGCTGACTTAATACCTCCAAAAATGCTCCATAACTGCTGAACACTGTTGGAGAAAGTCTCACTGTGCGTCTGACTTTCTCCACTATAAATTTATGCTGCGTTCGTACAGCTTGGCTCTTTCCTCTGCAAAAGTAAATTACTTCAATACCCTCATAACAACACTCTCCCGCAAAGCCAAATGACTATTTCACACATTTAACTCTCTTCTTCACCCTATTGTTCCTCCTCCACCTACTAACTTGACCGCCTCAGACTTTGCAACTCACTTCACTGACAAGATTTCTACAATCAGGAAAGAGATCTCTCCTTTCTTCTTCCCCTTACAATACTTCCCCTAACTTCACTCCCTCTGCTGTTCTATGTTCATTTGCACCGGCTACAGTGGTAGAGGTTTCTGCATTGCTCCAGTCCTCCCACCCCACCACGTGCTCCCTAGATGCAATTCCCTCGCATCTCATCAGTACTCTGTCTTCTTCTCTTTCTCCACCTCTCACTAAAATTCGCAATCTCTCTTTCTCCTCTGGCATATTTCCATTGCCCTTCAAACATTCGACTGTAACCCCAATTCTAAAGAAGCGGATGACACAGAAATCTACCTGTCCTCTCCTGATCTCTCCCAGTCGCACTTGACTAGTGTCTCTGACTACGTCTCTGCTATTTCTAACTGGATGGCTGCCCACTTCCTTAAACTCAACTTGATCAAAACTAATATTCTAGTCTTTCCTCCCTCAAGTGTTGCTACTCCTGTGTCTGTCTCCCTCCAAGTCAACGGTGCTACCAGCATCTCCCCAACGCAGGCTTGCTGCCTCGGTGTTCTCTGTGACTCTGATCTCTCCTTCACGCCTCATGTTCAGTCTATCACCAAATCCTGTCGTTCCCATCTCAAAATGATTGTGCAAATCCGATCCTACTTAACGCCAGATGCGACTAAGGTGCTGGTCCATTCCATTGTCTTTTCTCGCCTTGACTACTGGTGGTCTTACGTGCTCCCAACTTGTGCCATTACAGTCCATAATAAATGCGGAGGTGAGGCTCATCGTCCTGTCTGCCCGCACCTCCCACGCCTCACCCTTCTGTCAGTCCCTACATTGGCTTCCTGTAAGATATAGGGCTCAATTTAAAATTCTGGTTCTTGCTTTCAAATCTATATAATGCTGCTCCCACCTATCTATCCTCACTAATACACAAGTATGTCCCGTCTAGGCCCTTACGCTCTGCTGAAGACTTACGTCTATCTTCTGTCCGTACTTGCCTTCAAGACTTCTCCAGGGCGGCACCGTTCCTGTGAAACTCACTTCCCTCCTCTGTTAGATGCTCACCCAGTCTCCACTCCTTCAAAAAATCATTAAAAACCCACGTCTTCATAAAAGCGTGTCAATTAAACTGTTAAAAGCTCCCTACGGATTCCTCTCTTGCAACTGTCATTAGTCTAATACTATCCTTACCTTTTGTATCACTTTACCCCACTCCCTCTAGCATGTAAGCTCACTGAGCAGGGCTCTCAACCCCTCAACCCGAAAGGTCCCTTTGTTGCTTTTTGTAAAAATAGTGAAGATCATGTTCTAGTTGTTCAGCAATATATATATTGTGACGGACTGCCTTGCAACCCGACTGGATACCTCCGACAATTGCTGCTTCCTAGTACTTGCGAGTACCATAAGCACTGCACTGGAGCACCATAACCACCGTAAACCCCACGAACCGCCGCAGCTTGGTTGGGGTCTCGCCGTCCTCCACCCACCCTGGACCCAAGACCAGGATCCAGCTTCCAGTGGGTCTTTGATTTTGGTTTTCTATTCTATGTCTGGTTTTCTTTATGCTGGGTTCTGGGTTCATTCCTTTTATTCCGTCCCTGGATTTCCCAGTCTCTTGGATTCATTTAAATTTGTTTTATGTTGCCACACCCATTTGGTTTCCATCATTCCTTTTGTTTCAGTGTCCTGCAGGCAGCTGCTCAAGTCTTCTGCCCTTTCTTTCAGGTAAGTACTATGTGTATTCTTTGGTTGGTTTAGCTTGCATTAGGCAGAGTAGGACCTGCCAGATATGGGGTACATTGGTGTTGTTGGCAGGCTTATGCAATGTATGATCATATAATGTAACCAAATCCCCATGATTTTCATATGTAGTACTTAGTTATGTCTCCTCTTGTTTTACCTTGTATCTCTTGTCTTGTTTTATTTTGTCTTGTATTCCCAGTTCATGTACAGTCCTGTCCTGCCCTGTTCTTGTTTTCCTCATGTCTTGTGTACATGTTCTGGGTTCTGCTTTCTGTCCTGCTCCGGTTCTGGGTTCTCCTAGTTTTGTCTTGTTTTCATGTTTGGTGCCTATCTGTAGTCTTGCCTTGTTTCTGTACTGGATACATTCCTGCTGCAGTACCTCCCTATTTCAGCTCCTGGGAGGTCTGCTTATTTCCTGCTCTTAGTTCCTGGGATCAGCAGAAGTTGAATCAGGGTTCTGGTATGTGGCTGCACAAATGCTGGTGCTCAACACTAGGAGGCGTGCGGTAACCCTGCACCAGACCGTGACCTATCAACTCTCACGCTGAAGACTCCCACTTATCATCAGACATACTGGGTCCCGGTCCTCGCACCGCCGCCCGGACAGTGTCTGGGTCCCGGGCACCGCACCGCCTCCCTGACAAGCAAGAACAGCTCTTACAAGAGCTTAGTGATTATACTCAGAGGAGTATAGTGATTATAGCAATCCTCAGAGTGTAGTTCTCCAATCCACCAAACATGAGCCAAGAATTCATGAAGGCGCAAGATGATCTGAGAGTTTAATGGTACAGGTTGAATTTTTATTCAAATTTTCAGGCCAGAGGAACACCCACTGGACCTGATGGGGCACAGGAAACAAATTTTACAGATCAATAGAATCAATGTAACAATGCCTTATACTTCCACATACAGCACACAATCCCTCCCCTCTGTCTATGATACAATTAAGGTAGATAACGTATTAACGTAATTATCCCCAAGCATAAAAAAACACATATTTTACAAAGTCTCATAAGTACCCCAATATACAACACATCCCCTGAAAGCCCCAATCTGGATGAACAACATATCCAAAAATCACCCAGATCAGAGCAAGGGTTCAAAGGTTTCATGGAAGTCTCTATTGGACTTCATGCCCAAAATAGTTCCATAGAATTAGGCTGTGCACCCAGTCTATTTCCAATGATTAAATTGCACTTCAACTAGTCGAACGGGACCGTTCGGGCAAAAAGTCAGTGTTGAAATGTGTTCGGTAGGCGCTCTGTTCATGCATATTTAGAGCATACATAGATGGAGGTGGAAGTCCCAGCGGTGTTCGTGCCGTTGAGTGTCCAATTTCAGTTCCATGAACTCAACGGCAAAACACCGCTGACCGCGTTCCATTAAACAAGATTGCCACCGCCACGTGTTGACTATATGAATGACTTCCACCCAGCCATTCGTCAATTAAGCTGCGATTAACCACAGCTTCTGGGAGGTTAAAAAAGGCTGCACACTCCACTTGCGGGTGGTCCGGCTGTTTGACAGTTTGTTTGGTAAACGAACACCATAAGCCTGATCCATTCGGTAAGCCCCATATACTGCACCATAGACAGGAAAAAAGGCATGAACAGGGTTTTTAGCCCCAAAGTTCACCACAGGGCCATAGTCACAGGGCAAGAGGCTGGCAAGCAGGTCTAGATTTTGGAGTAGATATTGTTTTTTATGTTGTATGCAATATTTCTTGTTGTACATACATACACATATACATACAACATATGTTCTCTATAACGGAGCTGCCTGGAATTTATTTAAAACAACATACTAGGCCAGGCATAGGCATTCTTCGGCACTCCAGATGTTTTGGACTACATCTCTATGGGTTTTAGAGCATTATGGGAAATCTAGTCCACAACATCTGGAGTGCCGAAGGTTGTCTATCCCTGTACTAGGCAGCAAAGCTGTCAAATCTAATAATGGAATTAATTCAAATGATGAAAATACAGTTTTGTCTCTGTATAAGTCAAGTTTTAGAAGACCAGCTAAAATTTGCAGTGTCATTTTTCAAGAAAAATAATATTAAACTGGAAAACATGCAGGCTAGACATTTGATAAAGGAAATGGAAGGGCTTTGTTATGAAAAAGTATAAGAAAAAAATGCATTTTTTTTCTTTAGAAGAAAAGGCATTTCAGTCAGGAAGTAAACACATTGCTGAAATATATGGAAGGACTGTATAAACAGTTCTCTAGTGACCTTTTTATTAACCAGTCTGTACAAATGACAAGAGGTCATCAAATGAGTCTTGTAGAAAAGTCCACCTACAGTGAAAAGAACAGAAAAGAACCATTTGTTTACAGTAAGAACAACATATTGAATCAGGTACACCTCCTCCGTAGACTGGTCCTCTTCTCTTTCAATCACAGCTAGTACAGGCCAGCTAGAGGAGAATGAGGGCTGTTATTAATAAGTGCATGTGAATAGGTGTGGTGTGATTGTGTACATATGCATGTGTGTGTGTGTAAAGAAATTGTTACTGTGTATACTGGTGTCAGAGAATTTAATGGACATTATGTGTTTGTCAGTGAGAGTCTTTGTGTGCATATGTCAGTTAAAGTGTCTGTGCTTATTAGTGAGAATATATAAGTGAGTGTGTGTCTGCCATTAAGAGTGTGTGTCAAATGTGCACTCACCTCCTAAATATTTCCTTATATATCATATTCATAATATTTATCATTATATATTATATTATAAACTGTTTTACTTAAAGTGAACTTGTCAGACATTTTCACTGTAACATAGTTACTACCCCCCTCAAATGTATTGAATAGATAATATATCACAGAGACAAATTACATAATCAATGTAAAATATTAATGGACATCACTGGAACGCATACCGAACGGATCATGCGTTCCATTACGGTATTTTTATATAATATAATGCGAGCTCGCACTGATTCCAATTATTGCACTGCATATACACTTCATATCAATGTACATATACTTTAGAGGCCAGTATGAATATAAACTGGCATCTAAAGTATATGCACATTGATATGAAGTGTATATGCAGTATAATTGGAATCAGTGCGAGCTCGGATTATATTATATAAAAATTCCGTAATGGAATGCACGATACGTTTGGTATGCATTCCCGTGACGTCAGCCGTGCGCTGAAGTTGATACAGGCGACGCCACCCAGAAGTGGAACGCATGCCGTCGGAGTTGGAACGCATGTTGCGTTCCAAGGTGCGATAGCCGGAACCCGGAAGTGAAAGCAATGAGGAATTTAAGAAGACGCCGAGCCGCAGAGGAGCACTTCAAACTGACTGAGGAAGCCCCTGGTACGGGGTGAAACACGTTTCAGGTATTATTTTGGACTCTTTTGACAATTAGCAGGATTATTTCCAGGACTTATAGAGCCCTATAGTTTTATTACCTGCATCTTTTTACTGTTTTTTTCATTGGATTGCTTTTATGCAGTTTTTAACTTCAAATTGTGGAGCAATAAAGTTTTGTTTTTGAAAAGATATTATCTTGCCTGCACAGCTTTTACTTCTGCTCATCCAGAACAACCACAAGGTCATCTGAAAATAGGAAGGTCCCACAGCGCTTAAGAAAAGTCCCACAGCGCTATCCATGAGAGCCATATGTTGGGATTTGGCTCTGGGCTTGTGACTTCCACTCCCGTTTACACATTACTTGTACCGACAATATTACACTATATTGCTTTGTGTATTTTACAGATACATCCAGAAGTGTGATCCACCTATTGTATTGTATGTATTAAATGTAAAATATTAAGCTATAAACTCACCTCACCTCTGGTCCAATGTTGCCATTTCTGTAACCACCACTTCTGTTCTGTCCACTTCCTACTCACAATCTGCTGTAATTTTGGTCTGCTTTCATTTGTCCACACTCCTGATAAACATACCTATTTAGCAACACACTGGAACAGCCACACACCGGCTCACTTACTCACCTATATACATACAGACTCACATACATACAAGCAGATGCATACTAACATAGACTCTCAAACAATACACTTTTTGCTGCTCACCTTTATCGAGGTGAGGATGAATGAACAATCGTTGGTGTGTTCTGTCCTTCGGGTTTAGAGGTTGGGAAGAAGTAAAGAAGAAATTAAGTAAGAAAATTATATTAAAATCAGATATTTTAATTATTGTGAGCTCTGAACTATTTGTTATAGTTCATATACATTTATCAGGAACAATACTACAGTTCTGTATGTTTAATGCCACCAATACAGATTCTGAATACTTACTCCTTTTGCTCTGATGCCCAGATGACACCAATGCAGATTTTTGTAGGGTGACAGTTTTGTAAAAAAAAAAAGGGGAAAAAAAGAAATGAAAGACATTCACTTCACTACATTTTGTATAATTTTAGCCAATAACACTAAAGGGTTAAACACTGAAATATTTTATTTTCCATTGACTGATGCTGATCTGCTGAAATGCACTGTAAGCAAACTATAAAACACATTCATTTAAATGTAATGTTCTGCTATGCTTTATCTGGTCAACCTTTAATCCTATCATATGTTGTATGTGGTTTTTCTCGATGCATACATATTCATTTGCAACACTCCATGTTTTATGTACACTGGATTAACTATTATATAGGTTCATAGGTTGAAATATGAGAGAAAAAATAGATGATTATCATGATCACACATTTCAAAATATGAATCTAAACAGAATATACTCCTAGATAGAAAAGATCCAGCAAGGGGTACAAACAAAGAGAGGGTTACAGGGGTACTAGTAGGGCTTAACCCTTGATTTTACAGAAATTGAAAAGAACACATACAAATGAGGGGGAAGCAACCCTTAAACGAAAGGAAGCGAATCCCCTCAGAAGCAGAACCCCCTATTAGAGCAGTATTGAGGCAGTGGCCAACAAATATATATGTAAAATAATAAAGTTTTATTCGTTATTTTAGAAAAACAGACCACATAAAGTAGATAAATAAAAAATGGAGGGACACCAAAGAAAAAAAGAGAGAAGGTTCCCAGTATAAATAGATACACATTGGTAAACTGGATACTCAGTGGGTAGAGATAGTTCAGCCACAAAGTAGCAAAGTGTGTAGCCATTAACCAATGTAGCTATATATATAAACACGAGTTATTCAAGTGAACTTGTATATAATGGGATCTGTGAACAAAACAGGGTCCTCCAGAATACAAGTCTATGTATATATAAAGAGGTCTCCCCTCCTCCTTTGTCCCCCTTTCCCCTTTCTCTTTCACTCTTTCACTCCTCCTTTCTAAGAATATATATACATATAGATCTCTTACTTACTACAGAGCAATCAATACATAAATCAGTCTCAATGGCTTACTGAGAGTATAAATCGGTTAGATTAGCTTGCTGTAAGTAGAGTTAGTAAATCGAAAGGACAGAGAGAGGTAAATAGATTGAAAATATAAAGTAGGAGTCAAAAAGGAGGGTATGACCAACATAGACTAAAAGAGAAATCAAAAATCAGTCTGTAGGGTGTGGGGAAATTACCCACACCCCGTCAAGCCCAACGCGCGTTTCAGCGACAAAAGATCGCCTTTTTCAAGGGCCTCAGTAAGCAACTGCCGTCCCCACGTCTTATATATGCAAGGAGAAGGTGCCAAAAAGCTGCTCATAATTAGTGGGCGGCATTCTCATTCTGCCTCACCAATCAGGTTCGGCAGTGGGGGGTTTCAAGATGCCGCCCTACATTATAGAGCACGCATGCGCGTATTAAGTATAGCCGCACATGCGCATAGCCTCGGCCCGACTCGCAACATTGTATTCATTCCATTCTAAGTCAACATCATTCGGATACAATGTTGCTGTGCATGCGTGTAGCATCATTTCCACATCGCAAAAAATGTCCAGCATATTCTAAGCACCATCGACGGTTGTTACGTATTATACATAAGTAGTAAAGATGATCTGGAGATATTATAGGGGAGGGGGCAAAATGGGGACACATGAAAAAGTATATAGAGAAAAAGATTAAAATTTTAAATTTAGAAAGGCAGGTGATATTCAGTTACAAAGAATTCCAACACAGAAGAACAAATCCATCAAATGGGACTATATAGATCAGGCAAATTTCTCAATTATAGAGGCATATCAGTAGTTATCAATTTAATTAATGCTTCTCCTAAAATTTCATCGCACAATAAATATACATATCTGTTATGTTTCATATTATTATATATTATATGAACTGTAGAGGACCAATTCAAAAAACAGAAATAGAGAAGGGGATTATAAGGCAGGTCAAAATTATTCCACAATAAAAATATGGGTATTCAATCAAATTGATGCAAATAGCTACATTGATTTCATAGCCTATAGTCAGTTGCATCAATTATATACCCTGTCACAATCATGTATCTATAAGTGATATATAGTCACTCATATCACATAAGAAATCAGAGCTATGTAGGATGCCAGAATTATAGACTCCCTATCTCAGATGAATGGAGCAAAAGACAAGCCCTCATTCAAACCGAGAGGTTGTGATGTCTTAAGTCTAAAAATCCATCTAGACTCTCTTTGTCTTAGTAGTCTATCATAATTTCCATGTCTCGGATGTCTCTTCACCCATTCAAGGCCACAGAATTTTAAATTACTAGGGTCACCACAGTGGTGTTCCTTAAGGTGTCTCGAAATGGGTGTTTCTGAGTATGGGGGACGCTCAATTAATTTTCTTGATATTACTATCTCTATAAATGAAGAAGGGACGCTTGACTCTACCCTCTTCAGAAAACCGACTGCCACAAACTCCCTACTCCATTGGAAAAGCTATCATCCAAGGCCCCTCAAGGAAGGGATCCCGGTTGGACAATACCTTCGTCTCCGTAGAAACTGCAGCAATGTCATTGACTTTAAAACAACGGCAGATCAGCTTTGAGTCTATTTTATGGAGAAGGGTTATCCAAACCGCTGTCTTAAAAAAGCCTATAAGAGAGCATTGGAAACCCATAGAAATGAACTTCTCGGTCATCATCCTGTGAAGAATGACCAAAAGAGTAAGGGGAACATCCGTATGATTGCTACATACGACACAGGGTGGTCCGAAGTGAAGAAGTGTCTTAATAGATTCTGGCCGATTCTTCTGAACGACATATATCTAAGGGAGGCTTTGGGCCCATGTATCAATATCACTGCCCGAAAAGGGCGTAATATTCAAGATTTACTGGTCCCAAGCCATCTGTCTATCAAACCACAGCCAAGAGACACATGGCTGGGCAAGCCGCCGTATGGGTCTTATGGCTGTGGGAGATGTGTGGCCTGTAAATACATCTCCAAGGAATCTAAAACAGTGAGTGACAGTACAGGCCAAGGTCTGATTAAAATTAAAAACTTTTTTAATTGCAACACAAAGGGCCTGGTATACCTTTTGTCCTGTACGTAGGCAAGACATTCAGAGCCTTTAAGGAAAGGATCATGGAGCATGTAAGGTCTCCTAAGAACCGCCTCAAAACACCCATTTTGAGACACCTTAAGGAACACCACTGTGGTGACCCTAGTAATTTAAAATTCTGTGGCCTCGAATGGGTGAAGAGACATCCGAGACGTGGAAATTATGATAGACTACTAAGACAAAGAGAGTCTAGATGGATTTTTAGACTTAAGACATCATAACCTTTCGGTTTGAATGAGGGCTTTTCTTTTGCTCCATTCATCTGAGATAGGGAGTCTATAATTCTGGCATCCTACATAGCTCTGATTTCTTATGTGATATGAGTGACTATATATCACTTATAGATACATGATTGTGACAGGGTATATAATTGATGCAACTGACTATAGGCTATGAAATCAATGTAGCTATTTGCATCAATTTGATTGAATACCCATATTTTTTTTTGTGGAATAATTTTGACCTGCCTTATAATCCCCTTCTCTATTTCTGTTTTTTGAATTGGTCCGCTACAGTTCATATAATATATAATAATATAAAACATAACAGATATGTATATATATTGTGCGATGAAATTTTAGGAGAAGCGTTAATTAAATTGATAACTACTGATATGCCTCTATAATTGAGAAATTTGCCTGATCTATATAGTCCCATTTGATGGATTTGTTCTTCTGTGTTGGAATTCTTTGTAACTGAATATCACCTGCCTTTCTAAATTTAAAATTTTAATCTTTTTCTCTATATACTTTTTTATGTGTCCCCATTTTGCCCCCTCCCCTATAATATCTCCAGATCATCTTTACTACTTATGTATAATACGTAACAACCGTCGATGGTGCTTAGAATATGCTGGACATTTTTTGCGATGTGGAAATGATGCTACACGCATGCACAGCAACATTGTATCCGAACGATGTTGACTTAGAACGGAATGAATACAATGTTGCGAGTCGCGCCGAGGCTATGCGCATGCGTGGCTATACTTAACACGCGCTTGCGTGCTCTATAATGTAGGGCGGCATCTTGAAACCTCCCACTGCCGAACCTGATTGGCGAGGCAGAATGAGAATGCCGCCCACTAATTATGAGCAGCTTTTTGGTGCCTTCTCCTTGCATATATAAGACAGGGGATGTGGGGACGGCAGTTGCTTACTGAGGCCCTTGAAAAAGGCGATCTTTTGTCGCCGAAACGCGCGTTGGGCTTGACGGGGTGTGGGTAATTTCCCCACACCCTACAGACTGATTTTTGATTTCTCTTTTAGTCTATGTTGGTCATACCCTCCTTTTTGACTCCTACTTTATATTTTCAATCTATTTACCTCTCTCTGTCCTTTCGATTTACTAACTCTACTTACAGCAAGCTAATCTAACCGAGTTATACTCAGTAAGCCATTGAGACTGATTTATGTATTGATTGCTCTGTGGTAAGTAAAAGATCTATATGTATATATATTCTTAGAAAGGAGGAGTGAAAGAGTGAAAGAAAAAGGGGAAAGGGGGACAAAGGAGGAGGGGAGACCTCTTTATATATACATAGACTTGTATTCTGGAGGACCCTGTTTTGTTCACAGATCCCATTATATACAAGTTCACTTGAATAACTTGTGTTTATATATATATAGCTACATTGATTAATAGCTACACACTTTGCTACTTTGTGGCTGAACTATCTCTACCCACTGAGTATCCAGTTTACCAATGTGTATCTATTTATACTGGGAATCTTCTCTCTTTTTTTCTCTTTTTTTCTTTGGTGTCCCTCCATTTTTTATTTATCTACTTTATGTGGTCTGTTTTTCTAAAATAACGAATAAAACTTTATTATTTTACATATATATTTGTTGGCCACTGCCTCAATACTGCTCTAATAGGGGGTTCTGCTTCTGAGGGGCTTCGCTCCCTTTCGTTTAAGGGTTGCTTCCCCCTCATTTGTATGTGTTCTTTACATTTCAAAATATTCCTCTTTAAATGAATTATTTTTTTTAATAAAATGTGCATTTCTGAAGGTTTTCTAGTAAAACAGAAAATAATACTTAAACTGTTATTTTATATTCATATTGGTTGTTACTTATGACAGCTGAGTATCTTAGCACTTTTTTCATTATAATATTTCCCCAAAATGTCCTACATCTATTGAGATAATTTGTGTTACATTAACTTTTCAGTTGCATTTGAGTTTCTTATTAAAGGGACTCTATAATCACCAGAACAACTACAGCTTAATGTATTTGTTCTGGTGAGTATAATCATTATATGCAGGTATTTTCATCTAAACACTGCCTTTTCAGAGAAAAGGCTGTGTTTACATTACCCCCTAGGGACACCTCCAAGTGACCACTCCTCAGATAGCCACTGGAGGTGCTTCCTGGGACAGTGCTACACAGTAGGCAGCACTGCTGTTCAGCGTCTCCACTCTCTCATGGGGACGCTAAGTTTTCCTCATAGAGATGCATTGATTCAATTAATCTCTATCAGGAGGTGCTGATTGGCCAAAACAGTGTTTTACCCTGCCCCCAACCACGCCTCCTTGCCGATTTTAGCCAATCCAATGCTTTCCCTATGGGGAAAGCATTGGATTGGTTAAAATCTGCAATTCTGATTGTCACCAAGGAGGCAGATCAGTGGCAGGGCCAGCGTCAGTGGATCTGTGCGGCGCTGGAAATGAGGTGAGTTTTAATTTCTTTTAAGGGGGCTAAGGGGGACAAGCCACCTAAATGGTGGATTAAACACTATAGGGTCAGGAATACATGTTTGTACTCATGACCCTATAGTGTTCCTTTAATTATGGCAGATCATTTTTGTTTAATTAATATAACATGGTATAAAAATATATTTTGTTATGTACATAAACACATTCATGGTGGAAACAACTAATAATAACTACTAGATGTCCTGTTAGTTGAGTCCTTACTAAATCAATATGCCAATACCAAAACATTGCAATACAGCTTGCTGTACCTTGTGTAATATGGATGCTTATTTAATATACCTGAGGGTCAGTTTATTAGGAAATAAAGAACTTGTACAAAAAATAAATAAATATTTATATATATATAAGCAAGGAATAATTTAAAGGGGTCAATTTAAGAAACAAAATCATTAAACCAATATTTTAATGATGTAAATAACTTGGATAGTAATTCATTGTTACAGTATAAGAATAGATAGAGCTATTCACAATGCAATTTTGCTAATTTTGGATGGGAATATTAAGGGTAGAGAGATGAGTATATTTGCATAACATTTCTTTGAAACAAGGGATGCTTAGCTAGCATAAATGATATAACACAGCAATTCTGTGTATAGATAGCTTACAGACATTGCAGGCAAACTCACAAATTTGATATATGTAAATTTACACAATTTATTTTTAACTGCTTGGTCTATCATTCATTATAAAAAGTGGTAAACTGCATGCTTTAGACAGTATATTGTGTCCTTTATCTTGCAACATCTCACACAGGGTCTGAAAGGTTAGTATATAAAAAAATAATGCAATTTTTCTCACATACAACAGATGTAACAAAAAATATATAAATAAAAATGGTCAAATATCTTGCTTATAGGAATTTGTAAGTGCCCTGAAGGCATTACTAGCAGTGCAGCTTGCTAAAAATGGCAAAAAATAATGTCTGCATTTGGGCATTATGCTCACATAAAGAAATACATTTACAATAAATATTTTTAAAATAAAAATATTTAAAACTCCTATAGCAATCTTTATCAATCACTGGAATACAAATGTAATGCTGACCGTGAAATAGACAGTGGTAATAATATGACCTTTTAAAACTTCCTTTATTGTTTGAAAGCAAGTGGTGCAGCAAATCTGTAGATATTATATCAGTGACTAGTGGCTTCTGGCAGAGAAATTATTTTTTCTACAGGTTAGTAATTATTACTAGAGTGTAAATGTGGGTGAATGGGGCTTTACCCCCCCCCCCATCCCCCATTTGTATTAATTAGAAATCCACTGTGTTCATGTTGTTCACATATTAAGTCACAGGTTAATTTTGTGATTTTATTAATTATACTATTTCAAAGTCCTTATTGTATTATTCAATGTCTATTTCTTTTGATTTATAGTATGGCTTTTCATTTATAGTTGGCTTTTTCATAAATGTATTAAGCACTTTTGCTCTTTTCCCAAGTGGTAGGATTTTGATTGACTTACAGTAGGAAGGACAATATTGGTTGAACAGTTTGAATTGTACAATTCTATTCCTGGAAGAATTTGCTTTGCAGAACATCTTAAATCAAATTATATGCACACAAAGATAACATACTGATATGTGGTCAGTGATTATTTTGCCATATGGTATAGCTTGACATAAAATGTCTAAACATATGCACACTGTCATCATTACATTCAGGTGAAAACATCTTTCCCTCATTGAATACTCATATATTGTTTAGCTTGCAGGAGAACAAAATGCCGAGAGCAGTGCATAAAACAACATTATTGCTTTCCAATGGTTCCTAGCATTCAATGCATAATGGATATTGAGGGACATTGGGTATTTTCAGTAATATATGTAATATTCTAGATTTCAGTATGAGCTAGCAGAATGTCAAAACAGATAATATTAATGAAATACTGTTAAAATGTAATCATTTGTACACAATTTTTTAAAATTATTTTAAACATTAATATGAATGAAAAAAACACTACAGCAAGTGCTCAAAATTCACAAAGTTTATTCAACACAGTGCAGGAAGAAACAAACATGGGGAAAAGATCAAGGATTAGCTTGACCTTTTCCCCTGTTTGTTTTTTTCTTCACTATGCCAAATAAACTGTTTGTGGTTTTGAAGCACTTGATGTGGTGTTTTTTTTTAAATTTTGTTCAGTTGTACTATTAGGACCTGAAGTTCCTGCCCCAGACGTCTTGTGTTCGATACAGGCATGTGGGAGTTCTGTTTTCCCGTTTCCTTTAGTTTTTTGTTTATGTTATGGTATTTATGTTAGCAACACATCGGAGGTCATTATTCGGATTCCAGATATTTTTACTAAGAATATACACAAGCAGCAGTAAAAATGAGAATCTATGTACGCCGATAGTATAGCAAAACCATATAAAAGCAAAGTTGACATAAACTTGGAAATACTTACATGTGCACTAAACCTAGCTTTAAATTAGCCAAAAAACACAAAATCATATACTTGATCTTGCTTTCCAGATAGCTCTCCATGTTTGAACCAGTGGCCTTACCCTATTAATTTGACTCAACACCTCATCCCACAAAAGTTGGAGGAAAAGAGAGCAGTTATTTGTTTGAAGGAATTTCTATTAGACCTGAGCACGGTACAACTTTTTTGGTTCTACGGTTGGAATTTTTGATGTTTGACAATGTGCTGGCTTGGTACAGTTTAAATGGGTGTGAAATTTGGCGGCATAGAGGCTAATCATGTGGCAGCTGGCCAGCACTTGCTATCCAGCCATCACATTAAATAGTAAAAAATAAATAAGCCTATGGAGGCCAATATGCACCCCCACATTAGTACAAGGGAGGTTTTGTACCACCCCACAACCACCACTTGCCATGCCATGAGTGGGATATGTCTGCTAAACAGCAAGCAGCCACTGGTTGCTTGCTGTTATATAAGACAAGTGACTGGGCATCTATTGCTCTCCATTTTAATTTTGTGCTGTGATTCTTTTGTGAATTTAGTTTTTCCTAATTGTTAGTAGTTGCATGGATTTTTATTTGGCCTTTTATGGGGCTGAAAAAAGATTATAAAAGAAGAAGACAGTTGGTGAGTATAATTATTTTCAGGTATTAGATGTATTGCCTCCTCACTGTTATTATTATTAATATTATTACTATTAGGGAGAGAGAATTTTTTAGAATTTTTGCTCACCAACACATACCCAATCACTTTTGATCTCTGCTAGCCAACAGCCCTGGCACCTCTGGTGAGTGACAGAGGTTTTGCCTGATTA
>OW240920.1:51004934-51007434 GCA_933207985.1 Pelobates cultripes | reverse complement strand
GCAAGTACCGAGTTGTATGTAGAGATTTATGTTTGTAAGAATGTTTTCTACCTTGGTGGGTGGCAGGCTCGCTTGCATGGTGGCTAAGTCTAGTATGATACCCAGGAATGTGATGAAGGTATCTGGTCCTTCAGTCTTGGTGGGGGAGACTGGGACACCCAACTGTTTGAATAGACTGATGGTTTCTTTGAGGCTACTGGGAGGGGAAATATTCTCCTGGACCAGTAAGAAATCATCCAGATAATGTATAACTGTAGGGTTTTGGCAAATACGTCGAAAATGGCTGGACTACTTTTGGAACCAAAAGTTAAACGTGAAAAAAAGTAGTAGTTCCCGGCCCACTTGATGCCATGTAGGTGCCACAGTGTAGGGTGGATAGGCAGTAACTTGAAAGCATTTGTTATATCGGTCTTACTGAGCCATGCTCTGACCCCTGCCTGCATGATAGTCGTAATGGCGTGATCTATGGTGGAATATTGCAGTGAAAATTCCTCAGAGGGTATGAGGGAGTTCAGACTAGGAGTGGCAGAGGTGTGTGGTGCCGATAGATCGATGATAAGTCTCTATTTGTGGGAAGATTTCCCCGTGACAATACCGATGGGGTTTGTCCGCCATGTGGTGAAAGGAGGGGACTGGAAGGGCCCCAATAGGAAGCCCTCTGCCACTTCCCTGGCTATGAGTGTGTCAACCGCTGTAGGAGTTTTCTGTGCGGATTGTAAATTAGGACATTCCAGGATTCCGGAAGGCATGTGTATGAGACCTGTGTGGAATCCTTCTGATAGACCCGAGATAATTAATTCTACCAAATGTCTAGATGGATGATGTGCCAGTAATGTCGTAAGTACAGAAATGTTTATCGACGTTAAGTATTGTTTAGGATACATTTTATTAGGACACATTGTTTTAGCATGTGCCCTGAAACATTTTAAACATATATGCAATAGCCGACATCCACCGTAATTACATGATCTGACATTAAAATTATTACATATCTGGGACTTGCACAGAAACTTGATAGGCCGTCCCAGTTTGTCTTTGGGTGTTTTTTCTGCAGAACCAGCGGAACTAGTGCCCTGCAAGGGGGTAGGTTCGTTCGCAGTGGTTGGACAGAAGTTAGCCGTATGAGCCATGGAGGAGCAGTATGCACAAGCTGGCGTTCTTAGACCTGCAAAGTGTCTGCAGAAAATGACCGTATCAATCTTGCTCCAGTTGGACCTTGTCCCATACTGGGAGAAAGCGCCAGACACCTTGGCAGAACAGGATCTATGGTAATCATAGAAAGCTGACCCACCAGATTTGTTGCCCAGGTCTACCAGCTTGTGCATATACAAATCAAACTCCTCACATCTGTGGGGATATACTGCACAGATGACATCATGATAAATGCCAAATGCCAACACAAATTCAGGGATAGTCAGTTTCCTGTAAAATCGGGCATCCCTAGATTTGACCACCACAGAAATATCATCATAAGTGTAAGTCTTATGTTCCACCACATCCTGGGAGGTAATCAGCAATGAAGCCAAGTTGATATCTTTACCTTCCAGGATATCTCTTTTGAGTTGCTTAGGTATCATATGGGCAGGGTTAACCTCTTGATCATCAGAGGTGGTGGCTGGAGAAACTGATTGCAACTCGACCAGTGCTGGAGGGGTCGCAGTGGCCGGCCCAGCCATGGTAAGGGCTGTAGTGACCGATTCAAGTTTCTCCAGCCTGGAATTGACCTTGCTCATGGACGCCATGAGGGATGAGAGCATGCCAAGTATATCTCCCGGGTTAGACTGGCTAGTCCCTACCCCTGCATCAATGTTATCGGTAGAGGTGTGCAGTAACTTGTAGAGTTTCGCTTCCCTTGCTGTTGCGGGGAATGGGATTTGCTGTCTCCTGAGTTCGTTGGTTATGCGAGGGATTGTCCATGACCTGAAAGATGCTGGACTAGCCACCTCTCCTCCCTGTGATGGGGTGTTTGCTCTAGCCGGTGTGCCCGGTAGGGAGAAATCCTCTACCCCTTCTTGAGACATACAAAATGACAAAATATTTGGTTAGTGTATGGAAACCCAGGGGTGGTACTGGCAGGCTAACTAGGCCGGAAAGGCGAAACATTTATCTTGTTTGGTGACAGGTGAGGCCCTGCTAGTTGCCAAGTGGCTATGAGAGGCTCTGTCTATGCGTTGACGCAAGGGGATATTGAGGCCACCCGTCGTAGTGGCAGGAATCGTAGGCCTCTCGGTGATAGTAAAAGAAAACAGGGGGAGGGAGTGACAGGTGAGGCCCTCTCTATAATATTGAGAGGTGGCTAAGTCAAGTGTGGCCCGATGGGCGTTTGCCTCCGAAATGTTGAGGCGGGGTGTTGGCCTCGTGGACCACTAAACGATAGGCAGAATGCCAAGAAGGGAGATACCTATTTGGGCCTATAACCCTAACTTGCCAGTACTCTATGGCCTAGGGAAAATGAAACGTATGTGAACTACAACGTGAGCAGGCTTACGTACCTGGTAGT
>OW240920.1:50994934-50999934 GCA_933207985.1 Pelobates cultripes | reverse complement strand
GTGAGTTGTTGAGAGTTATCGTCACTTCTGGGCGGTCCTAACTACATTCTGCAAACCTGCATCTCGTGGGCAGCTTCTAGGGTCCCAACGAGTACTGTTCCTCCGGTTTTCTGTTGTCTGACTTGGAAATCAGACAAGGGGTTTCGCGGGGCTTCTCGTGGTGGCACCCGGTCACAATCATCTACATCATCAAAGTTCGACGGGCGCATGCAGTGTAACACATGTTCGGTAAATATTTAGACGAACGCTGGCTATATTATATGACAAGATGGTTATATGTACTAGTGCGACCTCTGGTGGCTGGATCATTATTACTGTTTTTTTTTTTTCTACTTTCCCTTTCTCCTAGTTACACGTTATCAGCATATTTTCTGCATTGGGTTAAAAATGCCTGACTGACCCCTGGTGGTCATAAGGTAATGGCATGTGGAATAAATTATATTTAATATTTGGGCATGGTCACAGGATATATGAAGACATATGTCATAACAAACGCTACTGGTGCTTATTGTCCCGATGGTATTGGCAGCAGTAGTTTGTGGCACATATATGATTGTTAGGATATATGTCTTGAATAAATCTGGTGGTCAGCAGGATGGTTACAAGAAGTGTGATACCTGGGCTCACTGTGTCTACTTTCTGTTTCTAGTTCATTGATATCTAAGCATGTACATCATAGGTACCCATTTAGGAGTATCAAATGTTTGTAATTATGTACAGGGCAGACATTCACGGTCGGGCAATGTTTAGCAATTTAGTGATTATGGACCTCTTATGTTTCAGTATCAACAGCATCCACAGTGTGCTGCTACTCTACCAACTTTTTCACCTGTCATAGGTCAGTAATCACGATTAATTATCCTCTGATGGTCGCGCAAGACCTGGGTCCTTATGTGTATTTTTCTGTATTACTAGGTATAGGTATCCTTGCTCATTTGGAGTATTTGATTCCAGTCTCCTACTGTTGGAATATTTACCGGTAGGTATCTTGTTAGCATGGGAAATGACGGGTACATATTGATGTAACCCTGGAAACTCACAATTACTCTCGTGGGTTACTACAGATCACCTGTATCACCTTACCCTACTACCTTGCAATTTGTTTATCAGGTACATCATGTTTCTCTTGATAAATTCTCCCACCCTACCTACCCTTTTTCGGTTAATAACATAGATATACTGGCATACAAAATAGGAGCCTCTAGGTATGTTTTCCTGGCCTTCTACGCCTTACGTTAGTTGGCCCGCGAGGCCAACACCCATCCTCATTTCGGAGGTACGGCATTCCCTCAGGCCAATTCATAGGTAGCCGCCTCGCTTGGTTGCATAGAGAGGGCCTCAATTGTCACCCCCATGCTGTCTTATGCTTTTACAAGTCACGGAGAGACCATCGCCCCACCATAATGCCAATGGCCACGTACCCCACATGAGCCAAATCATAGATAGTGCCTCTCAAAGCCGCTTGGCAACTGGCAGTGCCTCACCTGTCAAGTTACCTATTAATACTTTTGCCGCTTGACATTAGTTACATCAGCAAGTTGGGTAGTGCCCCAGGTAACATGTTATTTTGTGTTGTAGCATGTCACAAATACCTGAAGGCAGGGAAGAATTGTCCATCCCCAGTACACCGGCTAGATCGGTCACTCCATCCCGGGGTGATGACAACGCAAGCCCTGCATCACTCAAGGCATGTACCATTCCTAGGATCACCGCCAAACTTAGAAAGAGGAACATTCCTTTCCCAGCTACAGCTAGGAAAGCCAAATTATATAGACTGCTGAATACTCAGACTGATAACTCGGGGGCGGGGGAAGGGTCCAGTAGCAGCCAGTTGGCTGATCTACATACTGTTTTGTCTTCAGTCCTGACCTCTCTGAGTCGTACTTGATAAGATGGATGCAGAGAGCCAGCAACGATCACCTTCGGCACGGGGGAATCTGATCGCTACGATTCGCCCAGACCCCCTACCGGGTAATATTCCAACCGGTCTGAAAGACCCACATATTATTAACCTGGCACATATGGTGCCTGCAAACATAAAAAGGACATCTTGTAAGGTAAAGATATCAATCTGGCATCACTTCTTATTGCTTTGCAAGATGTGCTTGAAAACAAAACCTATGCATATGGGGATGTTTCAGTTGTGTTGAAATCTAGGGACCCTAGGTTGAATCGTAAGCTTTCCATACCCGAATTTGTGTTGGCTTTCGGGATCTAGAGAGACGTGATATGCTCTGTATATCCAGATAGGAGAGAAGAATTGGATCTCTATCTCCACAAGCTGGTGGATTTGGGGCACAAGTACGGTGGTATGTCTTTTTACGACTACCACCGTGCTTTTTCCGCAAAGGCGTCGGCTGCTCTATCCCAGTTTTAATTATCAAGCTGATTGGGGTGTGCTTGATACAGAGCTTTTTTGTCGACACTTTGTGGGCCTCAAAACCCAAGCTTGTGCCATTTGCTCATCCAACTCCCACACAGCTAATCTGTGCCCTAACTCTCCAGAGGTGAATGCATTATTTCCCCCTACTAATATGATGCCCACTGGGAGAACAGACAGGGTCCTGAAAGATAAACTGGGATGTGATATAGTGTTTTTGGGAAAATCACAAGTTTGTAACAACTTTAACACTGACACTTGCGCATACAGTGCCTGTAGACTACTTGTCTGCTCCCAATGTTTCCAGGCTCACTCTAAAGTAATGTGCCCAAATAAATTATACTTCTCCAGAAAGAAATTAACCAAGGATTCTTAATTGGCCCTTTTGACTTTCGCGGTTTGGAGAACTAACCCCATAGGACTGGTCACGAGTAAATCATCCAGTAAACAAAGGTTTATTCTAGACCTCTTTGCTCCCCATGCATCACCTACCCAAAGTCTTAACTCACTCATTCCATCAGAAGAATTTTCTCTCCAATATGCTACCATAGATAATGCCGTCACTGCCATCCTCTCGGCTGGGGTAGGGGAATGGCTTAGCAAAATGGATATAGTAAACGCTTTTAAGTTACTCCCTATCCATCCGTCCCTGTGGCATTTCCATGGTGTTAAGTGGCAGGGTTCATATTATTTTTTCACGCGTTTCACGTTTGAGCAGCCCCAGGATTTTTGATAAATTTGCTGAGACGTTGTGCTGGATGCTGCTTAACATCTGTAAATGCCCCACCGTTATCCATTACCTGGACGATTTTCTGACCATAGAAAGTAACCTGTTACCTCCAAGTAGCCTCATTTCTATAACACAACTGTTCACACAACTAGGAGTACCTATTTCACCAACAAAGACTGAAGGACTTATCGCGATCTCTGTTTCAGGAATTCCGGGCGGCACTACCAACAGCTACCCTGATACCAACTGCAGTACCGCGGTGGCAGGAGATGGTTTGGGACTAAAAGAACTACTCAATCACGGGCATCAACTCTCTCAACTTGGTCTCTCCGATAACACCAGGAAGGCATATGGCAGGGCTTTTCATATCTTTAATAGATTCTTGCTGGACTTTAATATCAAAGACCAATTTTCCATAGAGACAGTGATTGCATTCATTTCCTTTTGCCACCTTCACCTAACACTATCATTCAATACCATTAAGTTATATATCACCAGTATTCAACATCACATCCTCACCACTTGGCCTAATAGACAACGCTTTCTGTCATCTTACCAAGTGAAAGCCATACTTAAAGGTATTAAGGATTCCACCCTTATACCCACACCATCCAGATTACCCATCCACGATCTATTGTTTCAGTCACTGTCAAACCTGTTAGACACCTCACCATTCGAAACTCACACTAATCATGTCATTAAAACAGTCATCTATTTGGCTTTTTACGGTTTTCTTCGGCCCAAAGAATTTACCACTGCTAACCACAACTCCCCCAATTTCATCACAAAGTCAAACCTGGTGAAATCACACGATCACTATTTACTCTCCCTACACCATACAAAAACTAGCACCAAAGGACAGATGGTCACTATTACCTATTACCCCACTAGTAATAAATGGTGTCCTGTGGAAGTTTTTGACAAATACCTCTCCTTCTTTACAATGGCTCCAACACAACCACTGCTAGCCTTACATGGTAATAGGCTCACTACGAGTAAGTTCATGCTCTATGTAAGAATGTTGTTGGTCCGGTTAGGCTTGAACCCAGCTAACTATTCTGGTCACTCATTTAGAATAGGAGCAGCTACTATAGCTTCTAAAAGGAATATCCCTGCACACATCATTAAAATATTAGGCCGATGGAAATCCACGGCTTACACCAGATACATTCCTCAGCCAGTACAAGAGGTGCGCCTAGCATTTAAGAATATGATTATATGATATACTATGATGTTTTTGTAGGCTGAATAAACTGGTTTATGTCTTTTTTGCCCTCTTTTATTTCAGGCCTGCTACCTTGTCAGTTACGGCACACCACAACTGACCTTTCCATTCCTTGTTTGTCTTATGTTACTAATGCTACGGCTTTATGCCCTGACCACAAATGGAAGGCGGGGCCTGAAGTTGTGGGAGGGGCTTGGTTCCCCTTCTTAAGGAGTACCAGCCCTTCCCTCACTACCGACTAAGGTCTGGTGAGTTGTCCCACCCACCACACCTCCTTTTCTAAGCATTTCATAAGGTAGGCCCTCTTTTATTTCAGGCCTACTAGCTCGTCAGTTACGGCACACCACAACTGACCTTTCCATTTCTTGTTTGTCTTATGTTACTAATGCTACGGCTTTATGCCCTGACCACAAATGGAAGGCGGGGCCTGAAGTTGTGGGAGGGGCTTGGTTCCCCTTCTTAAGGAGTACCAGCCCTTCCCTCACTACCGACTAAGGTCTGGTGAGTTGTCCCACCCACCACACCTCCTTTTCTAAGCATTTCATAAGGTAGGCCCTCTTTTATTTCAGGCCTACTAGCTCGTCAGTTACGGCACACCACAACTGACCTTTCCATTTCTTGTTTGTCTTATGTTACTAATGCTACGGCTTTATGCCCTGACCACA
>OW240920.1:50992335-50994834 GCA_933207985.1 Pelobates cultripes | reverse complement strand
GTGACCAGAGTAACTTGCGGGGTTTAATCCTAAACGGACCAACAACATCCTCACATACATCATGAATTTACTCGTAGTTAGCTTGTTACCGTGTAAAGTAAGGAGTGGTTGTGTAGGGGCTATGGTACAAGAGGAGAGGTATTTGTTGAAAACTTCCACCGGACACCAATTATTGTTAGTGGGGTAATAGGCGATATTGACTGTCTGTCCTTTAGCAGCAGTTTTGGTATGGAGTAGGGATAGAACGTAGTGATCTTGTACTTTAACCAGATTGGACCTAGTGATGACGTCAGGGGAGTTATAGTTAGTGGTGGTGAACTCTTTGGGCCTAAGAAACCCATAAAAAGCCAGATAGATGGCTGTCTTAATTATACGGTTTGTATGGGCTTCGAACGGTGAGGTGTCTAGTAGATTGGATAGTGACTGGAACAAAAGATCGTGAATGGGTAGTCTGGATGGTGAGGGTAAAGGAGTGGAGTCTTTGATACCTTTAAGTATGGCTTTAACTTGATAGGATGACAGGAATCGCTGCCTATTAGGCCAGGTTGTGAGGACGTGATGCTGAATACCTGTGATATACAACTTAATGGTGTTATATGATAATGTTAGATGAAGGTGGCAAAAAGAAATAAATGCAATGATAGTCTCCATGGAAAATTTGTCAGTGACATTAAAGTCCAACAAAAATTTATTGAAAACATGATAAGCTCTGCCATAAGCTTTCCTGGTGTTATAGGAAAGACCGAGTTGCGAAAGTTGTTGCCCGTGATAGAGCAATTCTTTTAGTCCCAAACCAATTCCTGCCACTGAGGTGCTGGAGTCGGTGTCGGGGTAGCTGTTGGTAGTGCTGCCCGGAACTCCTGAAACCAAGACCGTGATAAGTGATCAGCAGCGATATTGAGCACCCCAGGAACATGAATGCAAGTTAACAGAAAACTGTGTCTAGCAGCTAGCCAAGTGAGAGTCCTCATAAACCGCATGATGGCCAGGGAAGAAGAACGACCCTTGTTTACAATATGGCATGTTGCCATGTTGTCAGAGAAACAACGCACCGTGTTCCCAGACCAGCCAGCTCCCCACTTAACTGCTGCCGCCACAATGGGGTGAAGCTCGAATAAGGCTGAAGTATCTTTGAACTTGGGGATTGCAGTAATTTCCTCTGGCCACTCACCCCACATCCATTCATTGCCACAAATAGCTGCGAAACCTGACGTGGCAGCGGCATCCGTACATAATGATACTGACTTATCTGACCATACTGGGATAAAAATGCTTTTCCCATTCCAATTTAGCAAAAATTCTCTCCACATATGTAGGTCAGCGGTGGCATGTATGTCTAATGTAATGCGGGTGGAATCAGAGTGAAACAGGGGAAATAGCCTAAGCAAATGGGATATGAATGCTCTACCCTGTGGAATTATTTTCATGGCGAAATTTAGGGAACCCAACAGGGACTGTAGTTCTTTCCTATTACACGAGCTTCCTGTTAGGTAAAGGTCAATGGCTGCTAGGATGCGATTAATCTTCTCCTTGGGGAGGCTAGCCTGCATATGAACAGAGTCCAGTACCACTCCCAAGAAGTTGATGATCGTATCTGGACCTTCAGTTTTAGCTGGTGAAACAGGTACCCCCAGTTGTGTGAACAGTTGTGTCATGGACAGGAGGCTACTAGGGGGCATCAGGTTCCTTTCTATGGTCAGGAAGTCGTCTAGGTAATGTATCACGGTTGGACATTTACAGATGTTAAGCAGCATCCAGCACAACGTCTCTGCGAATACATTGAAAATCCTGGGGCTACTTTTAGAACCGAACGTGAGGCGTGTGAAAAAATAGTAAGAACCTTGCCACTTAACACCATGCAAATGCCACAGGGAAGGGTGGATAGGGAGTAATTTAAAGGCATTTACAATATCAGTTTTGCTCAGCCATGCCCCTACCCCGGCAGAGAGGATGGCAGTGATGGCATTATCTATGGTCGCGTATTGGAGGGAAAATTCTTCTGATGGAATGAGAGAATTGAGACTTGGGGTAGGTGATGCGTGGGGAGCAGATAGGTCGAGAATTAACCTTTGCTTATTGGAGGATTTGTTAGTGACCAGTCCTATGGGATTAGTTCTCCAGACCGCGAAAGGCGGGGAGACAAAAGGGCCTATCAAGAAACCTTGATCAACTTCCTTTTGGAGGAGTAGGTTTATGGTGTCTGGAGCTGCTAGGGCTGTCTGCAAATTTTTGCATTCCAAAATTCCCGTAGGCATATAAATAATACCCGTGTGAAACCCCAAAGTAAAACCTGCCACCAAAAACTCAACGAGATGTCGTGATGGGTGCTCACACAAAAGCTTTTCAAGTAGGGAGACATTAAGAGACGAAAAATACTGCTTAGGATATAATTTATTGGGGCACATCACTTTTGAGTGAGCCCTGAAACATTGGGAGCAGACATGAAGCAGTCTGCAGGCACTATAGCCGCAAGTGCCAGTATTAAAATTATTACAGACT
>OW240920.1:50919835-50987335 GCA_933207985.1 Pelobates cultripes | reverse complement strand
GAGCATGGACAAGCTCCTCGGTAGCATCTTTTGTAAGAAAGGGGCGGATGCATGCTATGTTTTTAAGTTGGAATCTACAGGATTTGGAAACATACTGGATGTGAGGCTCAACGGTGAAGTCAGAGTCATGTATGATTCCAAGACAGCGTGCTTGCAAGGATGGACTTATGTGGATACCACTGACTTGAAGGGAGAGCGAGAGAGGAGGATCAGTATTAGGGGGAGGAAAGACAAGGAGTTCAGTTTGAGAGATTGAGTTTTAGAAAGCAGGAGGACATTCAGTCAGAGATGGAAGAAAGGCAAGCAGTGACACGTTGCAGGATGGCAGAGGAGAGGTCTGGGGCGGAGAGATATATCTGGGTGTCATCAGCGTACAGGTAGTAGTGGAATCCAAAAGAGGCAATAAGTTTTCCAAGAGAGGTAGTGTAAAGAGAAAATAGAAGGGGACCAAGGACAGAGCCTTGGGGGACTCCAACCGAGACAGGACCAGGGGAGGAGGTATCATTAGAAAAGGAGACACTGAATAAGTGTAGGAAGAGAGTAGAGGAAACCCATGAGAGGACACAGAGACCAAGTGATTGAAGAGTTAGAAGAAGGAGAGCATGATCAATGGTGTGAAAGGCAGCAGAAAGGTCAAGAAGAATTAGTATGGAGTAGTGGCCTTTGGATTTACCTGCGATTAGGTCGTTAGTAACTTTGATAAGAGCAGTCTCAGTAGAGTGGAGAGGACGAAAGCCAGACTAACGAGGGTAAGGAGAGAGTTGGAATTGAGGAAGTGAGACACACGGGCAAAGATAAGTCTTTCAAGAAGCTTTGAGGAAAAAGGGAGCAGGGATATGGGACAATAGTTAGAGGGAGCGGACGGGTCAAGAGATGTTTTTTTCAGGATAGGTACTACAGTGGCATGTTTAAGATCTGCAGGGAGAATGTCAGAAGAGAAAAAGCAGTTGAAGATGTGTGTTAAGGAAGGCACAAGACAATGGGAGAGAGATCTGATGAGGTGAGATGGGATTGGATGGAGCGGGCAAGTGGTGGGGCAAGAGGAAAGAAGAAGCGCAGCCACCTCTTGTTCAGTAGCTGGGGAGAAAGTCTGAAGGGTAGGAAAGGCATGAGCAATGCGTGGTTGAGAAAGAACGGCAAGGTGAGGAGAATTCTTTCCTTAGCTGTTCAATCTTGTTGGTAAAGTAGCATGCAAAGCTATCGGCTGTAAGTTTAATTTGGTGGGTGGTCACAGCAGGGCAAAGAAGAGAGTTAAAGGTGTCAAAGAGATTCCTGGGATTATAGCAAACCTATCTGCATGTTATCATACTAAATATTAATTTGTAATGTAGTATGCAGGGAACCCGAACAGGTAGACTACTGCTATTGACCAATTCCCTTGATGCTTTGCTGGACTGTAAAGGAACACTCCAAGAACTATAACTGTAGTGGCTATATTGCAAGGAGATGGGATTTGGCCCCCAGGTATGAAGTCAAACTGTTCTAAAATGGTTTTATTATTTACAATCCAGAGGTGGTACACGGGGGGCATCATAATCCCTACAATAAACTGTTCCTTAAAGCTGGGTAGACAAGTTTATTTTTCACTAGCTATTAACAATCAGTCCCTTTTCTCTGCACATTTTAGGCAAACAAGTGCTTGCTTACTAGAGTATCAATTATTTAAAAGTAATTATAATTGTAAATGAATGAATATTGGTGATAAATACTCCTATATTTTAACATAATCTTTAGTCTCCTGTCTTTATGTTTTTGCAAAAGATATGTCTATTTTGTATATACACCCTGTTCCAAATTATTATGCAAATGATATTTTTCTCATTTACCTAAACAATTGATGTAAATAACAGTCAGCATAATTCTCATGTTATCAACTATTAAGAGTACAATTCAAATTTTATTGAACAAACCTCCTAATGATAACAGTATTTTTTTTAAACATAAAAAACTTACAATGCACTGTTCCAAATTATTATGCACAGTAAGTTTCACAACACTTGAAAAGAACTGAAAATTGTCATTTGTTGTGTTTGCAGCATATTTACTGAAATCAAAAGCTATTTCAATCAAACTTATAACAATATTTTAACTTTTTAAACATTTTAACAGGTCACGTTACATTTTAACATAGGACCCCTTATTTGATAGCAGCTTCACAAGTCTTGCATCCATTGAACTTGTGAGTTTTTGGACAGTTTCTGCTTGAATTTGTTTGCAAGATGTCAGAATAGCCTCCCAGAGCTGCTGTTTGGATGTAAACTGCCTCCCACCCTGATAGATCTTTTGCTTGAGGATGCTCCACAGGTTCTCAATAGGATTGAGGTCAGGGGAGGATGGAGGCCACACCATGAGTTTCTCTCCCTTTATCCCCATAGCAGCCATCGATGCAGAGGTATTCTTTGCAGCATGAGATGGTGCATTGTCATGCATGAAGATGATTTTATTACGGAAAGCATAGTTCTTCCTTCTGTACCATGGAAGAAAGTGATCAATCAGAAACTCCACATACTTTATAGAGGTCATCTTTACACATTCGGGGACCCTAAGGGGGCCGAACAGCTCTCTTCCCATGATTCCGGCCCAAAACACGACTCCACCACCTCCTTGCTGACGTCACAGCTTTGTTGGAACAGGGTGGCCATCCACCAACCATCCACTGCTCCATCCATCTGGACTATCCAGGGTTGCACAGCACTCATCAGTGAACAGGACTGTTTTAAAATTAGTGTTCATGTATTTTTCTGCCCAATGCAGCCGTTTCTGCTTGTGAGCATTGGTTAGTGGTGGCCGAATAGAAGGTTTATGCACAGTTGCAAGACTCTGGAGAACTCTACAACTTGATGTCCATGGGACTCCAGAGGCACCAGCAGCTTCAAATATCTGTTTGCTGCTATGTAATGGTATTTTAGCAGCTGCTCTCTTGATCCGATGCATGGATCTGGCCGAAATCTTCCTCAATGTGCCTTTATCTGCACAAATCCGTCTGTGCTCTGAATCAGCCACACATATCTTACTAGTGCGATGATCACACTTACGTTTTCGTGAAATATCTAATTTTTTCATACCTCATCCAAGTCATTGAATAATTTCACTCTTTTCGGCAGCAGAGAGATCCTTTTTCTTCCCCATATTGCATGAAAATGGTGCTCTGCTTAATACTGTGGAACACCCTCCTTTAGTAGTTTTTCCTTAAGTTGGGCTCACCTGGCAATCTAATTATCTCAGGTGTCTGAGATTGTTTTCAGTGATTAAAAGAGCCCTGAGACATAATGCCATCCATGAGTTAAACCGAAAAACAAAATATTTAATCTTTGTGACACAGAATTTGCATAATAATTTGGAACAGGGTGTAGTAATCACCGTAGTTATTCACAGGATTAGACTCTGCGAGCACCCGTTTGATGGTCATCCGGTAATGCACAGCATGCAAACAGGTGAGATGCTGAGGAGGACTTTTTTAAAACTATACTATTGAGCTTTATACAGTGTCAGATGAATTTGTACAATACAATCTATCACCACACAAGGAATCCCCCATGTTCACTTCAAGAATACTAGCGGGAACTTACTTCTCCAGAAGGATTTATTTCAACCAGGAGAGTCCTTTGTTCCACTTTACATTTTATGTGTTTACTATATTAGGGGGAGGTACAACAATCTCATTCTGCTCTTGCATGTTTTTATGTTTTTTTTTGTTTTTATACACACTTTTAATAAAGGTTATGGCACTATAGAAACCTTATGCCGTTTTGCACCTTTTTGGTGTAATCTACTAACCTGTTGAACTGAACATCTCCTAAAAGTTGCAATATGTGCTTGTTTGGAAATTGTGGACTTTAGACCTTTATAAATTAAGTGTATGATTGTATAATATCCTAACAGTTGTCTAAAATATATTTTTATAGTTATTGATTCATTTTCTTCAAATGAGTTAGCTTGTTTGGCATTGTTACCATATTTATATTTGTAAGCACAATTCTTAATATACTGAAATCAGCCATTAGTTATTGGGGTTTTCACTCTGGTTTTCATCTAAATTCCACATTATTTTTTTGTTTTCATTTACTCCAAATGGTTTTACAATACTGCTGGCATTAGCGGTTTGATAAATAAATGATGCTTTTTGATGCCTGAATCATTCTTTAATTTCTTGCTATCCTATTTTGAAATACGATTGTGAATGTATATATAATATTTATATGTGATTCCAACACGACATCTGTTCAGATCCCAGATGTCAAATAAGGGTCCAACATGCATACTGTTATGTGCTACGCATGAAAATGCCATAGATATAATGTCACTAGGGAGCACAAAATACTGTTCTAGTGCATGAAATAGAATACTTGCTTGCAATTAACTATATATTAAACACATATACTCTAACATAGATTTGGAGAAAAAATTATTAAAATCAACAAAGTACTTGGCTTGGTATGAAATATAGTAAGTTTCCATTCTAATAAGTGTGACTTCAGTCCTGTTAAAATGATTCCGTATAATCCTGAATCTGAGAGCAGAATATGTTTCCAGTGATTACTTAATAGATTACTTAATAGAATACCCATCAGGCCTCGAAAAATAATGCACATTATTAATTTCAACAGACTGCGGGTTTTACATTACTTCCATTTTTTAGTTCTACTTTATTGTTAGAGCATGTAAATAATATTTTTCTTTAACCCCTTAAGGACCGAGGACGGTTCAGGACCGTCATCGGCATTTTTGCGTTGCCGACCGATGACGGTCCTGAACCGTCCTAACGGTCAGAGTTACTTACCTGATCGCCGTCGTTCCCCCGGCAGCGATCAGCGTGGCTCCGGTTGTGGGGAGACTGCCTGCAGCCCAGACAGTCTCCCCATGGCGGATTAGGACCCCTGTGGCCATGTGATCGCTTAACACAGCGATCACATGGTCACAATAGGTGTCCATAGTGCTGCCTGCAGGGGGACTGTCTGTGCTGACAGGCAGTCTCCCTGCTAGTGTAAAATCAGAAAAAAAAATAAAGTTAGTGTTAATAAAAAATAAAAAAAATTATATATGTGTATATATGATATATAGACATATATTATATTTATATAATATATGTCTATATATCATATATATAATGCCATACTAAGTGTATTTTTATATTAATATGTACTTATATAATATAAAAATACACTTATAATTAAATTACACACGTATATATATAATATATATAATAACTATATATATTGTATATATATATTATTATAAAATATAAATAATAAATAATTTAAATTAAATAAAAAATTTTTTAAATAATAATAAAAAATTAAAAAAAAATTATATAGCTATATGAAATTTTATTCTAACTGTATTTTAAAATTAATATATATATATTTATATCAAAATACACTTAGAATGAATTTGTATATATATCTATGTATATAAAAATAAATAAAAATAATAAGAAATATACATACGTCCATATACAAAATTACATAAATAATTATATAAATATACACGTAGACTTCAAATATATAAATATGCATATATATTTAAATTCTACGTGCGTATTTATGTAATATTTTTACATAATTCAGTAATTTTATTGATTGCAATTTGAGGGACCTGCCTGCCAACCCAGGCCGAAATTCCAGAGAATTTAATTTGCTAGCACTGTATTTTACCCTGTAACGTTCTACGACACCCTAAAACCTGTACATGGGGGGTACTGTTTTACTCGGGAGACTTAAACAAATATTAGTGATTCAAAACAGTAAAACATATCACAGTGATGATATTGTCAGTGAAAGTTACTTTTTTTGCATTTTTCACACACAAACAGCACTTTTACTGATGATATAATTGTTGTGATACGTTTTCCAGTTTTTAAACACTAATATTTGTGTTCAGCGATGTCTCCCGAGTAAAACAGTACCCCCCATGTACAGGTTTTATAGCATTTTTGAAAGTTACAAGGTCAAATATATGGGTCAAATATTTTTACATTGAAAATGGCCAGGTTGGTTACGTTGCCTTTGAGAGCGTATGGTAGCCCAGGAATGAGAATTACCCCCATGATGGCATACCATTTGCAAAAGAAGACAACCCAAGGTATTGCAAATGGGGTATGTCCAGTCTTTTTTAGTAACCACTTGGTCACAAACACTGGCCAAAATTAGCGTTCAATTTAGTTTTTTTACTTTTTCACACACAAACAAATATGAATGCTTACTTTGGCCAGTGTTTTCGACTAAGTGGCTACTAAAAAAGACTGGACATACCCCATATTGAATACCCTGGGTTGTCTACTTTAAAAAAAATATGTACATGTGGGGTGTTATTCAGAGATTTATGACAGATAATAGTGTTACAATGTCACTATTGATAAATTTTAAAAATGTATGTTTTGAAACCGCAATATCCTACTTGTACCTATAGCCCTATAACATGCAAAAAAAAGCAAAAAAGCACGTAAACACTAGGTATTTTAAACTCAGGACAAAATTTTGAATCTATTTAGCAGTTTTTTTCATTCGCTTTTGTAGATGAGTAAAAGATTTTTCAAGTAAAAGTCAAAAAACATGTATTTTTTCAATTTTTCATCATATTTTTTTATTTTTTTTAAATTAAAATACATGAGATTATATAAATAATGGTATGTAAAGAAAGCCCCTTTTGTCCTGAAAAAAACAATATATAATTTGTATGGGAGCAGTAAATGAGAAAGCGGAAAATTACAGCCAAACACAAACACCACAAAAGTGTAAAAATATGCCTGGTCGCAAATGTACAACATCGCAAAAACAGTCCAGTCCTTAAGGGGTTAATATTTATTTTAGCAGAGTAAAATTTCAAATTATAACAGGTTCATTTTTATATTATAGTTAACATGCGTAACCTTTTCGTCATAGTATTACAAAGGTAGCACATTATTTTTTGTATTAAATACAAGTACACTATTTCTTTTTTAACCTTACTAAGGTGCATGTCTTTTAAAACTCCAGATCATCTGAAAGTATTTTGTTTCTTGCTACAGAACTTTCATATATGCTCCTGTTATGATCCTTCTATGATGCCTGTAGGGATCTCTACAAGCCTTTTGAAAGATTAATGAATTAGCTGTGTTTTTTATGATAGCATTTCAAAAGATATGCATACATTCATAATGGGGTTACTTCTACAAGCTGAGATTTAAATTTCCTGCCAGGATAAATGGAGAGAGATGTTTATATTATTAGTAGGTTAAATAACTGTTGTCCAAATGTGTCTTAAAGGGTAGTAATGCATGATTTATATAGTATTGGATGATTTATATAGTATTCATCTTTTATTTAAAATTATTTATTTCATAATAGGATGTCTACAACGATATGTACATATCATAAGCAAACAAATGCAAATATCAACACCATATGAATGACTAACCAGTTTAAAAGTCATAGCAAACCATTGTATGAGCCAGGATAATTAACATCAGACTCTTCACTAGCCTTAAATCCTAAAAATCCACCTCTTCAGAATAGTACTCCCAGGATAACTGCCAATCTTCACACCTATATATTACTCTCCTGTCACTTGGTTCCAATCCCCCAAGCTGATCTTCTTATGTTTTCTACCCTGCCTCCTATTGAAAGCTAATTTGAGCAGGGTCCTCATCTACTTAATGTTCCTGGCAACATTTTTGACGACTTAGCTAATTTCTTTTTAACCCCCTACTAAAAATACTTCAAAACTCCTTATAATAAGTTGGCACTAAATAAATGCTAGTAATAAGTAATAATAATAATAAAAGTAGGATTACGTAGAGTAAAAAGAAAAGGAGAGGAAGGAGTATGCTAAAATGCTCAACTCCTCTGTTACTCCACTTCTACTGACCCACACAACCAATGTCTATTTCCAGTGGCAAAACCTTTTTTACTCCATATCCTGCAGGTATGATGAGGAACACATCTGTTATTTAAAATATCAAGGTACTGTGATTAGTCTTTAGGCAGCTCCTTATAAAGATGCAGATAGCACAAATCCCCATGTGATTCACTAAGGATATCAACAGACTATGTCATGATTAAAAATAGGTGGTAGACAGAGGTGACTCTTTGGATGAAGATGAAATATAACTAGAATCATGACTAAATGCATTTTATTTCTTCTTTGCCTTTCCACAATCTACATATTCTATAGATGCTTCATGTGATTATATAATATTGCAGTTTAAATACTATAGTTTTTTTTCCAATTTATGTCTTCTAATTGACATGTTTAAATTATTAGATCATTATGCATAAGTAAATTCAACACAAAAATAGATTCAGCCACCTCTCTTAAATTACAGGATTAGGGTTAGGACCTGAATTGACTTTGGGTTAGATAAGTCTTAGGGTGATATAATTCAGTATTAATTCAACTTAAAGGAACACGACAGGGTCAGAAACACAAAAATGTTAAAACCACCTTGCCCCCCCCCCAACCCCCCTTAGCCCTCTTAGAAAGGGTTAAAACTTACCTTATTTTCAGCTGGCCCTGCCCTTGATCTGCCTCTTTGGCTGACATCATCAGAATTGATGAGCTCAGCCAATTCAATGCTTTAACACAATGCCACCCTGGCCAATCAGCATCTCTTCATAGAGACACTTTGAATTAATGTATCTCTATGAGGAACATTCAGCGTCACCATGGAGACACTGAACATCAGTGCGGCACACTGTGCAGCACTCTCCAAGGAAGCACCTCCAGTATCCATTTGAGGAGTGGCCCATGAAGGTGTCCCTAAGCTTTAATGTAAACACTGCATCTTCTCTGAAAAGACAGTGTTTACAACAAAAGTCTGCAGGGACTAACTATACTCACCAGAACAACTACATTAAGCTACAGTTGTTCTAGTTATTATGGTGTCACCTTATAGTGATAAGGTGCCTTCCTGATGCCTGTTGGAATTTATTATTCGCTACATTATTAAAGTAGGTTCTTTTTTTGTTTGTATTATTTTTATTGTGATTCCATTTTAGATAATCGACAAACATTGTGTTAGCCCAATGGCAGACAACATACAAACACAACATGGTTTGTAAAAGTGTTTAGGGAGTCATATTTATATTATCCAAAACTGTGTTTTACACATTTTCAAAAATGATATCCAAGGGCTGGGGAAGGGGGAGTGGAAGCAACCATTTATGTTAGAGAATATTTATTTTGTTAACGTGTCAAGGCAGAGTATTTATGAATACTCCCAATTTTTCTAACCAGTAAGCCCATATCTTATAAGTTTCTGATAAATATCCATTTGATCTACTTAAAGCTTTCTCTATTTGTATCTGAGAAGTGAGTTGTTTTAGTACAGTCGGTATGGATACCTCATGATTGGTTTTCCAATTTCATGCAATGACTATCTTTACTGCCAGAAAACATTGGATAATTATATAGCTATACTTTTTATTTATTTTTGGCCAATTTAAGTGAAGTAAAGTCACCTCTGGTGACCCTTTCATATAAACTCCTCTGAGTATTTTTATAAAAAAGAGGATATTTTTCCAAATATCATTAATCAATAGACAGTTCTACCAGATGTGTAAATATGTACCATTAGAAAGGTTACATCTCCAACATGTTTTTTGGATATTCCTCGTACATTTTGGCCATTCTAGCAGAAACCATATACCATTTATGAACCACTTTGAAATATGTTTCTTGACAGTTTACGCATTGTATTACTTTCTGTACCTTTGAACAAGCCTCACATCATTCATTCACATTTTTATATAGCTGAAGTCCTTTTGCCAGATCTAAAAGATTGGGAGTTTTTCTGGTTTATTTATAATGCATATTAGTTCTTGTCCCTTTGAAACAACTTTATCTACTGGGTCATATTTTAATATCTCCAGAAGTTTGTTTATTGGATCAGTGATTTCTCTTAATAGATTTAATTGTAGAAAATGTTTAACCCCTTAAGGACCAAGCTTCTGGAATAAAATGGAATCATGACATGTCAGACATGTCATGTGTCCTTAAGGGGTTAATCCTTAGGAAATTAAAATTCTTAGATCTCTGCATTTGGAAATCATGCTGGATTACAGGAAATGCTTTTAATTGTCCTGTATCTAGAATTTGTCATATATATATATATATATATATATATATATATAATACCCTTCTGTCTCCACTTCTCAAGTTTTATGTCTGGGATATATTATTCAAGGGCTGTGAGATATGTTTATTCTGGGATTTGATTATTAATTCCGCAGTAAATTTTCATTTTTGTCCACGTGTCTAGGGTATCATCTAAAGTAATGCTAGACTTTCTAGCATCTTTTAATGTTTTTGCATTCTTGGGTGGGCACAGAAGAGAGCTCATATCTTTTACTTGGCATGCATTGCTTTCTAATTGGTACCAACCCTCTTCTTTTTGTGCTCAGTTGAATATTATATATATGGTATTATATTGGTGTTAGCTATGTATATATTCTTGATTGAGGGAAAATTCACCCCACAAACAGAGGAGTGCTGAGTAAGTATTTTTTTTAATTTAATCTAGGTTTCTTCCCTCTCCATATAAAATTTGTAAAGCTTTTTTGAGCTAGGCTTAACCACCAGTCCGAGAATTTAAGTGGTATCATCTTAAACATTTATGACCATTTAAGGATGATATATGCATTACACCAACCAGAGAAGTGGAGCGTGTAAGGTGTACTATAGAATACACCTACCCTTTGTTGGGTCGTAGGGATTAAGCTGTTAAATGGAGAAAAAAAAGGGACTAATAGTGTAATAATGTCATTGGACTGTAGGTATCCAATGGTCCAACTCACATGTGAATGAATCTTCCAGGACTGGCTCAGATCCAAATTTCGCCAAATGTTTAAAAAATTAATAGTCTGCCATAAGAGTGTAAGAAAAAATATTTCTCTCATTTTGTTTAGATCTTTTGATAATTTAATTACCAGATATTCCATGTGTTTTTTTTATCCAAGTGAAATTTAGATCTAATATGATGTTTTATTCTAGCCTCTATATTTAGGTCCATGATTGTGGATTTGTCAATATTTGTCTTATAGTTTGTTACTGAACTGTAGTCTTCAATTTCAGCCATAGGGTGATCTAATGAGATAGATGGGTCTGCAGTTGCTAGTAATATATCATCTATATTTAGGGAGGCATGAGGGCCTCAGGGTGGCCCCGTGCAGTGCATTGAAATTCCAACACAATCAATATGAGAATTTCATAAAGATTCTATGTTTATAAAATACTCATTTTTTCAGGAAGGTGGCAATGGCCCTTTCATTATTAAAGGATCACTATAGGATCAAGAACACAAACATGTATTCCTGACCCTATAGTGTTAAAACCACCATCTAGCCACCCTGAGCCCCTCATGCCTCCCTAAATATAGAAATCTTACTGTATTCAAGCCTGAAGCTGTAACTCTGCATGCTGTTTGCCTCAGAAAAAAATAAGCAGTCTGCTGACATCATCAAAAGTGGTAGCCTGATCCAATCACAATGCTTCCCCATAGGATTGGTTGAGACTGACAAAGAGGCAGATCAGGGGTAGAGCCAGCACAATTCAAACACAGCCTGGTCAATCAGCATCTCCTCATAGAGATGAATTGAATCAATGAATCTCTATGAGGAAAGTTCAGTGTCTGCATGCAGAGGGAGGAGATACTGAATGTTTGGATGCATTTTAGGCAGCTATGACCCAGGAAGGATCTCTAAAAGCCATACGAGGAGTGGCCAGTGAAGTTATCACTAATGTAATGTAAACACTGCATTTTCTCTGAAAAAACAGTGTATACAGCAAAAAGCCTGAAGGTAATGATTCTACTCACCAGAACAAATTCAATAAGCTGTAGTTGTTCTGGTGAATATAGTGCCCCTTTAACTTAGCATTTGTATTCAATGAGTACTGTTTCAGTTGTTGTCCAGAACATAACTCTAACGGCACCGCCATTTAGGCTGACAACCTTATGGACAAGTCTACCCTCTCACTCTGCAGCTCTGCTAAAGTTGGCAGACCTGCAAAGAAGGAATTAAGCGATACAGCATACACCCAGCTTAGTTGATTGAAATAACACTGGCATTATTAATTGATGCCACGTTCCTGTGAAACATTGGAGTGCATTCACTTAAAACTGAATTGAGTGAATGAAAATTCAAACAGTGACTATATCCCAGGTGGAAAAATATTTACCTTTTGCCTCAAATTTGCCATTCAGCTTTGAAATCACTACAATATGGTGTTTAGTGACCTCAGTCATGATTATTCATCACACTGAGAATTCAAGAACACCCAACTGCCCAAATAAAAAAAAAAAGTATTTTTTAATCACTATTTAGTAGATATATCCCCAACGCAAACATGCAGGCATTTAATTATGCATTTTTTAAAATGGGAAGTATATCTAAAAGCAGCTGCAGATTGCTTGGCTGCAGCCTTATTTTCAGCTTTGCTTTTAGTGTGAATAATCTGGCCTATAATATGAAATTTAATTTGGATTCACAGTTTAGTAAATGACCCTTTATGTGTAATCCGGCCTCCATCTAAAAGTTCACACAAAAATACCAGATATTTTCTTTTTATCTGTTAGACAGACTTACCAATGGATGGTTTATTTTAAGCTCTTTTTTTACCACAGACATATCCTTTGATATTCATGTTATTCTTTTTCTTATTGGCAAGAGGATCAATGAAAAGGATATAGAGAAGTGGAGACAGAGGGCACCTTTGTCTGATCCCGTTACTCAACTTAAACCAATCTGAGCATAAATTGGGATTGGTAACAAATTTGCTTGTAGTATTTCCATTGGGTAAGTACCTTGGGAGACTATATAATTAAAACTTTTTGCTAATTGATTGCTTATTTGTTCTTTAAAGACCTTATAAAATAGATTGCCAAAACCATCTGGGCCTGTGGATTTTGTTTTCTCTATTTTTGAGATTTCTCTTTCTTTTTCTTTTCCAGTTATGGGATAATTCAGTTCTTCGCTTTGAACTTCTGAGATGTTATTTAAATTGGCACTTACTATTTATTCTATTTTTTGTTTATTGTTGTTTCCTTTAAGATAATACAGGGAACTGTAATAATCAGAGAAACATTGACCTATTTTTTCTGGAGTAATTTCGGTAATTTTGTTTTTAATAATTTTTGTAATTCGGTTTCTTCTTTGTTTATTTCTCAATTGATTAGTTAGAAGTTTATCTGCCCTATTGCCTTTAGAGTAATACTTGATTTTTTCATCTTGATTTTTTTTTGCGATTAATTTTTTATTGGCCTTTGCTAATTGATTAAAACAAATATACAATTTAGATAAAGAGAGGTAATTATTAGATAAAATCTAATAAAATATTCAGGAGTAGTCAATAATGTACACCTTTAAATATTTAGCCTTATAAGCTGAAAAATAGAGAAAACACTATGCAATATGCTTGCATTAAATGGTTAAAGGACCACTATAGTGCCAGGAAAACATACTCGTTTTCCTGGCACTATAGTGCCCTGAGGGTGCCCCCACCCTCAGGGACCCCCTCCCGCCCGGCTCTGGAAAGGGGAAAAGGGGTTAAACTTACCTTTTTCCAGCGCTGGGAGGAGAGCTCTCCTTCTCCGATCCTCCTTCTCTCCTCCCCGTCGGCTGAATGCGCACGCACGGCACGCATAATGCTTTCCTATGGACGCTTGCGTGCTCTCACTGTGAAAATCACAGTGAGAAGCATGCAAGCACCTCTGGTGGCTGTCAATGAGACAGCCACTAGAGGATTAGGGGGAAGGCGTAACCCATTCATAAACATAGCAGTTTCTCTGAAACTGCTATGTTTATGAAAAAATGGGTTAACCATAGCTGGACCTGGCACCCAGACCACTTCATTAAGCTGAAGTGGTCTGGGTGCCTAGAGTGGTCCTTTAAAACTTTTTTTAAAATAAAGTTTGGTATTATATAATACTCAGCAAAACATATAGATGCAATTAAAAATCTCAATGAATGTAGCTAATCCAAATAATATGATAATGTCCAATTTGCTGCCTATAGTTCAAATATATTATTTGTTTTAGTCCAATAAGTAACAGTCTCTGGATGGATACTATTGTATCAATAAAACAACAGTCATTTGATATGTAAGCTAATTCAGCTTCCTCCAGTTATAATAGAACTGGGATATGTATACTGAATTAGTTTAATTTATATAGTACAATATTAGTAAGATATCCTTGTAGGTTCAACAGTAATAATAATAATATTTGTACCCTTCACGAATAAAAAATACCATTACTAACAGGTCATGGTACATGACCCTTAGTTAGATGCAGATTGCTCCGTTACAAGAAAACAGAGTTGCAAAACCATAGTGCTTACTGCATAAAAAGTTTTATTGAAGAAATTAATATAATTAAAAATGCACTCACACTTGGTAAAATAGCTTTGTGCTATACTGGAGTCAGGATATATGGTGTAGGCAGCTATTGAAGATCTGCAGTCCGGACGGCAGATGAATGGACTGTCTGTAAGCTGTGTGCGTATCACCGATCTTTTCTCCTGCGTTCCAAGTGTAGCTTGGTTGGTTTTACGGTAAGTAAACGTTAGGTAAGGACGTTACAGCATTGCATTTTGGCACTTAGTGGGGATGGGATGACGTAGCAGACGCACGCACGACGGTGTTTCACGGGCGTTTTTCTGGCCGGGAGGAAAGGGTACTGAGCATCGCGGGACAATGAAGAGGAGGTCTGGAGGTATATGAAGACAGTGTTAGGAGTCTATGCGGTGTGCGGTAGAGTGATGAGCGCTTCCAGAAACTTTGACCGACAGCAGTGAAGTGGGTGACTACACGGTCCGGAACGCCAAGACCAGGTAGGAGCCGAAACAGCCAGGAAAAGAGAGGCAGCGAGACCCAGATATCCCTGTGAGGGGAAGCAGCAGATTAAGCACTGTTTAAAAAGCGGGTCTTTAACCAAGTGACATCCAAAAAGTAAAGAAAAAAGTAAACGAAGGTGGTGAGCAAGATCCCAGATTCCCCATGAGAGGCTGTGGCAGATAAGTGTATAAGTGTTGTTTAAAAGTGGATGCCCAACCTTTTTTTATGCTTAATGGAGTGACATCTAAATAGAAAAAGTGTGAGAGAAATTTTTCCTTTTTTTTCCTACGTATGTACGACCATAATATAGCGCGATCCGTGTAGTCGCTAGATGTTCAACAAAAATTTACTAAATAGTAAATATGAGAGATACCTAGCTGGACATCTAGCGACTACACGGATCGCGCTATATTATGGTCGTACAGTGCTACATATTTTATTGAATTGTCTTAGTTTTATACTATCCATTCAGCTTGCCAGCACAGGACTAGATTGTAGGTCCTGTATTTATAGTTCACTTTGGCTTGATATTGCTTCCTTGTTAAGCCTCTGACTGTGAACGATTTGTTAACATTATAGCACTTGATTCTATTACATAGCTCTTAGTAGCTTTGATTGTCATTTTGGTGTTTCCAAATCAGGATTCTGGCAGATTACTGTTATTAGCTTTGTTCCAGATTATCTGTCTGGATTTATTTTTTCTTGTGTTTTTTGTATTTATTCCCCCATTCTCCCTTGTCTGTATGTCCCTTGTAGATTCTTCTCTGTCTGTATTAGACAGTTATATTTAGATGTCTTAAACTTTTTGGGTTAAGATAAAGTATTTTAGAGATTTTTACTAATTCTTCAGTTTAGGGACAGATTGCTCTCTCTCTTTGTCTCATTATTTTAGGGTTACCATTATCTGCTCCCTCGAATTTTGGATAATCCCCCAGGCCAACTTGTCTCTGTACATTAATAAAAGAAGACCTAATTAGATATCATAAAAAGGTATAGGAAAAGGTATAGTAACAAGAAAATGAAACTTACCAAAATATGGCTACAAGGAAAACACAAGATACTAAACAAAGTTCAAAAAGATGGAAACAAATAATGAAAGAGCTACAGAAAGAAGAGCCTCTGATTTTTTTCTCCCCGCAATTAAATAAGGGAAAAAATCCTAAATCAATACATAAAGAATCACTACCATTACTTGACACTAAGGAAACGGAGATAGACAAAATAACTGAGAATTCATGGAATGAAAATGTCTCTATCACAACTAGAGAAAATAAAGGAAGAAATAAGTATGCACTCAATGGAAATTAAAAGAGAGGTCCAGAATATAGGGAGAAGAATGGAAGAACTGGAAGATAAAACAGATCAAATTGATATGCAATAAAAGAACAATACTGACAAAATAAATATCTTGGAAGGAAAACTAGAAAATATAAAGGAGAAGTTCCCTGATCTAGAAGACAGATCCAGAAGAAATAATCTCAGGCTTAGGGGGATACCGGAGAGCATTATACACACAAAATTGGAAGGCTACTGTGAGGAATTCTTTAAGTTTCTGGGGATTGATCTGGATACAGAAAAAAATGTAATGGAAAGATGCCACAGAACAATAAAACCTAGTAAGGTCACAGACCAATCCCCAAGAGATGTGATTATCTGCCTACGGTCATACCGGGTCAAGACACAAATTATGAAAGCTATTTCAGTCACTAAAAGACTCAGCATATCAGCAAATTAAGATCTTCCAAGATCTCTCTTTTCAGATGAGATCTCAAAGAAAATCTTTTGCAATACAAACAGCGATACTTAGGGAAAAAGAAATCAAATATGCATGGGGGTTCCCGACACGCATAAACCTAACCTACGACAATCAGAGGTTAACCTGTGAGAAACCGCAAACACTAAAAAAATGGATGCAAGAAAAGAACATAATATAGGAGAGGAAGGGAATTTTTTTTTCTGAGAATTCTAAGCACAGGAAATGAAAAATATAGTAGTGAATCAGTATATGGGCACTAATCTAATCGCTACTTGTCACAGTAAGAAAAATTCATAGATATGATTGATGAATAAAAGAATGAAGGGAAAGAAATATAGATTTAGAAAGATTAATTGAATTTAAAAAATACATTTATTTATTTATTTTTTCTTCTCCCTCTTGGGAGGCCTAAACACAGGAATTGAAAAACACAATGGCAAATTAATATATAGGCACTAATGTAGTTGATATTTGTCACAGGAAAGAAAGAAAAGGAAATTTGATGAAGAGAAGAGGTCAAAATATCACAGATAAGATAGAGGAATAAAGGGATCAAGGGGAAGAAATTTAGATTAAAAAAAGAATAACTGGAATAAAAAGATATTATTTATCTATATATTTATTAAATTTTTTCAGTTCTAAGCACAGGAAAGGGAAAAACACAGTAGTAAATCACTATATAGGCACTAATTAATTGCTACTTGTTACAGTAAGATTAATTTTTATTTTTTTTCCCTTCTCCACTTCTTAGAGATATATTTCTCCTGGCCAAGAGAATATTTTAGCTCACACATTGTTGGCAATTCTGTGAGTTTAAAGAAGGGGTTATATGCGACACTCGCGAGAGGGATACTGTCGCTACTTGGTCTTTCTCCCTGGGGCTAAGCAATGACCTGGTGTGCATTTAAAGTGGTAATAAGGGGCCACCTTATAAACCTAACAGCCAAAGAATTTAAGCTGAATGAGAAAAGGGCTAACCTGGCGGGGCTATATATAAAACTGGATGACTTACTTTATCAAAATAAAAGAAACCCCTCGAATAGTATTACCAATACAATAACAGAAGTAGAAAAAATTTATAAATGACCAACTGATGGCAACTGATGGTAAAAGCTAATAAGGCCTTAATAGGCATGAAACAAAAATGGTATTACATGGGAAACAGAGCAGAAGCACTGATGTCAAATAGACTAAAGAAAGAAAAAGTTAAAAAGGTTATTAATAAAATTGTACACAATGGGGAAACTTTATTAAACCCAGAAAAAATAGGAGAAGACTTTAAAAAATATTATCAGGATTTATACAACATTTCGAGTCAAATAAATAAATTATACATCAGAGAGTTCTTAAAAACTATTTAAATCCCAAAAATCACAGATCTACAACTACAAGAATTAAATAAAATATTCAAGGAGGATGAATTAATCTCCTGTATTAATAAACTTAAAAAAAAAATAACATCACCAGGACCTGACGGGTTTGATAACCTCTTCTATAAATTATTGAAAAACAATATCAAAACAGATTTGATCGAAGTTTTTAACTCCTTTGGAACAACTGAAAGGATTCCAGCAGAATTTCTGCAAGTGAATATAGTCCCAATTCCTAAGCCAGAAAAAATTAAGAACTACCGCCCAATTTCCCTCCTAAATACCAATATAAAGCTCTATTCGGCTATGATAGCAGAACATTTGAAAAGAATTATACCAGAGGTGATAGATAGGGACCAGGTGGGGTTTGTCCCAGGTAGATCATTTACCCATAATATAAGAAGACTGATTGATGTTTTGAATCATGCGGGAAGATCGGGGGCTCCCATGTTGGCCCTATCTTTAGATGCTGAAAAAGCATTTGACAGGGTCAACTGGGAGTTCATGAGGCAAACCCTTCAGGCATTTGGATTAGAGGGAAGACTTTTCCAGAATATCTCTGCTCTTTATACAGTACCTACGGCTAGAGTTGTAGGAAATGGCTTCGGATCTGAATGGTTCTCATTGCTAAATGGAACAAGACAAGGGTGTCCCTTGTCTCCGGTACTCTATATCATGGCATTAGAACCATTGGCTTTAGCCATAAGATAAGAGCAGAGGATAGTAGGTTTTGAATTTAATAAAGAAATTATAAAAATAAATTTATACGCTGATGACATTATCTTAACAATACAAAAACCCCTACAATCTATAACACAACTTATGGGAATCATTGGAAGATTTTCCCAGGTATCTGGATATATAATAAATATAGAAAAATCAATTATCTTAGCTGTAAATGTAAATAAAGAAGAAGAAAATGAGATTATGAAGAAATTTGACTTCGCATGGGTCGAAAAATCATTTAATTATTTAGAAATTAATATCTGTGCTGACCCACTGAAAATAGTAGAGATCAATTTTCTCCCATTGCTTATTAAAATGAATAAACTCCTAAAGGGTTGGAAGGATCTAGAATTCTCGTGGTGGGGCTGTATTAATATTATTAAGTCTTAAATCTTACCAAAATGGCTATATTTGTTTAGAATGATCCCCCTGAGTGTCCCCGATAGTTGGCTGCTATTAATACAACAGGCCTGGTCTAAGTTCATATGGCAAGCAAAAAAACAAAGAATTGCAATAAAACTCCTCTCGATTAATCAGTCAAAGGGAGAGGTAGTATTCCCAGTCATACAACAATACTATAAAGCGAGTATCCTTTTCCATAGTATCATTTCACAATTGGCTGGTGCTAAACTCGTAAGGTGGTATGAGGTGGAAAAGGAAATTGCAGATGGTAGGGATCTAGTAACACTTTTCTGGTTTGCTCAAGAAGGAGAAACAAATAAGAGCCAACCAAGTTCTAATAGTGTGGTAATAGAGTCCATTAGAGGAATGTGGAGTAAGAAAAAAAAAGTGCAGGATTTAAAAATCACATTATTAATACTCTGCCGATCTAAATACTAGAAAATAATATGCAAGATCTAAGACTAAATAATTGGAGAAGAGCAGGTGTACAAACTATAGAAGATATAACAGGACCGAGGGTTAATTCGTTTGAACAAATATGTATCAATTTCAGTCTCCCGGAAACTGAGAAATTGAACTATATGAGGATTAAAAGCTATTTGAAGAAAACTCTAAAGAGAAATGGTAATTCAATAATAAATTAGGAAACTTATTGAAAGGAAAGGACATGAAAAACCTATTAAATAAATGTAACTCAGTATTGAGACAACTAGAGGGTGACTGGACGTTTCCGGTGATAAAAAAATGGGAGAAAGATCTAAAAATACAAAAAATTGATGGACAGGACTGGAATAGAGCATGGCTGACAGTTGCTAGGCGCATTAAATGCCTAAATTTAGTGGAACTACATTTTAAGATCATTAACAGACTCTATTGTGTTCCTAGCCGTCTAAACAAAATAGACTAGAGTAAAACAGATATATGCTGGAGATGCGAAGGGGGAGTGGGAGATTGTGTACATATTTGGTGGAGTTGCCCTCCACTTAAGGAATTTTGGAAAGTGTTACCGGATCTAACTTCCCCTTTGCCCCGGAAATGCTTATATTACATTTAAATATTTATCAGTATAATGTAGACTTACAACACTTTTAACCATGCATTAATAGCAGAAAAGATTTCTATTGCTAGAAGGTGGAGAACTAAAAATCTACCGAATTAGGACATAGTAAAAAACCTACTAATTTCACAACTTAGGATGGAGGGAGGTTTGAATAGAAACCTGAAGAAAAAATTTTTTTTTCACATAAATAAGTGGTAAAAAAAATTGTCGGCAGTAGATTAATATACATAGAAGAGGAAAGGAAGAGAAGAGGAAAGGGAGGGAAAAAGGAAAGAGAAAGAAAAAAAGGGGGGGATAGGAGAGGAGAAAAGAAAAGGGAAGGAAGAAGAAAAGAAAAAAGAGGAAACAATTATATATGTGTTTTAGATTCTTTGTGATAGTGTAATTACGTCAATGTCTTGTGACCCTTTCTTCTTTATGCTTAGTTATATTATAAGCAAGTTATACAATATTTTCTGTCCCTCTAAATAAATACACACAAAAAGGTAGGTTCTTTTAACCTCAAACACAAAAGCTAAAGTGTAGATATATTCCCTTAAAATGTAGATATGTTGCATGCTTTCACTTTGCAATTTATATTTTAATTTGAGTTTCAATTTCTGTGCTTTTTAAGAAGTCACTAAAATAGGTCATTTTTATTATATCATTTGAGACCTAGAAACCCAATTTCAACATATTAAGCATCAAGAAAAAAATATATTTTTAATAGGGAATAGCTGGCTATTGAATATTGTATAATGCATATTTGGTGCCTACCATGATTTAAAATTGCTTGTTCCTAGTGATTAAAGTCTGTATTCAATATAAAACAATTTAACGTCCTTCTTGCACTGTGCACAAACTGTACCTTTATCCTGTTGGTTGAGTAATGTCAAACAGTGCAAAAGCTATTTATCTTTACTTGTCCCAACTAACCTCAGGTAAGTTATAAGTGACAGTGCTTTGCTCCTTTAAACACGTCTTGACTAAGGTCAATTGATAGCCGTAAAGATGGATTGTTAATAAATTGGCTCACAAACATGCATGTCACTGAAAGTACTTGGTTCTGTCTTGAGCAAAAATACATCAAATAACCATGGAAATGATACATGTCTAGTAGAATAATGTAAAATTTGTGATGAAAAGAAAATATTCACCCTAATAAAGTATAGTGATTTTCAGCACTTTATTGATTATTTAGATTGTAACACAAAATAAATCAAATCGATAGGATACAGCAACTCGAATCCCCGACTGCATATAATTCTAAATCTAAGATGGCTGAATGGATGGACAGATGGACAAACTGACAAACATACCAACAGATAAATTTGTTTGATAGGGGTTCAAATGCAGAATATTTTATCACAAGTATAGGCCACCTATAGCACTGAAGATGTTGTGGACTACATCCCCCATAATGCTCTTACATCCATAATGCTGACAAAGCATCATGGGAGGTGTAGTTTAAAATATCTGGTGGGCCGAAGGTTGCCTATGCCTGGCCTATCACAAAGTGCATATATTAACATATAAAGAAAATTACGTAATATAAGCCGCCCTTAAGTGTATACATGTGCGTATGCAAAGACTAAGGTGTCAAAAGAACAATATTGCATTGTGCATGCATATAGGTGAATTGAAAGAGATTAATAGAATACCCAAATGTTAAATATATCAATATTGTTAGGTTGTATATTGTCTACATCAACCTATTGCTCCTATAACATGTTGTAATTGTCTCTTTTAGTTAAATATCCCCTGTTGTAATATTGTAGTGCTGCAGAAGTAGATAGGGCTATACAAATGGCAATAATAATAATACAATTATTATATATTATGCTGTTGTAATATTGAGATCATAAAGAATCACTCATCTCATTTATAGCAATGTGATATTATTACATAGTCAAGTTAGAGATTGCAATATAAAAACTGCCAGGTTAATTAAATTTCTGGAATAGAGTTAAGAAAAAAACAATTTATCTACGTGAAAGCTGCAATATCATAAGAAACACTTTTAAAAATATTTGGCAAACTGGTCTCAGTATTATGAATTATACTCAGTTTTGGATAGTGGTTTTTACATTTCTTCTTACTTTTTTTATATTTTTTCTTGTTTAACCCCTTAAGGACCAAACTTCTGGAATAAAAGGGAATCACGACATGTCACAAATGTCATGTGTCCTTAAGGGGTTAAAGTAAAAGCAAAACAGCATTGACCACTGATGGTGGTGTGGTGCTATAGTATCTCTGTAATAAAAAAAAAAAAAAAAACTACCATTGCCCAGTAGTTGAAATATGACTAAAGATGTTTTATCCTATCAAAAAGTGTTGTGTTTTATGACTCTACTAACTGAATGAAGTGCCAACACGTGTTCTTTATTTAACAATCCAGATCATGGATCCTGTTACCTGAGATAACTGCTTTTCTAAATCAAAAGCATGCCAAAGAATGTAAAGAAAAAGTTACCTGCGCTCTCTCCTTAATCCCTATGTATATTTAGGCAAATGGAGGTCATTTAGATCTCTACAATCAGGAAAGAGATCTCTAATCTTTCTCCAACCAGTATCACTACATCACCCAACCCCACTCCCCCTGTCATCCTAAGCTCATTTGCACCTGCTACAGCACAAGAGGTTTCTGCTCTGCTCCTGTCCTCCCGCCCCACCACCTGCTCCCTCGATCCTATTCCCTCGCATCTCATCCGCACTTTGTCTCCCTCTCTTGCTCTTCCTCTCGCTAACATTTTCAATCTCTCCCTTTCCTCTGGCACATTTCCCTCTGCCTTCAAACATGCAACCGTAACCCCAATTCTGAAAAAGCCCAACCTCGATCCCAACTCCCCATCCAACTACCGCCCTATCTCGCTACTGCCATTTGCCTCCAAGATCCTCGAGAGAGTTGTCTACGCCAGATTGACAGACTTTCTTGAATCCAACTCTCTGCTTGACCCCCTTCAGTCTGGATTCCGCGCTGGTCACTCTGTCGAAACTGCTGTGACCAAAGTATCCAACGATTTAATTGCTGCTAAATCTCGCGGCCAATACTCTATCCTAATCCTCCTTGATCTTTCTGCCGCCTTTGACACTGTTGATCATCAACAGCTTCTTCACATTCTCCGTAACTTTGGTCTACGGGATTCTGCTCTCTCCTGGTGCTCCTCCTACCTCTCCCAGCGCTCCTTCAGTGTTTCTTTCTCTGGCTCTGCCTCTTCTCCCCAACCCCTCCCTGTCGGCGTCCCCCAAGGTTCTGTCCTCGGCCCCCTACTGTTCTCTATCTATACTGCCTCCCTTGGTAAACTCATCAGCTCTTTTGGCGTCCAATACCATTTATATGCAGATGACACGCAAATCTACCTGTCCTCCCCTGATCTGTCTCCGCCCACCTTGATTCATGTTTCTGACTGCCTCTCTGCTATTTCCAACTGGATGGCTGCTCACTTCTTTAAACTCAACCTGTCCAAAACAGAACTTCTTTCCTCCCTCAAATGCTGCTACTCCTGTGTCTGTCGCCATCCAAGTCAACGGCGCTACTATCACCTCTACCTCCCAGGCTCGCTGCCTAGGGGTTCTTTTTGATTCTGATCTCTCTTTTACTCCCCATGTTCAATCGATAGCCAAATCCTGTCGATTCCAACTCAAGAACATAGCGCGCATCCGCCCATATCTAACGCCGGACGCGGCTAAGGTACTGGTTCATGCTGTTGTTCTCTCTCGCCTTGACTATTGCAATCCCCTTCTCACTGGTCTTACATGTTCCCAGCTTGCACTGCTGCAATCTATAATGAATACAGCTGCGAGGCTTATTTTCCTGTCCGGTCGCACCTCCCACGCCTCCACGCTCTGTCAGTCCCTGCATTGGCTTCCAGTTAGATATAGGGCCCAATTCAAAATTCTGGCGCTTGCTTACAAATCCCTACATAATGCTGCTCCAACATACCTATCTTCCCTCATACACAAGTATGTCCCGACGAGACCCCTGCGCTCAGCCCAAGATCTACTCCTATCCTCTGCCCGGATCCCCACCTCTGATGCTCGCCTTCAAGACTTCTCCAGGGCTGCACCTATTCTGTGGAACTCCCTTCCCTCCTCAATCAGACTTTCACCCAGCCTCCATTCCTTCAAAAAATCTTTGAAAACTCACTTCTTTATTAAAGCGTATCAATTAAACTGTCAGCAGGTTTCTCATCCCCCACCCCATGACTCCATTCCTTCACCTGTCAAAAATGACCTACCAAGCACTCAATAAACCCTTCTGTAACAAACTATTTAATTCCCCTACTTTAACCCTTTGTGTCACTATACCCCACTCCCTCTAGCACGTAAGCTCATCGAGCAGGGCCCTCAAACCCCTCCGTTCCTGTACTTCAGTGGTCTGATCTCAATTATGTGTCTGTTAGTCCACCCATTGTACAGCGCTAAGCAATTTGTTGGCGCTATATAAATAATAAAATAATAATAATAATTTAGTTGCTCCAATGGCCATTGGAGGGAATGCCCGCCCGCCTGCCTGCCTATATATTGGGGCTGATGTGTACTGTAGTCATTGCTGCTGGCCCAGTAGTGATGGGAGTGAGCGCAGGACTTATCTTTTTGTATTTACTTTGTATCACACAGCCTTGTTACAATGCCCATCCCATGTGTTCCCTATTAAGGGTTAATAAGTATATAGGGCTGTATATAAAAAATACCCCTCTCTGTCTCATTAGAGATATCTTTGCCAGAATCTCAAGGAAGCAGGCTGAAGGGTCAGTGTAGGACCCGCTTTAGGGGGGTCTGCCTTGACATTGGCAGGTGGGCATTCCCTCCAATGGCCATTGGAGCAACTAAATGACCTCCATTTGTCTAAATATACAGAGGGATTAAGGAGAGAGCGCAGATAACTTTTTCTTTTATTTAGTTTTTACTATATATTGGGGCTGATGTATACTGTAGTCATTGCTGCTGGCCCAGTAGTGATGGGAGTGAGCGCAGGACTTATCTTTTTGTATTTGCACAGGATGTAAAATGACTTTTTGAGATAACAGTTGATGATCTGTTTCTGTCATGCATCAGAGTTAAATGTCTTACACTTAATGTTTTCAAAAACAAGATTTTAACAATTGCAATTACTTCCATATCGTTAGTCATATCCTTTATTATTGTATGCAGAGTTAGCATCTTTTACTGCAATTAATGGGATAAATACAAACATACCCACTTCTGTTTCAATATATGTCATTTTTTTAAATCAAATTCTCTAATACGTAACTCTTCTTTGTAGCTAAAATAATTTTTTTTTTATTACCTTAGCGTTAAAATGAAATATTCAACATGCCATTATTATAGTTGACAATAAGAACAACATTCAGGAAATGTGCTCTGTTCCAGTTTCAATTAAGATTCAGGAATGGCCAAAAACTTGTAAGGATTCGTAAAAGTGACATTCACAAACAATCTACAACAGTCAGGGCAGGATATCGATGCCAGGTGCATGTAGGTACAAAATCCTAAGGTGCCATTGTTTCCCGACCCCCAAAAAGGCAGATAAAGTACAATGCATTTTAATTAACAAAAAAACAAAAATGGCAGATGTTCCCCTAAGTTGCTGCCTCTGGCCAGGTAGAAGAGAAAGCTTTCTATATGAAGAAAACCACAAAAACCACAATAGTCACCACAAAAACACCATGGTGCAGCAGACTACACAATTCATTGAGTTTTATTAGTATGAACAACATTCGCATGAGGAACTGCACCAAAGCCTGACTCATTTCAAACCCAAAGATTCTTACTCAGACCTATAGCTCTGAAATGGGTTAGGCTTTGTCTTCCCCTGTGGTGTAGTCCCTCCTGCTGATGTTGTTCACTAAGCTGCAGTGAGTTGTGTAGTCTGCTGGGGCATGTCGCTGTTTGTACTAGCCGGTCCAGTGCTTTCTTTGTTCTGCAGAATGTTATACATAAACAGAGATAATTAGGGGGTCATTGAGATGAAGTGGTCTGGGTGCCCTAGTGTCCTTTTAAATATTGAAAGGCAAAGCACAATACAATGAATCCTATATACATAGGGCTGGCAGAAAACTGGGCAAATAAAAGTACATTTACATCATAGAACACCCTTTTAAATTGAGTTAAGTTGTAATTTATCTTGGGAAGCAAAGCAGATGACAATGGTAAAGCCACTTTCAAATTGTCCCTATAATTACATTCAGTGATATCAATATGTACCCTTGTTGTACATTGTATAACATTGTATAATGTTTAATCTAATGTAAAATATGTAATTTCACTAATTAAAGAGCAACAAAGCTGTAATGAAGTAAATTATAGGAAAAAAAGCATTTTACAGTATCCTTAAGAAAAACTCATAAATGTAATATGTTGAGTAATTATGAAATTACATGGACTTGACAAGCAGAATGCTATCACAAAATACAGTGCATACCATAACGCACAGTGAAAATCAATTTAAAAATGTCTTCTACTAATTTTAATTATATTCAATATATTGAAAAATGTGAAAAACATAAATGAAGATTGAGATCTACCATTAAAATGCATATGTTTCATTTTGTTTGATTTTGCATTTTTGTTGTATTTTTTTGAACATTGTTGCACCTATAAAAAAAAAGCATTAAAAAATACTAGTGTCTGATAACGTCACAGCAATTTTCATCCATGATGATCATATAATTATATGGTTTACTCTATATAATTATTAGGCATGCAAGTACATTATTATTTCTGCTTTGAGAATGAAGTCTTATCAAGAGATGTAAAAAGTACACATCACATGGTAATTAGAGTTGCCTGGCAACTTGAAGTATAATTATCATATAATCTTCACAGAAAACATCTTTCATGTATTAAATAGTTTTTCATAAATCTCTGAATCACACCTCACATGTTCATATTTTTTTTAAAGTAAGCAAACAGGGGTATTCAACATGGGGTATGTCCAGTCTTTTTTAGTAGCCAACGTTTTCATTTATATTTGTTTGTGTGTTAAAAATTTAAAAAACTATTATGAATGCTAACTTTAGCCAGTGTTTGTGACTATGTGGCTATTAAAAAAAACTGAACATACCCCATTTGCAATACCTTGGGATGTCTTCATTTGCAAATGGTATGCCATCAAAGGCAACATAACTAATCTGGCAAATTTAAATGTGAAAAAACTGAAAATCAAGCCCTATATTTCACCCTGTAACTTTAAAAAAACATAAAATCTGTACATGGGGATACTGTTATACTCGGGAGACATTGCTGAACACAAATATTAGTGTTTCAAAACAGTAAAACGTATCACAACAATGATATCATCAGTGAAAGTGCTGTTTGTGTGTGAAAAAGGCAAAAAACAACTTTCACTGTGATATGTTTTACCGTTTTGAAACACTAATATTTTTATTTTTTTTATTTTGCAAAAGGAGGTACAAACATGTCTGCAATGCCACAATAGCGGTTACAGACCTTTTAAAGATGACAACATGGTAACATAGGATTAAACTGCACATGTAAATGCTTTGTAAATCAGGAGATTAGTAAATGCGAGTAACAGTAGCAAGAGGTGTGTTTACACTAAATAAATTTACATGACTGATATAGATTAGTAGCATGCTGAACTGCTAAACCAGATGCTATACATTTAGCACTACAGGCATCTAGGAGGTGATGAGGTACTCCACCCTATTGAGCCAAACATAGGGCCTGATTCCATATGATAAAGCAGGCATGATAAAGCAGGCATATAACTTATAATATGAACATGGTAAAAAAATAAAAATAACTATGCTGCTGTAGCTTGACTCTCAGTCTGCTGCCCCCTTATACAGATTAAAGTTCTGGATGTGTGCTCACAAATTAGATCAGCCAATCCCTGTCGCCCTCAAGGGCAGGTGGTGTGTAGAAGAGTTTATGCTTGGATCAGCTGTAGTGTAGCAGGGTAAGGGATGTCTCTGGTCCCAGGTTTGTGAGTGGGTGTGCAGCCTTAGATAGCCGTTCTTGGAGTTATTGCCACCCAAGTCCCTGGATGTCATTTTTGTCAAGGTGGCGGTCCGGGGCCCGGGACCCAGACACTGTCCTGGCGTTGGGTGCGAGGACCGGGACCCAATATGCCTGATGAAAAGTTGGGAGTCTCCATCATGGAAGTGGATTTAACAGGGCCTGGTGCAGTGTAACCACACGCCCCCTGGTGTTGAGCACCATCGTTTATGCGGCTACATACCTGGTCCGTGATACAGCTACTGCAGATCTCAAGAGCTAGGAGCTAGATGATATGCAGACCTCCCAGGAACTAGAAAGGGAGGCTCTGCAGCAGGAGTGTATCCAGTACAGAAACAAGGCAAGACTAGGAAAGGCACCAAACATGAAAACAAGACAGAACTAATAGAACCCAGAACCAGAGAAGGATAGGAAGCTAAACCCAGAACATGTACACAAGACATGAGGGAACATGAACATAACATGGGCAGGACAGAACTGTACATGAACTGGGAACACAAACTAAAACAAGACAAGATAAGATAGGCAAAACAAGAGGAGAAATAACTAAGTACTATATATGAAAATCATGTGGATTTAGTTACATTATATGATCATACATTGCATAAGCCTGCCAACAACGCCAATGTACCCCATATCTGGCAGGTCCTACTCTGCCTAATGCAAGCTAAACCAACCAAAGAAAACACATAGTACTTACCTGAAAGAAAGGGCAGAAGACTTGAGCAGCTGCCTGCAGGACACTGAAACAAAAGGAATGATGGAAACCAAACGGGTGTGGCAACAAAAAACAAACATTTAAATGAATCCAAGAGACTGGGAAATCCAGGAACAGAATATAAGAATGAACCCAGAAACCCAGCATAAAGAAAACTAGACATGGAATAGAAAACCAGAAAAACCAAGAAAAACAAAACAAGAATAGTAAAAAGAGTACCAGATACCAGAAGCCATTGCCAGAATGATCCGCAGCTTGGAACAGGATGTGACATAACTCCCCTCCTAAGGAGCGACCTCCGGACGCTCCCAACAGCTCCCAGGCAGAGACCAGGAATGGCGAGCAGATCCTGCAACGAAGTCCTCTTGACTTCCACGGAGGCAAGGATCCCCCACCAGAAAGGCCTCCTGCATAGGAACCACCAGCAATGAATGAAGATCACCGCCAGAACAGGAGCACTGCCACAAAACCGGAATCAGAACCAGGAACAAAGCATCACAAGATGATACCTGCAGAGACCACTGAACTGCTTAGCAGATCGACCCCCTCCAAGGCAGGAATCAGACAGACTGAACAAGAATGAGGAAGTCATCTCCAGCAGACTGGTCCAGATACAGGAACTCTTGTTTGCTGCATAATTCAGGCAAGACAGGACACAGACAGGGCAGATTAGTAAAGCTACAAAGTCCACTCCACGAACTAGAAGGGCCTATGGCCATACTGTCAAGGTGGCGGTCCGGAGCCCGGACACAGACACTGTCCGGACGGCGGTGCGAGGGCCGGGACCCAGTATGCCTGATGATAAGTAGAGGTGGATTAGCAGGGTCTGGTGCAGGGTAACCGCACGCCCCCTGGTGTTGAACACCAGCGTTTGTGCAGCCACATACCAGAACCCTGATGCAGCTTCAGCAGATCCCAGAAACTAGGGGCAGGAATTAAGCAGACATCCTAGAGCTGAATAGGGAGGCTCTGCAGCAAGAATTTATCCAGTGCAGAAACAAGGCAAGACTAGAGATAGGCACCAAACATGAAAAAACAAGACAAAACTAGGAGAACCTTGAACCGGAGAAGAATAGGAAGCTAAACCCAGAACATGTACACAAGACTTGAAGGAAACATGAACATAACATGGGCATGACTATACATGGACTGGGAATACAAACTAAAACAAGACAAGATAAGATAGGCAAAACAAGAGGAGAAATAACTAAGCACTATATATGAAAATCATGGGGATTTAGTCACATTATATGATCATACATTGCATAAGCCTGCCAACAACGCCAATGTACCCCATATCTGGAAGGTCCTACTTTGCCTAATGCAAGCTAAACCAACCAAAGAAAACACATAGTACTTACCTGAAAGAAAGGGCAGAAGACTTGAGCAGCTGCCTGCAGGAACACTGAAACACTGAAAAGGAATGATGGAAAACAAACGAGTGTGGCAACATAAAACAAACATTTAAAGGAAACCTGGAGACTGGGAATTCCAGGGACGGATTACAGAAATGAACCCAGAAATCCCAGCAATAAAGAAATCCAGACATAGACTAGAAAACCAGAAAAACCAATAAAAACTAAACAAAAATTGTAAAACGAGTACTGGATACCAAAAGTCAAGCCAGACATTTCCACAGAACAGAGCAGGATGTGACAGTTTTGAGCCTTGACATGGTGGTTCACTTGGATGAAGGTGGCTTGGCTATTCGTGATAGAGTGGTCTTCTGTGGTTGCAGCCACGTGGATATGTACTCATGCGGTAGGTGTCATTGTCAGCGGCGCCATCTTCATGCTGGCTTCTGTCTGTGAGGTGTAACTTGTGGTTGGGGGCATGAGGAAGGTGCCTTCGGTAAGTATTCTACCAGAGCGTGTGCCCAGGCTTGCCGTTCTGCCAGTTTCCTACAGAAGGCTGCGGATATGGAATCCAGCCTTGCGAGACTGTCAGGCCTCTGTGCCGTGTCTCGTGGCCCAGCGGCGTCCACCGCCATTTTGGGTTTGGCTGGTGCCGCTTGAGGATGCTTCCACCGAGCCTGTAGGTGTCTTTTCTGGGACCGGGATAACCCACGCCGGTCCATAGGGCTTCTTGTATTCTATAGGAGTCAATTCAAGGTACTAATTCACACCTATAAAGCACTGACCAATTCTAGCCCCTCCTATATCTCTTCACTAATCCACCAGCATGCCCCTTCTCGATCTCTCCGCTCTGCCCGTGACCTTCTCCTGTCCACTGCTCGCACCCTTACGGACAACTCACACTTGCAGGATTTCTCGCGGGTAGCTCCTTTCCTTTAGAATAGCCTGCCTACGACCATCAAGCTCTCCGCTAGTCTTCAATCATTTAAAAAGTGCCTCAAAACACATCTCTTTAAAAAAAGCTTATGGCCTCCCAGAGTAACCTCTCACTCACGTACCTTTCCCTTGATCTCTCCTATAGGGCAGCACTCTAGTCTCTCCTCCAGCTCTGCTTCACTCCACCTTGTTTCATTGCTACCTCCTGTCCTGTTGTGTTTTATACCCCACCTCCTATAGACTGTAAGCTCATTTGAGCAAGGCCCTCTTCAACCTATTGTTCCTGTAAGTTTTTGTAATTGTTTCATTTATTGCTAAATCTCCCCCTTTGATAATATTGTAAAGCGCTATAGAATGTGCTGGTGCTATATAAATACCAGTAATAATAATAATAATAATAATAATAGTACGTCCGAGTTAGGGAAGGGGTTAATAATATTAGGGTTGCAAGAGTATACAGTGTGTCAATCAGAGCATTCCCTGCTCCTCCTGTAATGTACTTTCTGTGTGATAGGTTACTAATGATCCCTTCCACTTTCTGTCCAGCGTCACACACCGGAAGAGCTGGGACAACACTGAATTTTGCAACTGTTCCTGTAGCTCTACTATCAAGCATTAAAGGCTGAGTGGACTACAGACAAAGACTTATCTCTCCTCATAAGCCCGTCTGAGCTCTAAAAAAGTAAACTATAATTGCTGAAAACAGTCTGTAGGCAAGTGCCTACTATGCCTAATGTAAAATCTGGCCCTAACCGGAGCAGTAGATTAGTTTGAACAGAAATTGCAGTCATCTATATACAATTTTCTCATTTAGGAAGGATTAATTTTAGCCATTTTAATAGTATTTCATTGTACACAGCAATTAATAACTAACAAATGAGTACAATTTTATTCCAAGGTATATACAGTAAAGGAGTGTTTAGTAGCTGCCTGCTATATTTTGTTCTTGGCATCATTTAATTACTGTACAAATAGCATAGAACAACAGGTACAAGTGACAGATAAATAAAACTCATTGCTGAACTTGGTGTTTATTTGATTATTGTGCTAACACTGGGAAGAAGATTGTAGAGAAAAAATGGTCAAAAACATTGAAATCTGTAAGTAAAGACAGGTATGCTTACTATATACAGAAAAAAGGACTGCACTTTTCCCTAAAATAGGGATACCCTCTGTCAATAAATATGTTGACAGATGGTATCCCTATTTTAAGGAAAGTGCAGTCCCCTTTTTTCTATATATTTTCCCACATATTTAGGTCAGAGGTATTTTCCTAATAGGACTAGCTACCTCCCTCATCGTCCTACCCCTTTCGCTTCCCCCATGCTTTTTTTTTCTCTCTTACTTTTCTTTTTCTTTTACACTGCTCCATTATTTTTAACTTAAATGCTTACTATTTAATTACACAATGTGGTGGAACAACTATGGTCGCGGGGTCGCAACCAGACCCCTGCGACCGCAGTGCCTGCCGCCATATGTTGTGGCCCTGGCCTGCGTTGTATTACCGCAGGGTATTACCGCCGGGGGCAGCTTTGAAGGGGGAAATTAATTTCCAGGGTGCTGGGTCAGCACTGGGACTCTTTAACAGTGCGACCGAGCCCCCTGAGAGGACATCAGAGGCTAGGAGAAGTGACTGCCCCGTCACTCCTCCTAGCTTACACCGGGAGCAGTGCGGGAGGAAGTAGAGGCTGAGCCACCCATCAGGCTGAGCCACCACTGGACCCCAGGAAAAGTCACCCTCCTGCAACTAAAATGTAGGAAACAGGAGGGTGACTAAAATATTTTGGATATATGTGTGTTTGTTGGTATGTATGTGTGTGTGTGTGTTTGTATATGTGTGTCTGCATGAATGTTTCTCTGTATGTGTGTATGTATGTGTGTGTGTATGTCTGTGTGTCTGTGTGTGTGTGTTTGTGTCTGTCTGTCTGTCTCTGTGTCTATATGTGTGTGTGTGTGTTTGTATGTATGTGTGTGTTTGTATGTATGTATGTGTGTGTGTCTGTATGTGTATGTACATACGTGTATGTATGTGTGTGTGTGTCTGTATGTATGTATGTATGTATGTATGTGTGTTTGTATGTCTGTGTGTGTTTGCATGTATGTGTGTGTGTCTGTATATGTTTGTGTGTATATGTATGTCTCTGTATATATGTGTGTGTGTGTGTCTATGTGTGTGTCTGAATATGTATCTGTGTGTCTGCATGTGTGAGGTGGGGTGTGGGGTAGACGTATGGGGGGCCAGTTCAGTTCTCGCACCGGGGCCCCGTGGTTTCTAGTTACGTCTCTGGTTACATAAGGTCAAATCATGACTTTAACATGGTTTAGGGAACCTCTATGACCTGCTAGAGATACAAGGAAACCAGGGAAACTGTGGAGGAGGAAAAAATTATACTGTAAAGGTTACAGTAATTTCCAAAAGGACATATTATTTTGAGATTTTACTAAATATGTTTCTGACCATTTATATCTATGCACAAAGAATTTTGTTGAACAACGTTTATTGACTTGTTAATGTTCATGCTTCTACTCTATAATCATTCAGCGAGTGGCCCCATTTTGCTTAGTGAAGAGCACTACAATATTGTAGCAAGAGAGCATAAAGAACACTTTTACGTCTTGCATCATTGTTCTGAAGAATAGTCAATACAAATTATTCTGTATGTCACTTTATACAAGATCAGAAAAGACCTTTATGCAACCACTGTCATTGCTTTTCACCTGAAGCTGCACTTCATGGTTAGAATGTCTGTAAAATAGCCCAATAATACAACTAACAGGAGATACAGAATTATACTGCATTAAATGTGGTCAGAAATCAAGATTGCCTCTGCTTACAAAGTAAAAGTTTACTATAGGATGTGGTCTATCTGACCCAGTCAAATTTTTTCACCATTCACAAATGTAACTTTCAATGCTCTCATAGAGAAGGGCATTACTTCTTCATCTGTCAAAGTAATTGAATGGCATGAGCATGCGCTCCCTACTCAAGCTGCATAGATATAAGATATATGTTTATTAAAATAATCTAAATTAAATCCATCTACCACTGCTGGAACTAAACGGTGGCAAGAGAGAGAGTGAGATGGGCTATGGTGGGGAGGGCAGAGAAATCAGATAAACATCACCCAGGACGATAGTAAGATTTCAAAGGAATGGGGCAGCCTTTGAAAAATCTTGTAGATGAAAGTCTGCAATTTCAGAAGGAGCAGATTTTAGGAGAAAGTAATATGCAGAGTAAAGGGAATGAAAATGGGTATATTTGTTGAATAGAGAGCAAATTTAGTGAGAAGTGGAGTTAGTGAGGGCTTTGTAGGTTTGTGTTAGCAGTTGGAATTGGCTTTTTTTTTTCAAAAGAAACATTATGTATATAGCACTGTTTATAGCACTGTATATAGCACCGCAAATCCACCTTAATAAACTTAATACGTTATATAATTCATTCTGCTGCTTTGTACTACAGTGTAATTACTTTACCCACCATTGTGACATGTTAAAAGAGCTAAACTGGCTATCGCTAGGTTCCCAACGCACTTTCCAGCCGTGTGCATAAGAGCATTTCTAGGGAGCTCACACCCTACCTGAGTAGAATGCTCTCTCCGGTTGTTCCCACCTCATGTAACCTCCAATCCAGTACTAGCATGATATCTAGCATACCGCAATACAAAAATAAAGTGGCTCGATCCTCATTTTCCTACAGAGCACCGCAATTATGGAATAACTTCAGGGACACAGTCAAATCTTCATTCAATCTAAAAAATTTTAAGAGATAGCAATATACCTCAGCACAGAATGCACCTGTCATGGTTGAATATATTTATTACCTGTTATGTGTTAAATTTATATATGTGTGTATGTATAGCGTATATATTTTGTATATTGTATTTTTGTAATATTGTATCCTATTGTAACAATGCAATGTTTTGTGGACCCAGGACATACTTGAAAACAAGAGAAATCTCAATGTATCCATCCTGGTAAAATATTTTATAAATAAATAAATAAATGTTATTATATTTTTTTAGCAAGATATACAGATGTGTATCACTACGCTCGGCACAAACACATATACTCTTTCTCTGTCATTTACTCAAAGAAAAACAGGCATTTTTTCTAATAATTTGACAATCAGTAATCTGTGCTATGCAACTACTGCAATGGCTAGTTATCTTGCTAGTCAGACTGCATTAAACCACTAATATATTAAAGCAAAGCCTATAGCATTTTCATATACGCTAAGGGCAATGGAAAAGTTAATTTGGGTCAAATTTAGCTTCCGGCTTCACTGTAGAAAGCCTTTCTTTAGGGTATTCGGGACCTAAATATTTCATAAACACTTGTATTATTTAAGTTGTCAGGTTCGTAATTCATATTTCGCAACCTTAAAGGTAAGTAATCATAATTTGATTTGACTGGGTGTTCTCTCAAAACAACTGTAATATGACAGTTTAATACTTGGGAGAAATATTTTCGGATTTGAAATGATTATTTTATGGCTTTCTTAATTGCATTAGTTCAGTAGGTTATTTTATGACATAAGCCTTATAAGAGCAATTACAGAATGTAATAAACTGTACTGAGTTCTCATGCAAGCTTTGACTGTAGTCAATTTTAAGCCACATTCACCCTTAGACCTCTAGTTAGAAAATTCCCATATTTGACTTTACAGCATTAAATATCTGCAGACGATATAGTTTACCAAGACAACAAAAGACATGTAAGCATGAACAATACAGAATATATACTCGCGTATGTATTGAAGATGTAAACAAAAAAAAAGTAACTTCAGGCTGTGTTCTAATGTCTAAAGTAAAATTATATTATAACGTATCTTCCTTGATTACTCTCTGAATGTCAGGCTATTGTACCTTCTGCTGTCACTATAGAGTGCTTAAAATGTCCGATTTTATTTTTTTGCCATTTTTTTAAAATTACACTTGCCCTGAATGGGTTAAGATTGCTATCAAGCAGAATATAGCCTACAGTTTTGTAGTATTAACAAGAAATTATCTTAATCTTATTTACAAACAAATACCATCAGAATTAGTTACTTTATTTGCCCTGAGTTTATCTTCATGTTTGTTTTGAATGTATATTAGTTAATTAAAATGAAATGAAATTGGCAAGTGTTACCAAATATTTAACCTTTAGCATGTGTATTCAAATTACAAATCTGTAAATGAACAAAAAAACTGCGATTTTTGAAATCTTTTTATTTTTTTATTTTTAATGTGCGTTATTTATTTTCAGAGAGGGGGAGCGTTGAGTAACTATGAGACTAACAATTTATTTACTTATTTAACACGAGTAAATACTTTTGAGTTCATGCAAATTAAAAAACACATTTGTTTTTGTGTAATTATACATTTTATATTTATAAATGTAGGCTCTCCCCCCCCCCTAAATATTGACTTGTAGTGTGTTGAAAACAGGATGAAAAACATAGTCCAGTCATGAAGAGTTACCAAATATTTTCTATAAACCAGACTTCAGGAATGTTGTAACCTATTGGATAAAATGGGTGCTTGCTCATTATAAAGTGACACTCTAATGACTTAGCTGGGTCTGGTCTGTTTAGCACTCAATTCTTAGAAGCTCCCCTGCTTTATAAATTTGATACATTTGTAATATATTAACGTATGCAAAAGCATCCACAATAGTACATAGTTAGTGGGATAGCTTGTCACAAGAAAGGGCATATTGGAGTATTTTTAAGAAGCCCAATACTGCTCCTTTTTAATGCAATATCAAGTGGCAATGAGGCATTACATTGTATGGTTCTATATACAACAGTTTAAATGGATGAACTAGGATGCACATCACCTGCCAGTTTATTATAACATAGACAGAATATGCTGGGCCTCTTTCTTTCACAGATACAAAGTTAGCAGATGTAGCACTAGGTAATGATAAGAGCTAAATGTCACAAACAAAGGGAAAAAGTGAGAAAGTTTACACTTTCAATGAGAGATCCCACAATTAAAAGAATTCTCCAAGGGAGGGAACTAGTACACTCCTGGCTCCTTAAGCAATACTGCGGGCTCTAATGGTTATAGTGGTTGGAGTGTTCCTTTAACCCCTTAAGGACCAAACATCTGGAATAAAAGGGAATCATGACATGTCACACATGTCATGTGTCCTTAAAGGACCACTATAGTGCCAGGAAAACATACTCGTTTTCCTGGCACTATAGTGCCCTGAGGGTGCCCCCACCCTCAGGGACCCCCTCCCGCCCGGCTCTGGAAAGGGGAAAGGGTTAAAAACTTACCTTTTTCCAGCGCTGGGCGGGAGCTCTCTGCCTCCTCTCCTCCTCCGTTCCTCCTCCTGGGCTGAATGCGCACGCGCGGCAAGAGCTGCGCGCGCATTCAGCCCGTCGCATAGGAAAGCATTTACAATGCTTTCCTATGGACGCTTGCGTGCTCTCACTGTGAAAATCACAGTGAGAAGCACGCAAGCGCCTCTAGTGGCTGTCAATGAGACAGCCACTAGAGGATTAGGGGGAAGGCTTAACCCATTCATAAACATAGCAGTTTCTCTGAAACTGCTATGTTTATAAAAAAAATGGGTTAACCCTAGAAGGACCTGGCACCCAGACCACTTCATTAAGCTGAAGTGGTCTGGGTGGCTAGAGTGGTCCTTTAAGGGATTAAAAGGACACTATAGTCACCAAAATAACTTTTGCTTAATGGAACGATTTTGGTGTATAAATCATGCCCCTGCAGTCTCACTGACCAATTATCTGCCATTTAGGAGTTATTGTCATTGTTATTATTGTTATTATTGGTATTTACATAGCGCCAAATGATTTTGCAGCACTTTACAATATTATGAAAGGGAGGAACATTTACAATAAATGAGACAATTACACAGTGATACAGCAACAACGGGTAGATGAGGCCCTGCTCAAACGAGCTTACAGTCTAGAGGGCAGCAAGAGTGACAGCCACCAAACAAAGTGGAAAAGTAGCAGAGCTGGAGGTGAGAGTGGAGTGTGGCTCTTCAGGAGTGCAAGAGACAGATATGGATACGTATAGATACGTTACTCTCGGAGTCCATAAGCATTTCTGAACTGATGTGTTTTGAGGGACTTCTTAAACAATTAAACACTAGGGGAAAGTTTGATGGGAGTAGGCAGGCTGTTCCAAAGGAAGGGAGCCACCCGTGAGAAGTCCTGCAAGTGCAGATTAGCAGTAAGGATGTGAGCAGCAGACAGGAGAAGGTCACTGGCAGAGTGGAGAGACCAAAAAGGGGTATATCTATGAATCAGAACTGTAACAAGGTCTAGAGTTGTTTAGCCTCTTAAGGACCAAACTTCTGGAATAAAAAGGAATCATGACATGTCAGACATGTCATGTGTCCTTAGGTAAGGGTTAGTATTTTGAAGTGACATCTGTAGGACACAGAAAGCCAGTGTAAGGATCGACAGAGGGGCGAGGGATGGGACCAGCGTATGGGATCAGCCTGGCAGCAGCATTCATTACAGATTGTAGCAGGGCAGTTAGGTTTCTGGGGAGACAAACTAGAAGAGAATTACAGTAATCGATGTGAGAAATTACCAAAGCATGAACAAGCTCCTTGGCAGCATCTTGCATGAGAAAGGTGGTGGATGCAGGCAATATTTTTAAGTGGAATAAACAGCTTTTAGCAACATACTGGATATGTGGCACAACAATGAGGCCAGGATCAAATATAACATCATGACAACGAGCTTGCAAGGATGGACTGATGCAAGTACCATCAACTTGCCGGGAAAGTGAAGGGAGAGGATCTGCTTAATGAGGAGGAAAAATAAGAACCTTGGTTTTAGATAGATTAAGTTTCAGAAAGCAGGAGGACATCCAATCAGAGATTGAAGAAAGGCAAGGAGTGACATGGTGTAGGACTGTAGGGGAGAGATCAGGGGAGGAGAGATATATCTGGGTGTGGTCAGCATACAAATGGTAGAGAAATCCAAAAGAGTTAATGAGTTTGGCAAGATAGGCAAGAGAGAACCGAAAGGGACCAAGAACAGATCCTTGGGGGACACCAACCAAGACAGGATGAAAGGAGGAGGTGTCATTGCAAAAGGAGACACTGAACAAATGCTGGGGGAGATAGGAGGAGAACCATGAGAGGACCATGTCACAGAGACTGAGGGATTGAAGAGTTTGAAGAAGGAGGACAGTATCAACAGTGTCAAAGGAGGCAGAGAGGTCAAGAAGAATTAGTATGGAGTAGTGCCCTTTGAATTTAGCTGTGATTAGGTCATTTATAACTTTAATATGAGCAGTCTCAGTAGAGTGGAGAGGGCAGAAGCCAGATTTAAGAGGATCGAGGAGGAAGTTTGAATTTAGGAAGTGAGTCATATGAATATAGACAAGTCTTTCTAGAAGCTTTGAAGAAAAAGGAAGCAGGGATAGGGACAATAGTTGGAAGGGAAGAAGGGTCTAGGGATGGCTTTTTTAGGATGGGTACGACAGTAGCATGCTTTAGGGGAGCAGGGACAACACCAGATGAAAAAGAGCAGTCAAGGATGTGTGTTAAGGATAGTACAAGTTAAATCACTTTGTTTATGCAGTCCTAGTCACAACTTCCTTGCATGTGATGTGCACAGCTTTCCTAAACACTTCCTGTGAAGAGTCAGCTAATGTTTATACTTACTTTGCTGCAAAATCTGTTTCATTTAAAATGTCTTACCTCCTGCTCTGTTAATAGCATCCCTACAGGAGTCTCCTGCATGTAATTCAAGTTCAATTTACAGAGCAGGAGATAAAACCTTTTAAAGTCAGTTACATATGATTGAAAGTGAAATATTTTTTTCATGCAGGTTGTGTGAGTCTCAGCCAGTGGAGATGTGGCTGGGGATGGATAAACAGAAGCAAAAGTGATTTAAGTCCTAATTTGCAGAGAATTGAGCAGTGAGACTGCATGAGACATGATAATATTTGCTACATTAAGCTAAACTTGTTTTGGTGACTATAGTGTCCCTTTAACACTTAAAAATGTGGAAGTAAAAAGCACTTCTACAGGTACAGGGGGACACACATATGTTTGAGGAAAGTTATTCTGCACTGCCACCTTAATAAAATATATTCTGGACTGCCACTTAAATAAAACTTACTGCTATAATGTCTGAAAAATATCAAATAAATCCAATAGCACATACATTTGAAAAGGGCAAAATATTTTCACTACACAATACTTAATGAATATTCTTGCATTTAACACTCAAGATAACAAAAAAAAAGCCTTTTCGTACGTTAACAACATGTTTCTACTTTAGAAGGTTGATGATGTTCTGTTATGTAGGATAGCATGTCTCTTTTGACCATACATTTTTAAAGTTTTCTCTTTGACAGATAACAAATTTATTTATTAGATAGTCAGATAAGGTGATCTATTTACCAGTTTGCAAAACTCAAGTGAAATCACAAAAAAATGTACAGTCTATGTCAATCAAATGTCTTTTTTCTTACTGAAAGTTCTCATTCTTATATAAAACATTCTGTACAAACATAGGCTAACAAAGGAGTAATAAAGCTTACTCCTGTTGCGCAAATTGTTTTCCAACACACGTCAAGGTTGTAAGTCCTACATGTAAAAAGCAGCATTCTGCGACAATTATTGAACTATAATTTAAAGCCTAGTTTAGAAACATAACATGTGACAAGTTTTTAGGAAAAAACAAACAAACACTGAATATAGTAATTTCAGAAACAAGTACACTGAGAAAAAAAATGATTTGGAGAATTTAAATAAGAAAACATTAGTGTAAAATGCTTAAAGACTGTAACTGTATAAAGTCGAAAAAGAAAAAATATCATATTTTTCATTAGTGAAAATAAGGACTTGGGGATAGTTGCCGTGTGATCATTTAAGGTCATGATTCAGAATTTCCTCCTAGCCCTTCTATGATCATGTCTGTCTTACTCTTCACTTCACCTCTCTTGCTCTCTGGTAACTTTGGAATTCCATTGAGGCTACAAAAGAGTTTGGACCCTGATTTTTGAGTTTCTTCCTTTTTGCTAATTTTTGCACCCATTTTTTTGTTCTTCTTCTTTCTTTCTCTTTTTGCCTTTTACCTGTCTCTTTCTTTATTTCTCATATCATTTCTGTTCCAGTGTTCTTGGGCAGATATAGCTTTGGCTGGGGCTTGTCCTTCCCATCATTATCATTACACATAATATTAAGGGAGACTGATCTCCCCACACATGTAGAATTGCGACCAGATATTATTGTAAAATGCAAGCCTATATAGTTCTTCTTCTGTAATTCCAAAGTTAACATATTTCATCCTACCAGGATGATGGATATGTCTCCCAGTATAAATTCACTGACCACACCAAACATGATGGCTTGTCGATATTGACACATTCTAGCACTTTTTTCTACTCCTTTTCTCCAAGGAGGTTGTAAAAGTGGTTTGTTTGATTAACCCAAAGTTCCTCTCCAAGGCAAACAAACCTGACACCCTGTTACCTAGAAAACTGTGGGATTAGGTTCAACAAGATTACTGTTAGGGTGATAAAGACCTGGGATGGAGGCTTACTCTCCATCCACAACTGATAGCTGGCTCCTTTGCCAATTTTTATCACTCTCCTTATAGTGGTACCTCTGCTAACAGTCATTAATAAGCATTCCTTTATCGCTTCTTTTCTCTCTGAGAGGCAGTTGCCTCAGTTATCAGAGGGGATATGTTGATATGTGGGATCCTTTCCTACCAACATTCTATTGCAACAATGGACTCAGGCCCATCTGGGGCTTTAGCTGCTTCTATACTCCAATCCCCTAACATTAAGGGGGCATCAAGCTTGAGTGTTACTCTCGTACCTAATGACATTCTTCTCTCTCTTACTTCACTTCACAGCACACTTTCTAATCAATTCTCCATACTGACTGAGTTTGATTAACTATCTATTTTCAAAATTATTTGGAATAAGCCCTCAATCTGAGTGGAAAGGAAGGCTTTATACACAGATGTTGTAGACTTGTCATCTGGTCATTCAGCTTTGAACGTGGAACTTTGATGAGATGGTGCAGCACTCGAGGATCTGGAGCCCAGTCCTTGGTCAGCCTTATGCCACTGCCCCTACTTTTTTATTAAACTAACTCCTACCACCAATAAACAAATTTTACGAGTATGCACACCAACTACAGTATGTATTGCTAAACATTGGAAGCTTTTTTTCTGAAAAAAGTTCACTATATTTTGACAATGGATAAAATGATGGCTTCTTTACAGAGTACCTCTTCCAATTTAACATAATTCCTTGAATTGGAGTGCATCTGATGAAGGGGATACCTCACCCTCTTCTGTTCCCTTTGTCTTCATCTTTCTACTTTCTCTTTCTTTTCACTGTTTCTTTTGACATTACTTCCCCCTCCTCTTCTTTCTTTATTTCATCTCCTGGTTACTCACTATGAAAATTTTGGGGATTGAAATGAGCCTTGCTCAATGTGACTGGACATCCCCCCGATTATTTTCAATGCATCTGTGCCTGTCAGTTTGTATTTTCTTCACTCTGGGATTTACGATGAAAATGAGTAACTAATTATACACTTTCTGCTGCAGAGAAATATATTTTTACAGTTACTGGCACAGAGGAGAGGATATATATAGCTCTATCCATCATTTGTATCATCTTTTAACAGTGAGACATTTTACCTTTAATTATCTTTTAAAAGGGAACAAACAAATAATTAGGAGCTGAAAGTTAAGGGTGACGTAACACATTACCTGTGGTTTGCTCTAATTTTAGGAAATTGTGAGGTTTATTCTCCTGGAATATATATATACATATATATATATACATCCCCTTTGGGGCATTTGAGACACAATGCAATTTAAAGTTAGTAACAAGGAAAAATACATGTTTAGTTTTCTGTTCATAGGTCATAGTGCTTGTTCGCTGAAAAACAGACATACAATCCTGACATAAGCTTATTGATGTGCACCATATATAGATAAAATAAAATCAATTCATTAAAATTGATTCATTAGAAAAAAAATGTTTAACTAAAATCTGGTATTATCCATGTGACATTTCGAATTGGCCAAATATTGTCTATGTGATTATTTTTGAAAAAAATATTCAGATGAACCAATCTGGCATGAAGATAGACCCATAAGTATACTGTAAAATATATGCATAATATAAATGTTATGTATATAGTTTGTAATACACCGATAGGCGCATTTTCACATGGTTTACACATTGTTTGGTGAGAAGAAGTAACCAATTGAGGGAAAAAAGAAGGAGGATGGTCATGGATGGATGGTGTATGGAAGGAACAAAGGAAAGCAAGGCTAAAGGGTATCTTTGGAATCCGAATCAGGAAAAGTCAATATGTAAAGACAAGAGGGCAAAGTGCAAAATATGGTATAGTATTTTGGAGCGATTGGTGTAATATATAAAAGGAAATACACTTACACTTTTTGGAGCTGATGATAGCTCCAAATATATGCGCTTGGGCGGTATAATTCTCTGTTTGTGGATATTGTGGAATATATTGTTTTTCTGTGGGGATCCAGAGTGGGTACTGGTAGAGTTTTTTTTTTTCTGTATATTCTGTCTATGTAAATTATAAATAACAAATATATATATATATATATATATATGCAATATTAGGTATTCTTAAACAGCAATACATATAACAATATATCTTTTTTTTGTTCTGAAAATGCACTAGCTAATCATCTTTGGTTTCAAATAAATGGCATACTATTTTAATAGCCTGGCAGTTTTGGAATAAAAACTCTGTCTTGTCTGTACATAAATTGAGATTATGTGAATAGCACGAGAAGGAAAATACATATTTTATATACATGTTAAGAGTAAAAATATATGAAATCATTTACACAATCCCAATAATAATTTTGAAGAATGAAAGCTGGGAATATAAAATTAACACATCTAAATGACTCATTGAAATCAAAGTATTTTGAGTGGCTACACATAATTGTCTGGCTATCACAATACAATTATAAAATTATAAATGTAAGGAAGTTGTGCACTATTTATGTATCTATCTTTCTATCTATCTATCTATCTATCTGTCTGTCTATCTCTCTATCTCTCTATCATCTTTTTTTCTGTCTATCTATCTGTCTAGCTACAGAATTAAAGTGAACAAATGCACTCTACATGCAAAGTATACAATACAGTGTATATAATGTATTTAAATTGTTGGTAGTGGAGGTGTTAAAATTAACCTGTTATGGCAGGCTCACTTTAACATACATCATCCCAAATACATTAAATTCATCATGTATCATAGAAATACATGATGCATAACATGTAAAATGGGTAGATATAAACTCATCTCCCCTGAGAATAAGTATGTCGTCACCTTCATGGGCATTGTGCTTCTATAACACCCACTTCTTTTCCACCCTTGCTATGCCCACTCCCTTCTTTGATTTGCCTTGCTCAGGATGGTTTCCTAAGCAAGACAAGTTTCCTCTGTGTTACCAACTCTATAGCTTCATTGACTTCATCAGTCACTCTGTTCCTGGGGTTTTCTTCAAATCTATACATTTTTCATTACATTCGCTAGCATAATGTATAGACATCTACCATGACTGGTACAGTTTAAGCAGTACTGTCATTTTAAAATGATCTATGAATATATACTTGTTGTTTATTTCTTGACCGTCTCAGTTTTTTTTATATGTATCTAATCTGCAGTTACTCCTCTTATGCTTCAGTTTATGGGCTTTTGATTTATCACACATCCCTATAATACCCATGTTCTCACTCTGGTCGCCAATAGGGACCTACAAGTATCACAGATTGTCCTGAGAGCAAAATAACTCTGTTTGATAAATATAAATAGGTGCTCTCTGTGTGACAATTTTCTGCAGTGTAGTTTTGTGATCACTCATTTTTCAAAGGGTGCAAAGGAACAAACAGTAAATCTAAGGAAAGAGCGTGATGGGCAAGCAAAGGTAAATAAACATGGCATATAAGAAGATGTTCTATTTGTAAAATTACAGGTTGCAAACTGTCAAAGATTAAAGAGTTTTATTCTGTGAAATATCAGGAGATGTCACACTATGAAAATAACAGCAAAGGTGAGTGTTGCAATCAAAGCAAAATTGTGAGATACAAACCCATCTCATCAAATTTAAGACATCAATAATCAAAATCAAGCAAGGAAGAGGTAGCAAATCCTGTTTACATTATTTTAGGTCATTTATTTATTCACTGTGGAATTAGTTATTGACATGCTTTATTGTTTTATTATTCTTTGAAACTCTTGTGGCAATCAACCAATTTTTTTTTTTTTTTGCAATGACTAAAATATTAACTAGACTAGGAGATTTGTCACACAATACACAATCATGTGTATTTCTTATTTACTGTTCTAAGAAAAATAAACCTACCATGAACAATGTTATGTCCTGCTCACAAAATTTAATTGAGGAAGGGTAGGAGAAGGGTCAGATTCCTCAACCCACCATCAGCAGTAGTGTCATGGCCTCTGAGATTCTTAACATCTCTTCCTTGGCCATGAGGACTCCTGACACGTCTTCCACAAATGACTCTACCATTGTTACTGCTGTAAGAGGCGATAAAGGGCCACAAAAAGGCGGTGTACATAGTCTACAGCAATCTCTAGGTAGGTGGTATGTGTCAAAGTAACATCCACATGAATGCCATGACCTAAAGTTTCCGAGAGCATAACACTGCCTCTACTGACCTGTCTTCTTCCTGCTGCCATTTATTTCCCAGGTAAACAATGCATATGCACCCAACTATCCACCTGATCTTAAAGAAAATGTAATTTATCAGACCTGGAAACCTTCTTCCATTGCTCCATGGTCCAGTTCTGACACCCACATCCTGATTGAAGGTGCTTTCAGTGTGGACAGGGGTCATCATAGGCACTGTGATTGGTCTGCAGTTATGCAGCCTCATAAGCTGTAAAAGTGAAGTAAAGTCCAATGTTCTGTGTCGAAGAACTGCACTTATATAGTCTAATCCTGACTGCTGCTTCTAAAGAACTTTATTCTGGAGATTCTCAGTCTTCATGATCCTTTTTTTTTTTTTTTAAATATGCTCTAGGATCTTCAAAACACAAATTTATTTATTTTCAAATCATGTCACACTCTGATTGTACACAGACAGGCCCGTTAATCTTAATATGTGACTTCTGAAGGCACCACAGTTTATTTAAGCATTTCATAGCAGCATGATTTTTTTTTTTTTATTGATTTTTTTTTACATATAACCAACAAATGTCTGTTTTTTTTTCTGTTTTCAATCGGAGTTTGTTAAGCAGCTGAGACACTTTTACTAAAAATAAATAAATAATTAGGTTAGAAAACAGCAAGAAAATGTATACGTAGTTATGGAAACCACTATCATACAAGTTTTGAACTAACCACTGTTTCAGGCACATAAAAATAATTAAGAAATAATTTATCAAGACGCATAACAATTTAAATCCAGCTCTGTATCACCTCTGATAAAGTTTCTCAACAAAGATCAAGTGAAGTGTGCTTGTGTACACCAATAGAGGTAAATATGAACATGGACAATGAAAAAAAGACAATTTAAGACAAGGATAATTTACTTGAAACATTTCCATATAAGGAATCAATTCCACTTAGTAAATACGATAAGTACCTCTGCAGTGCCTAAAAAAAAGGGTCTCAGAAACCCATCTCAGAAATAACATAAAAGGAGCAGGGCCTGTTCAAATGATTAGCCTTGGGGATCTGAAGTTTTATTTGTGATGCTTTGGAATCATAGACACTGAGTGATTTGGGAGATGTAGAGACAGGGAGTAAACAAATGTCTGTATTTTTGCTTGCATGTTTGTTACCTTATCTGACACAATCAAAAATATTTTTCTTATTTAAAGTTAGATATGCTGCAAAAATCTCAATAATATCAAATATAATTACAGGTTGTAACATTACAAAAATGTAGGAATATCCCATAGGATGAACATTAAATATGATATATTAACCTAACCATTTAAATCATATATCAATACATGAGGCACATAAATAACAGCCATTGAATAGCATCCTGTGAAATGAACTATGCTTTAAAAAAAAAAAATAATAACATTGACAGAACTGTGTTTACTTTTATTTTAAATGTGTTTGATTTAGAGCCTTCATTTTGATTTACATGCATCACTTTAAAAATCTTCCAGGTTTGTAGTCTGGTTACTGAATACGCACATATCTATTATTTAGAAACACCCAAGGGCTTAGTTGGATTATGTAGTCAAAAGATGATGAAAATAAATGATAATATGTGCTCATGTGTGTCACTCCGAGGTGACTTGAAAAATCAACATCTTGAGCTTTGAACAGGTTTGGTAACAGAAGCCTTAAAACTGCATGCTGTGAATTATGGCAACTATAGGTTTTTCTTTTGTTTTTTGTTTTTTAATTAAAGGCCTGATACATAAAATCAGAATAATGTATCTATGGTTTAAAAATCCAAAATGGTCAAGTGTCATTCCTAGGCATAGAGATAATGCATTTTATTTGCCCTTAGAGTGGAACTGTCACTTCTCTGTAATTCAAACCATTGACTAAAACATTAAATATCACTTTAAACTATGTTAACCTTTCTTTCACAATGATGTTGCATGTTATTTTAAAATACTCATTATTTTCTGGCAGCCTGTTCTCAGTACACTGGAAAATATCCCAATGAGTCTGCCCAGACCTGAAATGAACAGGTTACCATATAACAAAGACTTGTCTCTCTCACTCTTGCAGCACTTTGATAAATGACATTATAATACACCTCCTGCAGTACACAACTGCTTTCCAGCCCTTTTATGCTAATGTTTCCTCTGGGAATGGTGAACAGGGTATGGTATAGCCTCCCATCCTCACCGACCTGCCTCCTGACCCTTTGCCCCTCCTTTTTTCTTATTTTTTCTCTTCCTCCTCTCTATCCACTTTTCTCCCTGCTCTTCAATACTTACTCATCTTTCCCCCTGCGACGCCACCCAGACCCTACTATTGGCCTCCTCCAATGACCCTTTGAGACAGATTGGACAGAATCCCTGACTTTGGACCAGTGACCCATGCCCATGGAACTTTAAGACATAATCTACAACTTTTTCAATAGACCCCGGAAATGGATGTGGGATGGATGGCCCGAAGAAAGGTATGTAGGGGGGTGAGGATCCTAATTGATTGGGGGGTGAATCGCAGGGAAGTGACTCTCCATAACTTACTGATGCAAAGTGGGATGACTGTGTTTTTTACCTGGTCTGAAGGTTTGAACTGTTTGCTTTTACATCAAGCATACACCATGTTCCAAATTATTCTGCAAATTCTATTTAAGTGTCACAAAGTTTAAATATTTTGTTTCTCAGTTTAACTCATGGATGGCATTGTGTCTCAGGACTCTTTTGATCACTGAAAACAATCTCGGACACCTGTGATAATTAGATTGCCAGGTGAGCCCAATTTAAGGAAAAACTACTAAAGGAGGGTGTTCCACATTATTAAGCAGAGCACCCTTTTCATGCATTATGGGGAAGAAAAAGGATCTCTCTGTTGCCAAAAAGAGTGAAATAGTTCAATGGACGAGGTATGAAAACATTAGATATTTCACGAAAATTCATCGCACTATTAAGAGATTTGTGGCTGATTCAGAGCAGAGACAGGTTCCTGCAGATAAGGGCACATTGAGGAAGATTTCTGCCAGATCCATGCATCGGATCAAGAAAGCAGCTGCTAAAATACCATTACATAGCAGCAAACAGATATTTGAAGCTGCTGGTGCCTCTGGAGTCCCATTGACATGAAGGTGTAGAGTCCTTCAGAGTCTTGCAACTGTGCATAAACCTTCTATTCAGTAACCACTAACCAATGCTCACAAGCAGAAACAGCTGCATTGGGCAGAAAAATACATGAATACTAATTTTCAAACAGTCCTGTTCACTGATAAGTGCTGTGCAACCCTGGATGGTCCAGATGGATGGAGTAGTGTATGGTTGGTGGACGGCCACCCTGTTCCAACAAGGCTGCGACGTCAGCAAGGCGGTGATGAGGTCATGTTTTGGGCCGGAATCATGGGAAGATAATAATTTGGAACAGGGTGTAATGCCTTCTGTCTATCTGATACCTATATACTGTCACAGAATTTCATCTACTTATACGCTGTTAAAAACGGACTGTGAATTGTTGATTATTGCGAATGTTACAGACTGCTCTCCCCTGCATGGGAAAAACATTGTCTTTTGTGAACTCAATAAGAAACTACTTAACACAATCTCATCTGTTTTGGTGACATATACACTTGTTGTTTTTACATATTAGGCTGTACACAAGATCCAGTGCACTCACTCACAGCAACTTCAAAGATCACAGATTTTATTACATTATTATTATTATTTTTTAACACACCTAATCTAGGCCAAAATAATGGGGGTTTAGTTACGATATATGATCATACATTGCCACAATGTCAATGCACCCCATTTTGCAGGTATATTAGACTGCATCAATTTTTTTTTTCTATGAGTTAATATAGCTAATATAATTTACATTTTATTTTAAATTGTTCAAATTTTGATATCAGTATGTGCATTGCCTATTAGTGTGCTTGTCATTTGCAGAGAAACTTGATTATTTCAGTCGTTCTAGAGACAATTTATAGAATGGTTTAATTCAAATTGCTATTTATTTTTAGAAGGGAATAAGTGTATTATTTATATACCTTATTTAACTAAGGTATACATTATCACCATACAATTATGCTCACTGTAAGTTTGTTAAATTTATTGGGTGACATGCACTGACTATCTTTCTATGCGCTAGTCTATCACATAATCTTTTAAGGAAAGTTAAATTAATATTGACATGGTTGCTGAGAAGATATCCATTTTCTTCTTCACTGTTGCTAGAGAAACAGTGTAATTAGCATTTGGTTTCTTTATTATATCTGATAATTCAATAAATTGATTATTACCTGCAATGAATTGAGACATGATACACATTAAATTTTATTGGCACATATACCAAGTTCATACTATGTGCTGTTTCTGATATTTTTATTGCTTTGCTAATACTATTCAAATACTCTTGTTGGTTTGTATTTCTATTGAGTCTGTTATTGTATGCTTAAAATAACAGCAACGCTTATGATTTACATCTAATCCATATTAGATATAACTGTACAAACATACATATCTCCTACAAATACATGTATGAGAAGGATACCTTTGGTCTAGTTCTATATGACCTCCCACTCTCATAGTAATCTGCATTTGTTACCAATATGTTATTATATCAACCTGAAAACCTAACTCTTTTTATTTAAGCTTAAAGGGACACTCCAGTGCCAGGAAAACAATCTGTTTTCCTGGCACTGTGAGTCCCCTCTCCCTCCTACCTCCCATCCCCGGTTGCTGAAGGGGTGAAAACCCCTTCAGTCACTTACCTGAGACCCCCGCCGATGTCCCTTTGTGGTGGTTTCGGGTCGCTGCTACTCCTCCCCTTCCTTAAGACAGCCGGTGGGCGAGACTGATCTGGCTGGCCGAGGAGACCTAATGTGCATGAGCGGCAATGCCACACATGTGCATTAGAGCTCTCCATAGGAAAGCATTGAAAATGCGTTTTTTAATGCTTACCTATGGGGAATTGAGCGACGCTGGATGTCCTCACACAGTATTTGGACGTCCAGCGATGCTCTAGCACAGCCTGTGCACAAAACCTGTGCTCTAGACACGGAAGTGCCCTCTAGGGGCTGTCTAGTAGACAGCCACAAGAGGAGGAGTTAACCTTGCAAGGTAATTATTGCAGTTTATAAAAAAAAATGCAATAATTACACTTGCAGGGTTAAGGGTAGTAGGAGTTGGCACCCAGACCACTCCAATGGGCAGAAGTGGTCTGGGTGCCTGGAGTGTCCCTTTACGTTTTACCAATATGCAGGCACATCACAGACTGCATGACTAGGTTTAGAAAGCCAGCATACTTTGTACTTATTGTTTGTCATGACCGCAAATAGCTATATTGTGTGTATATATAATAGATTTTAATGTTTGTATATAAATGTTCTTTTTCTTTACTTTTTTTGTACATGTTGTATGTAAGTAAAATGACTGGAGTGTAAATCTCAGTTTACTTCTGTGTACATTTGCTAGTTCAAGGTGACCTTATAGTTATTAAAGTATTTAGTACGTTAAATACAGATATTGTAAATATGTACTAACCTGATGCGTGTTAAACATGTAGGTTATGTAAGTGAATATGCAGGGACAATGAACTACAGCTAAATTGACTGTGCAAGTGAGATTAATGTAGTTTGATGCAGGGTCTGGTCTCAAGATTCATACAATGTGATAAACTAGCAAACAAATGTGTCTATTGTCTATGTGCAATCTGTAATCATGTTCTGTACTTTTGTACTGATTAGTTTGTGCAAAATAGAGAAGAGTACAATAGATAATTATAACCTGATGATTATTTCCATTTAAGAGCCAGCTGCAGCAGATTTTACATTAATATTTGTGCTCTCTGTGTAGATACAAATGTTATACTTCACGTGTAAGATTAATTAATATTCACTGCACACATTTATAGAAAATTCAAGATAAATAAAGGATCTAGACATATATAGACCTTTCAGAGAAGAAAGTGAATTCCAAGGGGAATTTAAAAAGATCTGCTCACAACTTATAATTCAACCAATCATATGATGCCAAGTTAAATTATGGTTATTTAACGTTCCAAATACTTATTTTAATAATACATGTTAGAAGTAACTTTTTAAGTCAAGTTGCTTTTTAAGTCAAATAAACTGCTATTTTTATTTAATTTAGATATGCATAATAGCATATTTTGTTGAAATTAACCTTAATTATTTTGGTGAATTAAAGCATAGTGATTTTAATTAGCATGTACATAGGCATGTTTGTTCCTCAAACTTTTAATGATATAACAGATAACAAAATAGCAATATAAATATAACTAATTAAAGAAATGTCAGTGGAAAAATATTATATTAACCATAATGCAATTTCTATCCAATTCCTATAGGAAGGATTTCAGACAGATGCATAATAGTAAATAGTGACATTTTGTTTAACAAAAAAAAAGAAATATTTTGAAACCTGAGTGGGGATTTACTGAAGGGCAAGCTACTTAGAGTTCTCATATTCTTTGTGTTTACTTCAATGCATTAACTTGGCTTTTCCTGATTTAAAAGGGTAATCCAGACGTGGACACCATGCTCACTGTGCCTAGAAGGGTATCAGCTACACCTCACTGATGAGGCCCACAGAAAGCTGAAACGATTGTCCCTGCTGTATCTTGTTGCAGAGGGAACTTGCTGGCATTTCATTCTGGACTGCCCTTATGGGTGGGATCAATCATATATACTTCAGATATGTTGTCTCTGTAATGGCACAAGTGAGCAAAAACTATTTTGAGACCTGAGCAGGGATTTACCAAAGGGCAAGCCACTGAGTTTCTCTAAGCTTTTGTCCGTTCTCAGAGTTTTCGTATTCTTTGTTTTTACTATTGAATGAAACCTAAAAAAATCACCTTTAACTTGTGATAACCTATAAATCCAGTTATTTTCACATCTTATCCATTTATTTTCTTTTTGCTGACTACCAGGCGTAAAAGAGAGAGCTTACCATATTGATTGACAAAAAGCTAAGATAGAAGTGCTCAATTACAGGATACGTATATTTCTTCAATTCATTTTATTTTTCACCCTTCTCAAATGCATATTGTTAATTATAGGAATAAGTAAACACAATATTTAAATACTGGAAAGTAACAGTTCTCATTTAATTAGGGTTCTGAAAACTTTCACTGGAATAATCTGATTTCATTTGAAGGTGAAAGTCCATTCTGCTGCTTTTAGACTTAGTGGAGTGAAAAGAGTAAGAGAGAGTGGAAGGAGAGATAATTAATGTAAAATATAGTTATGTAGGAAGTTATAAATAAAGAGAAAAAGATAATAAATTGGATATGATATGAGAGGACTAATATACAAAGTAGAAAAGATGAGTGAAAAAAGGAAATGAACAGCAAGTAGTAAAGGATAAACCCACTTTTTCACACCTTGAAAAATCATATCTAGCCATGCCATCTCCAAAAAACAAACAAAAGAAAATTAAAACCAAAAAAACCTCTGCATTTGTGTTGATAAATCAATGCTGATGTTCTTTTTTCTGATGGCTTAGATCAGTGATGGCGAACCTATGGCACGCGTGCCACAGGTGGCACGCCGGGCCCTTTCTGTGGGCACGCGGCCACAGGTTCGCCATCAATGCAGAGAAGGCGCCTGCCCGACCGAAACGGCAGGCGCCTACTCTGCTTCCGGGTCGGGAGGCAGGGGGAGGGCTCTGTGATGCAGCTCCCCTGTCCTCCCGCGCGATGCTGTGTGGAGCGTTGCCGCGCGTTACCATGGCAACGCTCCACACAGCATGGGAGGACAGGGGAGCTGCTTCCTGGAGCCCTCCCCCTGCAGTGCTTACCACCACCGGACCACCAGGGATCGCTGTGTCCCCCCTCCCCCCACTTCATTAAAGGTAAGAAGGAGGGAGGGGGGTATACTGACACAGCACCCTTACCCCCCCCCCAGCAGTAACCCCTACCCTCCCCAGCAGTAACCCCTACCCTCCCAGCCGTACCCCTACCCCTCTCACACAGTACCCCTACCCTCCCAGCAGTACCCCTACCCCCCACACACAGTACCCCTACCCCACACACACAGTACCCCTACCCCCCGCAGCACCCTTACACATATAGCACACACACAGCACCCCCCCCACACACACACACACACAGCACCCCTCACATACAACACTCACACACACACGCACCCCCCACCTCAATGCAGTATGTGTGTATTCAGCAGTCTGTGTGTGTGTGCGTGTATTCAGCAGTCTGTGTGTGTGTGCGTGTATTCAGCGGACTGTGTGTGTGTACTCAGCAGTCTGTGTGTGTACTCAGTAGTCTGTGTGTATTCTGTGTGTGTGTGTGTACTGTGCAGTCTGTGTGTGTGTGTATTCAGCAGTCTGTGTGTGTGTGTGTATTCAGCAGTCTGTGTGTGTGTGTGTGTGTATTCAGCAGTCTGTGTGTGTGTGTGTGTGTGTGTGTACTCAGCAGTCTGTGTGTACTCAGCAGTCTGTGTGTGTGTACTCAGCAGTCTGTGTGTGTGTGTGTGTACTCAGCAGTCTGTGTGTGTACTCAGCAGTCTGTGTGTGTGTGTACTCAGCAGTCTGTGTGTGTGTACTCAGCAGTCTGTGTGTGTGTGTGTGTACTCAGCAGTCTGTGTGTGTGTGTACTCAGCAGTCTGTGTGTGTGTGTACTCAGCAGTCTGTCTGTATGTGTATTCATCAGTCTCTGTATTCAGCAGTCTTGTGTGTGTATTCAGCAGACTGTGTGTATGTATTGCATTTGTTGGAGATACTAATAAATATAAGCTTAATTTTATCTATTTATATCATTATTTAAAATTTGTATCATTGAACTCTCTGTGTTCTTTTAAAACAAAAGTTATTAGTTCGGACAACAGTACGAGTTGTTTTTTCTAAACTTAAACCTCAGTATTTGGGTTTAATTGCCGTGTTGGCACTTTAAGGAGAAAAATGTTGGCATGTATTGCGGTTTGGGCACTCGGGCTCAAAAAGGTTCGCCATCACTGGCTTAGATCTTGCTGTTAGACTTGATGTTAGGACATTATCACAATTGTATTACCCCCACAAACCACCTGCAGTCACCACTAGTAAACAGGAGATGAAGATAAAAAGGAAGAAATTTAATAAAGAATAGTATTGCAAAAATGCATATAATATTACATAAACAACCTTACACCAATGCACCATTTATCTTATCCACGCATCACTGGTATTGTTGTGAACAACTGTTTTCCCCCTATGGTTCTTAGAACATATCATAGATCAAACACATTATTTATATCCCTTTCAGTTGAACAATATTTAGCATTACAGATATCACTTTGAAAAACAGTTTTTCCCCTGAAGGCTGTTTCAGAATGCTCTTGAACATGTTGAATGTTTAGGATCTCCAGCTGTTGATTTCCTATATTTTCCTATAGGTTTCTTTGTTGTTTTACATAATTGTTATCGTTAGTGTCATGTAACTTTTTTTTATAACTTCTCTCTATAAATATCCATTGGAGAAGCAACTCTATTTTTGTTTGATGACCTGTTTTTTTACTAAGTGCTATGTGACCAAGTTAGCAATGCTTTGAAAAAGTTATTATTTGTGTATGTGGTAAAATCTCAAAAAACATTTTTTTTTCCATATAATTACATTAAGGTTTGTAAATGTTTAACAATATTAATTTAAATTACAAGAGTGTTTTGCGTACTCATTATGCATATTCTATATTGTATTACCGTATATACTCAAGTATAAGACAAGTTTTTCGGCACTCATACACACACTGCACTCATACACACACACACACTGCACTCATACACACACTGCACTCATACACACACACACTACACTCATTTACACACACACTGCATTCATGCACACACACAGACACTGCATTCATTATATACACACACTGTAAATAAATATTCAATTAATATAATTTTTTGGGAGCTAATTTTATTTAGAAATTTACCAGTAGCTGCTGCATTTCCCACCCTAGTCTTATACTCGAGTCAATAAGTTTTCCCAGTTTTTGGGGTAAAATTAGGGGTCAGTGTTCTCCGGGTCTTGGACTAGATAAATACAATATTTCCCAGTGAACTGCAGTATATATTGGTCAGGCTGTTAGACTATGATAAGTATATGAGAAAAAAAAAAAGGAGTGCTCTGTGATTTAAGGCACTTACAACTATATAGAATAACCAAATATCAGAAAAAGCTGCTTCCACACTTTTAGTAGGAACTCTCCACCCTGCTTCAATCAACTAGAAACAAACACTATTTCACAAACCAATGTTAGATAGTGAGGGGTATGTAGCGCTAAAGTAAATTGACACTTACCCCTAAGGGCTAGGGGATATGTTTGGTAAAAGAATCCCTGAGAGGGGGACAGATAAAATAATATAGTGCAATAAAATTATGAACAAATGGTGAGTATAATGTCTTATTGAAATCACTCACATGGTTCAGAGCCTCTTAAGGACCGGCTCTGATCTCTTCCGCTTTTGTGTACTTAAGGTGACACACACCCTATGCGTCCATATTAGGCGAAAACCTCAATAACAGAGATATAAAATGGGAGAGAACAGGAAGCAAAGCTGACCCTGGTGTAGAAATCCTCAATATAGTAAAGCAATATAAAAGTATAAACTGGAAAATAGAGAAAATGTGTGTCAATAAGGCGTTTGTGATATTCTTGAAAAGTACACTTATAGCAGCTACCACATAAATATAAGGACTCTCTCCCCTATAAAACTATATATAGAGCAGGTGTACACAAAGTGTTTAGGAGAAAACTGTATATAATATAAACCACCATTAGTGTATATGTGGAGCTCTGGAAATATATGAACTTACCCCTATGGGTTAACACAATTTAACATGCAAAGGAAAAGACGTATTGCAGTATGTATATCTGTAGGAATAAAAGCTACAAATAGTGCAATAACGTAAAGTAACAATTGTGTAAATAAGTAGTCTATATGATATCACTCACAAGATCTAGAGCCCCTTAGGATAGGCTCAAGTCACAAGGGCATGTGTGTACTCAGGTGACACTGTACCAGACAGATCCTTCTCTTAGTCAGTAAATCCTCATGTATAAAAGAGAGGACGGGAGGGGAAACATGGGAAGCAGAATGGCTCCTGCTGTGATATATTTCACAGATTTGTGTTATAAGTGAAAGAAAAATGGCTTCTCACCTTTTTAGTAGCCCAAAACCTGGCTCCTGGTAGAGGTATATGTGCCTTTAAGTGGGCTACAACCCTTCTTTAAGCAGCAAGGTAGAAGATGATCGACTATTTTGGTGTTAAAACAAAAGCTTATAGAACAAAAATATGTAAATAGTATAAAATATAGTCTCCAATCTTCTTGCCGAAACTCGTTTCACTGTGCTGTGACAGCTTTCTCAACCAATTAATACTTATGTTAAATACTTTTTTTTGTTTTAACACCAAAAGAGTCGATCATCTTCTACCTTCTTTCCAGCAGCATTGATGTTCCATCAGACTTAATATTAAGTATAATTAACATTTATTGTAAAAATTAAAAACAATGTAAAAGTATACAAACAAGTGCTGGTGGAGTAGAGTCCAAGACGCGTTTCGCCGATCAAGTTCAGCTTTTTCAATTGGTCAGGCTGTTAGACTATGATGAGTATATATCATGCCTCTGGAGTTGTTAACAAGGGAACATAGTTACAACTGCACATTAGACTCATTATTATTATTATTATTATTGGTATTTATATAGTGCCAACTAATTCCGCAGCACTTTACAGCCAGTGGTTGGCAACCTTGGGCACTCCAGATGTTGTGGACTATATCTCTCCTGATGCTTTGCCCCAGCATTGTTGCTGCAAGAACTTTATGGAAGACTTAATCCACAATGTCTGGGATGCCAAAATCTACCCCTTGTCTAAACTCTAAAGCACTATTACAAACCAAACTAACAAAGGGTGCTAGATCACAGTGTGTCACAATTATTCTACATCAGAGCAGGATTAACCATAAGGTGACCATAGGCGGTCACCTAATTCAAACTAGCCCATGTGTATAAAGATACAGAGCGATATATGTCAGCACACCGACAATGACACAGTGGAAAAAAGAAAAACAGGAATATGACCGGACCTTAGCAAGACCAGGCTTAATACCGAGGCAGAAATAGGAAGTATCACCACTAATCTAACTAGGTACAGGCCAGAATTAAACAAAGCAAAGTCAAGACAAGCTAGGTCTAGTACACTAGTATTCAGGGTTTAAGAATATAGCATAGACAGTAACAAGCCAAGTCTGGAAAACTGGACCACTGCAAAGGAACCAGAAGTCAGGGACAAGCTGTGTCTGGAACACTGAAACACAGAGAAAGACATCTCATATTAAAGAATAAGCTGGTTTTGGTACTCAGTAACTATGAAATAGGCAAACTCCTGGTCAAACACAGACTGGAGTAACAATGAATGCAAATAAGGGCTATGGGACCATGAAAGGGTACCGATGCCAACCAAAAATTAAATAAAAACTATGAAGCCCATGACTTGTATAATTTTTGGTAAGTGTATTCAAGCTTTGGTGCAAGGGGCATCAAAGTCAAAAGGTGGCCTTATAATTTGGCCTTTAAGAGAAGATATAAGTTAATAATAATTCACATATATTAAAATATTAATAATTTTAAATGTGTTGATTGCTGTCACGGCTCCCCGTTCTTTTGCCGGCGTGGCCGCACATAAGCTAAGCGGCCACGCTGACAGAGATATTGTATACTTACCTTGGTCACAGCAAACCACTGCCCGACTTCCTTCCGGTCCCCAGCAAGTACGACGTTCCTAGAGACGCCGGCCATTGTGGTTCCGGTTTTAAAAGGAAACTCACCTTCGTCCACATCAAAGATGGTGCCAACGTGTGTGCGATGTCACGTCATAGACGTGCACACACGTTTTGGGGTCAGAGGCCAGAGACAGCCAATTACAGCCTCAAGAGGGTTATTTAAACCCAAATTACCTTTTGATCAGTGCCCTGTCCTGGTTTCCACTAGCTGGTTATCCAGGAGTGAGTTCCTGATCGTGTTTTTTCTGGAATTTTACTTTGGCTTTGTTTCAACTTCCCTTATTTCTGGTATTCTTGACTTCTGGCTTTCCTCATCGTTGTGTCATGTTCTTTGTCCCTGTGTATTTTGACTATTCTCCGGTATGTTAAGTCCGGCTCTTCTAAGGTCCGGTTAAACGTTATCCTTAGCCCTAGGTGTCATACTATTCTGCTTGCTGGATCAATTATAATCCTAACAGTTGCACCATGATGCCAACAGGAGGTTTAACTGTTTGGATGAAAAGTGATAAGTGACTTAGGTTCACTCTCAACAACCAGCCAACTCAACAAATGTCAATATGTTGCCAATGGCAATGTTCTTCATTGACAGCATTATAGCACCACCAAAAATAAATAATTTGAATATCACATTGTCATCATTCGAAGAACCCTGTGTATAAGTATTAAACAAAGAATGGTTTACTAATATGGTCCTGAAACTTCAATTTGTTTGCTTTTATGTCCTTTTGTCTTTTTTTTTCTAGTTACTAATGGGCATTTTGTTGGGTGAATGATGGAAGTCTCGATTCCAATATTTTATATTACCCAGATTCTCACATCCATCTTCATAAATTCTCTTTCAGTAATTAAGTCTTCTTATTTCATATTGTTTGTTTTCTCATCTTTATTGAACTTGCAAAAATTATGAAAACATAGCATGTTTTAAATAAATGCAAAAAATTGAAAAATAAAATGTAAAAACAATTAAATGAAATTAATCATTTTGTCTTCCTGTGATGGTATTGTTTTGTGTTTATCATCAAACAGCTTAAAGTTGGGTTTGAAGCAACCGTAATGTATTAATATATGTCACATCAATACGAATAACTCTCTGTTGACCTACTCATCAACAAGATGGTGAAGAGTACACAAGGTCATCCTTGTGAGTTAAGCAAATTAAATTTACGCACCAACAAAGTAAATAGCTCTTTAAATCAAGGACAAAAAAAATATTCACAATGCTTAACAAAGATTGGATTAGTTTTACAGGTTAAGAAGGAGATTTCAAGTGCTTGGGAGAAGCAAACATACTGAAATTATAAATGGAATTATTTGAAAGATATAATATCCACTTTGGCTGGTAAAATAGTCATAAATAACAACACACATAACATAGTAACAATTAAAACAAATACATGTTCTCTACTTACTACAATGCAGTAAAATTTTAGAAATTTCATAACAACTGCTACAGTTGAGTTATTAAAGAACTACTCTGGGCAACAAAATCACTTCATGCCAATTAAGTGGTTATAGTGCCTGGAGTCCAATGGTACATTCTAACCTCTAAGTGTTAAGTCATTTTCAAATGGCTTAACAGGTAGGTACCTATCTGGCTTTATTTCCTCTGTCAGCTGGCAAATGTGGAAGCATTTGCTTGAACAGCAGTGTGTCCAAGTCTATTACTGGCCATGCATACTCTATAGAAAGCATCTACAGTAAAAGAAAAATTAAACTCATAGAGTAGTAAAGTTAATTACACCAATATACTAGTGTTTAAGGTTGCACTCACAAAAGTATATTGATTGAAGGCATATCAAATGATTAAAGATGATATGGAATGAACAACACAAAAGTGGGCATGTAGAAATGAATAAAAATATACAATAAGTGCAGACTGTTATACACTTAGCTTTGCACTTAATTAAGTAACACTTACAGACTTGAAGTGATATATAAGCATATCATATCCAACAGGTGTAATCTCCAGTGAGCATCCACAGGTTTTTGCCATGAAGGATAAGGAGTACTACTTTGTCAAAACAATTTATTGTATATAAAAACCAATTAACAAAATAAATAAATAAACCAAATTCCTACAGTTGCCCAACCCTACATATTTCATCTGCCAAAAGTTCGGACTTTCTCAGGGGTAATATTAACAGTCCAATCTCCAATGTGGTATAATTCATTATGTATTTTTAAATGAGAAGGCGCCACTCCCGTTGTTGTTGTCAGCCTATCGTGTCGAGTGGTCTCAGCTGTGCCTTGTAATCGGCGAGTGTGCTTCAAGTCTCACTTCCATGTGCCGTCTCATCCTGTACACAGCTGCGCGTCAGGCGTCTGTGTTCCATTAACCAGAAGTTTGGAAAAGTGATTGCGTTCCACTGTAAGAGCTGCATGTCATTTCTTCCTTGTAACATCTATATAGAGTCCCAATACCAGAAAAAAATATATATTCAAGCCTAGGGTCAGAGGATAAGTATCTTCAAAAACCATATACTCATATTAAAAAGACTTTATAATTATTCATTCCTAAAAATATTTACGAGATAAAGATGACAAATAAAAAGATATCCATTCAATGAAGGTTAAAATGACTAGAACATCTTTTAAGAAAGACAATGGAAAGATTTGGAATAACCAGAGGAAGGTAATAGACAGAAGAGGCCAGCAGGATATAAGTCATTCTAGGAATACATATTCTTATAGACGGAACTCTGTTGGAACACCTAGACGTCCCATGCATAGACCAAAAGATACTGTGAATCCAAGTAATATCACAGTCCCATCCTCTTCTAAGTACACTACAAATGATATAAGGGATTTTTTAGGGAAGGGGCGAGACCTAAAATGAGGGGAGATTACGGAATTTTTCCAACCGTTTACAGATTAAGTAATAAAGTTAAGTAATAAACCATTCAAAAATCATTTACCACTTAAAACTGAGAAGGAACCAGGAACTATGGGAACCAATAGTGCCAGAAATGTTCCTTTAAGGACTTATCTTACAGATTAAATACAAAGTATAATTTAGTCTACCCCATGTCTGATTTAATTTTTTGTTTTTGAAGGTTTACAAATGGTATTATACTTAGCTAGCCATGTGATATCTTCATGTAAAGCAAAATGGCAGTGCCCAGTGCTCTTAATTATTTAGAGGTTTCTTATTCCCTTCTTTCCCTGTTATTTTTCACAACGCTAGATCCTAAAAATATATTGCATAAATAATAAACTTAAAGTAAAAATAATGTCTAACACAATATTGTCCAATGGTGACTCAGAGAGATAGCAATAAATAAACTGAATACTGTTTTTATTACATTATAGTGTATTTTCCACATTCCTAAACACCTCTGTCCTTAATGCAGTAAAACTTTACGAGTGATATTATCAGCATTCTGAAAGACAACTAGCATAAGCCAGTTGCCACAAATTGTATTCAGGCAAACTCTCCAATTGGAAATATGACTGTAGTACTGTTATTGAAGACTAGAAATTGATATGTTTTATTACTATGAACTCTGTATTGATGTTTTTATATTATGTTTTATAACACAGAAACTCTAAATTACAACAGACACATCTGAGTTTAGAAACCATCAAATATACATTTTCCTTATGCCTGGTTGATATTAAATCAGTGTTAGCGTTTTGGTCACTGGCCATTCTGGATTTTGTTTAGAAATTAACTATTATTTTACCGTTCGGCAAATAAACTGTAAAAATGGAAGGCTGGCACCAAACAAATTATTTTATAGTAGGCAATACAAAACAGTTTGTCATGCACAGAGCTCCTTGTGGACAGCTTTCTTATTATTGCACACATTAAAATAAGCCCCTCTGTCTCAATAAATACATCAGATCACCTAATTTATGTGCAAGTCATACAATAAATTATAGAAAAGTAAAAGCACACTAAATAAGCAGCCAATAAGGAAAAGGAATTCAGGTGCAAAGTGGAAATGAATCGTAAGATATTTGAGAACGAGCTTTATGTTTGTTTTTTGTTTTTTTATTTTGTTTCATATAACTATTATCTGCTTAATTTTAATGGTAAGGCCTTGTCATTAGCGCATCACAGATGCCAAATTTCTCTGACAAATATAGGACCATTTAATCTTTCACACGTGCCAGGGCCGAACTTAAAGAACCACTCCATGCACCATAACCACTGTAGTGATTGTGAAGCTATTAGTTCCCTGGTGACTCCCCCCATGTTAGTAGTTTACTGTTTGCTAACACTTTGACTTCTTACCTAAGTTCCACCATGGCCACTACGTCCTGTATAGAGAACCAGAATATCCTGCTAGAAGCTTCTGTTAGCTCTCATGAACAATTACTTTGAATAAGTAATGCATTGGTTTAGAATGTTACTGCACTGCCTTGGCTAGCTAAGTGCAGAGAGTTTCTTGCAGTGGAAGTGGCAAGGATTAGTTCCTGGTAGATCCCAGGTAAGATGTCAAACTGACAGCAAATGGTTTTGCTACTTATACTAGGGGAGTGAAAGGGCACTTCTCGCACAAAAACCAGTAAAGTGCACAGTAGTAATTAAGGTGCTTTCCTTTAAAAATAAGACAAACCTTGCATTATGAAATGGTCTTGCATCTTACCTTGTGCATTAAAAGATAATATTCAAAATTCATGGAGAGAAAAAGCAGAGTAAGGACAATTAAGCAAAGAGAATATTCAAAATTCATGGAGAGAAAAAGCAGAGTAAATACAATTAAGCATCCAGAAAGTATCTTGCAAACTACCTCTCACACTATAGCTTGTGGAAAAAAGGTCTCATCATGCACAGTGAGCAAATAACAGGATGTGATATGATGTTATATGAGTTTAAAGGGACACTATAATCACCAAAAAATCTTTGGCTTAATGAAGCTATTTTGGTGTATAGATCATGCCCCTGCAGTCTCACTGCTCAATTTTCAGCCATTTAGGAATTAAATCCCTTTCAATTATGCAGCTTTAGGCACACCTCCCTGCATATAACTTACACAACCTTCCTAAACACTTCATGTAAAGAGTCTTCTAATGTTTACACTTCCTTTATTACAAATTCTGTTTAATTTAGAATTTATTATCTTCTGCTCTGTTAATAACTTGCTAAACCTTGCAGGAGCTACTTATATGTAATTAAAGTTAAATTACAGAGCAGGGGACAAAACTTGTAAAGTAAGTTATATTTGATTGAAAATTAAACCATTTTGTTTTCATGCAGGCTGTATCAGTCACAGACGGGGGAGATGTGGCAAGGGCTGCATAAGAAGAAACAAAATCGATTTAACTCTTAAATGGCAGTAAATCAAACCGTGACATTTCAGAGGTATGATCTATATACAAAAGCTACTTTATTAAGCTAAAGTGGTTTTGGTGCAATAGTATACTTTTAAGGTGGGAATGTTTTGATGAGTGCTTTTGATAAATCAACCTAAACAAAAGTAAAATTAAAAATGCTATGGCAGTTCTAAGAGTCCAGCATGCAAGCAAATCAAAATACATATAAATAAATAAATACATTTGAGTGGGGTTAGATACTCAAAGCAAGGTTCCTAAAACAGATCAAGCAATGCTTCTCTTCCACTCATACTAAAAAAGCAAATATGTGTCCTTCTTATTAATTAGTCAACATAAAATTATCATCTCATTTCCTTGACGAGATATTTGGTATGATGATGTCATGGTTGCCGTTACCCTTACACACATGAAAGAAGATACCCACAAATTGAGGGTCCAAAAGCTGTATTACCAGACCCTAAAATGGTTGAACTTAAGGTATTAACAGACAGATTAAAAGTCATGAGTAGCCGAAGTCAGAAACACAGAAACACAAAAAACACATCAGGTCAGGATAACTGAAAAACACAGGTCAATATACAAGGCAGGTCAGGATACAAGAAGTACACAGAGTTAAAACGAAGCCAAGGTCAATAACAGGAAATCACAAGAGAGTCGCTGAAGCACTAAAGAGTAACTAAACAGAAGCCACAGTAGAGCAAAGAGTAAGGGCCTTAAATAGGTTCACATGTGTTTTAATTGGTCCGCATCATCTCTGCGACTCTAAAGAGCATAAGGTTGCCTAAATGACGTGGTCTCTTTAAGGGTGGGTGTGGCATAACTATATTCAAAACTAACCCTTGGAGCGGGAAGCGTCCAAACATCTGTCCACAGTGATCAGCGGCTTAGTGCCGGTGAATGCCAAGGAGCTATTTGCTGGCTCGGAATGCTGAAAAAATACTTTGTTAGTAGCTTGACAATTATCATATGGGCACACAGGTAACCTATTAAAATAGAACGAAGAAAATTATGCTTTAATATGACAATTTAAATTGTGCTGAATAAGAGCGTCAACTTCTAATTGTATGTTTTGTATAATTTGGAAATGGTTATACATGAAATAATGTGTTATATTCCATCTCAAACAAACAAAATTAAATTAGAATCGTTCCAATGCATCACATAATTGTAAATTCATCTATATATGTTCATAATATCCACATGAATGTTTTATAAGGAACATTGCGGAGGATACGTATTTTTCTTTCAAAAGGCTCCATCCTTCGTATTTATTCAAGGTTCCTTCTGGATTTAAAATAAAAATAAAGACTAAACTGAATATAATTAAAACGGTTTCTGAGAAACATGCTTTTATTTTATTGAAAGAAGTAAAATAATGTGGCCTATGATAACCCCTATTGCAATCATGAAATCATTATAAGATATGCCAGAGAAGAGAGAGGATTTCCCAGTAAAGAATTTAAAGGTAAAGACTACTGAGCTAAGGCAGAAATGTAAGCAGCATTACTTTCTTATAACCATTTTTATTAAGCATATATCATATTAAGGTTGTTCGCACATGTGACTTGTATATATGATTATATAATATTTGTTTTTCATTAAAATACTAATTTGTATCTTATTATGAATTCAATTTTATACAAAGGAGAATGTGTCTACAAATTAAATTAGTTGTATTGCAATTGATCAGTTTAAGTATCTGACCTAGTTGCAATCTAACTGTAAATTGCCCTACTGGACATTATATTTCAGGTTCCCCCTATCTTAAAAAAAAGTATAACATAAAGTTGTTACTCACCTGGAATCCAGGTCTTGGAGAAGATCCTGGCACTGCTTTCTATAAATCAGAGTGCTGTAAAAAAAGTCCAACCTTATATAGTAGCTGACAGTTCACTGTTGTGGATGTGTTTTTGCTGACATTTTCATGTGGCTGTATATGAAGAGAGTAATGTCTGCTATAACACTGTAATTTGGAACCGTTCCTGCTCTTCACTATCCAAATGTAAGTGCTGCTGGCTTGCTGCCAAGGGGTCCCGTGGAGCTGTACAGGGTAGTGTAGATATTTCCTTCTCCCCCTGCGGCTATATGTGCTGCATTTGGGGGTCTCCCTCGTTAAGTGCCGTCAGAGCTCTGTGTGCTCTGCTAGTGTAGTTAAATGCGGCAGCTCACATAGAGGATGAAAGTAAATGCGGCCGCTCGCAATAAGTGGGAGTAGATGCGGTCGCTCTTGGTGAGCCTGTGTGTGGTGTGGTCCCGATCTTCTCCGTCAATCCTACGCGTTTCGTGAGCCTGCGCTCACTTCATCATGGAAAATAGTGGAGAATGGAATGTTGAGGAGGATCTGTTTTTATAGGCATACAGTCCCAATTTACAGAAGATTTTGGTTATACAGAAGATTTTGGATATATATAATTCTGCAATGCATTTTCTCAAAATAAATTAGACACAAGTTTCTTGTAGATATTAAAAAGGTTACATACATTTATTTAATCTAAATAGCAATCCTGACTGTCTATAGTTGATATTTATGTGCATTAGAGGAGTTAATGATTGCAGAAGATGTTTGTACTTGGTATAAAACAAATATTTTTATATACTATATAATTTTTTATACGTAGTGGGAATTTCACATAGAATTATTGCGATTAAAGTAAATCCTGGGAGTATATTTGTTTTGCGCAGTTTATACATACACCAGAGAAGTTCCCACTCTCTTGGTATTTACCACATTTACTGCTTTCTATGACTCTTTGTGACATTAGGACAGCTGATCAAGGTCCAATCACAGGAGGAAGGATTTTTTAAAAAACAGGGGGTTGGAGGGAGTTCACAGTGTGATGGACGGAAGGTAGAGCTGAGGTGCTCTGACTGCAAAGGAGAAGATTATCATGCCTGTTGCCATCCTGTTGTGTGCACTGATGATAAATGTAAAATGTGTCGGGGTGCAACTAGCTTCTGGAAACAAAGTGCAAATTACTCAGTATGTGCTGAAACACTGCACATACATACTCCTACCACCATAACCACTTTAATTCACTGAGGTGGTCATGGTGATTGGAGTAGCCCTTCAATACGTCTCTTTAATGTGCCTTAATATACCTTTGGACCAAGTTAAAGCCTTAAACAGACTTTAAAATAAAAGATCCTTAATAACATACATACATGTCCCAATCTACCTTAGATTAGACAGAGTCAGGGGCGGACTGACAGGTCGGGCAGATCGGTCATGGACCGAGGGCCCGAGTCAGTCAGGGGGCCCGGCAGCACAGTCATGCTTCTGCTGTGGAGATCAGATCAGAGATCTCCACAGCAGAAGTAAGAAAGCGCTGTAAGAAGGTTGCAGGGGCCCATAATGACTCTAAGGGCCCCTGCAACCCATCAGTCTGCAAATACCCCTCCCCATTCAATGAGAGACCTGGCAGCACACCTCTCACTGCCAGGTCTCCTCTCTCTCTCTCCCTGCTCCGCGCTCAGTGCTCTGTGTGAGGATGGGAGGCGGGGCAGGAAGTGACATCACCACCTGCTTCCCTCTCACACGGAGCACTCATACAGCGTGGATGGAGGGTGAGAAGGAGCCTGTCTGCCCCACTGCTGCTGGAGGAAGAAAAACATCACATTGTACAGGTAAGCAGGCCCATACACACACTGCCCCCCACCCATATACATACACTGCCCCCCACCTATATACACACAC